>CM070027.1:265523-800057 GCA_036247105.1 Cirrhinus mrigala | reverse complement strand
GGCTCTGTAATCACGTGGTTTCACACATCCACACAATATGCATACCATTTGATAGATCTCCTCATGATGAACAACTTTGCCTCAAGAACCATTGCTGTCAATCAAATCGTTCATTAAATATTCACAAATATGTGAAAAACCTACTTTTGCGAACTAGTCCTAGGTTTTTTGCTCAATCTCGATCAAACCAATGCAGTAACATTCTCTGGACTCTCTAGATCAATAATTATCAAAAAAATGTTGAATTTTGTCCTTCAGTTAGCTATAACCTGGTTAATTTACAATAGGGGTGTGGCCACATATACCCAAAAGCCTATAAAACCAAAACGAAAACTCAAAACTTTACGAAAATTGGTGAAAACATGTGTCAGATGATTCTTAACAAGCATGCAAAGTTTCATGGAGATCAGAGCATACGTGGCGCTATAACAGCTAAAAAGGCTTCAAAAACAAAATTTCTATGGTAAATGGCCTCAGATTGTTAAAAAATGCTCATCTATTCACACAAACACAAGATCTTACACTTACATTTGTATGATATATCCCCTCATTCTGAGCAACTTTGCATACCACCTAAAAGGCCTTAATGCTCGAACCCCGGTAATTGCTGCTTGCAGCTATATTTTTTATTGTTATTGTATTTTATTGTATGTCCAGTATAACAGAAACGTGGTAATGCAGCAATTTCTCTTCACCACACACCTTTTCAGGTGCAATTTGTGCTTATGATTATGATTAAATACTTTTTAGCATTTAATTCATGAATACACTGTCCAAAAAAGGCACAGAAATACTAAAGTACCAATTAAAGTACTAAAATTTACTTTTAATATACTAATGTGCACTTTTTAAAGGTACAGATATGTACCTGTTAGAATTTGTACATTAGGGTACTGCTCCAGTGACAGCTCTGTACCTTTTTGAGAGTGTACAGTGTGTTTTAATGTATCATCCACTTGTTCTTGGTGCAGCGTAAAACGCTGTCTAGGGGATTTGTGGTATTTTTAAAATCTATTTGCCTTTGTTTTTTCTAAAAATAACATTTTATGTCAAATTATTTTTAAAGAAGATCTACATTTCTCAGTTTCAAATATGCCAGATTATTAAATTAAACCTGAACTTGGTGATATTAATATGTGTGTGTATTTGAGTGTGTTTGTTGGTTGGATGTGTTATGATATCATTCCTTTATTTCTCTGTGTGTTCTGCATTGTAGCTGATTGTAGCTGACAAATAATGTAATGAGAGTAATTTGTGTTTGAGAGAGCATAAGTGTTCCACATTGTAAATGTAGTACAGAGTTGCCACTTTATTTCTGTGCATATATGACTATTTTCTCCCACATTAACAAACAGATATCTTTCATATTTATTTAGTTAGTTAGCCAGTTATTTAGTTAGTGTGTAGATATAGTAAGTGGGATATATAGATATAGCAAATATCGTCTCATGCCATTTAGATGAGGGGAACCCTTTTTTTTTTTTTTTCCTTTTTAATTTAAGTAAACCTTATTTGGGGTTCCAGTTGACCTCACACTTCACACCGAACACCACACAAGGGTTACGACATAAAGCACCCAAGACTTTAAACAGAAGGTCAAAATGAATCACTGCACTCTTCCCACACTTTTAAATGTTATTTGTTCAATATCATCTTGTTTATAGAGACTTATCTACAGTGAACACAGTGTCCTAGTACTGTTTACATGATAGATTTTTTTTTTTTTTTTTTACATGGGAAGGTGAATATGTAACATTGTTGTGATCAGCGGATTAGTTTTTGTAGAAATAACCATTAAATTAAGGTGCATCATGCTCCGGATGCAATAATTCAGACCTATACAATGTTAAAATGATCATGCATCATTTATGCATTTTTTTGTCTCTTGGTTTAATTATTTACTTATTTTATTAATTTTTACCTTGCTACTGAAGTCCCAGACTCAGGCCAAGTAACAGTATGTAACAGATTTATGTTCCCATACACAGATTAGTATTATTATTATTTTTTTTTAAATATTTGACCAGATAATGTGTGACTCTTTACAATGAATTAAAGATGATTCAATTGAGTAAACGTGTTTCTGATGAGTCATGACAGCTCAGGCTGTGTCATATGCCTGCATAGATCTAGGCTGCCGTCTCAAATACAAAAGTGAAATATAGTACATTAAAGTAAATATATGTAAAGTTTTATATATATATATATATATATATATATATATATATATATATATACAATGTATTCTATCAGTAAATAATATTTTGTTTTCTTAACTAAATTGCTAAGATTAGTAAAATAGCATAAATTAATCAGATTTAGTTAGTGGTTTATTAACATTTTTATTATTTCTGTTTGTTTGCTTCTTTCTTAAATCCATAAAGCTTTTAACACTGTACCAAGTAAACCCTCAATCTAATGTTATGAATTAAAAGCGATTTTTATATTATTATTATTATTATTATTATTATTATTATATTTTCTATACTACAGATTGCATATTATGGTGTAAAAATAATAGTATGTTTAGATGCTATACCTTTTCCTCTTTTTTAGATTTTATTTTCCAAAATTGTTCAAATTATATTAAATTATTTATTTATTTATTTATTTATTTATTTGTAGGATATCATAAGTGCATTATCAGAGGTGTTAGAATTACAACTGCTTGGTGGTCTTTGTAATATTGTGGGATATTTAGTGGGATTCCCACAGTGTCCCTTATGTTTGCTCTCAACATAGCATACTTAGAAAATGACTGGTGCAAGCACAAATCAGGAGTTTTAAAAGCTGAATCTCATGACACATTAACAACAGATTGTAGAGCTTGTAGAAGTATTTTACAGTGCATTAAACAATACAAATGGACCTTTATCGCACTGGAATTGAACACCGGAAGCGCTTGTCGAAGCAGTGTATCGATTCTTCCAGTTATGTATATTTTTCAATATGCTGTAGTCACTAGTTGAATAAAAGCCTGTTAAAATGAGCATCTGCAGGATGATTTCAAAATCCGTACATTTTCAGAGACAGGTGAAGAAATATTCTGATGATTACTGTGCACAGAATTTTCCAAACGCAACGGAACTTGTAGTTTTAATCCAACGTACCGATCTGAGAAACCCACGGCTCATAAGCATGCGTGATTTCACCACACCGCTCAGTGCTGCAGTGTGTGTGAGACCTGATGAATAAGATCAGAATCAACATATTTACTCATTTGTATTCAATTTTAGTCTTTATTCTGTCATTTTTCATTCAAAGTCATTTCACTGTATGTAATTCACACATTTATGCCAAAATTCTTAATTAATACTCAAATCACGCTGTTAACGCGTTATACTGTCTAAGATTAATTAGCTAAAATGTTTAACATTGTTATTTCTTTAAGGCAACGCCCGTGCACTCATTCATCTCTTTTAATACCGCTCTTACGAAAATTAACCATGGTATGTGTAGTAAAACTATGGCAATGCAAATGGAAATCAGTCCGCGGAAAAAAATAAAATAAAATATAACATGATTACTACATTTACTTAGTAAATCCATGGTTAATTTTGTAAGGGTGTTTATTTAAAATGTATTTTAATGTAAACAGGTATAAAATATGATGAGAAAAACATTGTTAATGAAAAGACGAAATTGACTGCAGCAGGATATAGAATAAGCAAGATAATTTCACAGTGGGGTCTGTGAAAGCAGGAAACTGCTTTGTAATAATTATTTATTATTTTATTAATTAATCTAGTCATTTTGTAAGACTTTTCAATTTAACTCAATAATATTAATGATACTGAATAAAAAAATCACAAGCCAATAAAATAACCACGTTTATTGAAAGTAACAATAAAATTGGACAGAAAATATATGAATATTAAATCTCAATATATTATTTTATTCAGTTCTATGAAACAGAATCAGATATAACTTTTTTTTGACTAATTATCAAAATAATGTATAGTCCTACAAAGCTATTATTATCAGAGCATGTGAGCAGAGCATACCGTCACGAGATGGTAGCGTCATTTTAGCAGCGTTGTCCAGTACAGCAGTACTATAGCATGTTACAGCACAGAATGCGACGCTATTGCAAACAGGAACAAGTATACATAGAAATTTTCTGTCTGTGCGTTATTTGAGCGGTCTTTTTGCGTTTTTTGAGCGGAACCACTGCTGTAATGAAAACTGACCCGAGCACGCAGTGACTTCCGTTTATGTAAGAACCTAGGGGAGTACAGCAGGCAGGGCTTACTACCGAACAATTTTTGAGATCCACTCGTACGTCTCCCTGCAATGGCCCTTTATCACAGTATCTTTCACTGTGGCTTAATATAAGCTGCTTTGTGGGAATTAAAAACTTAAGAAATAACGAAAATGGACGGTATTTACACAGTAACTCAGATAAATGGGGATTTAAAACTGGAGAAAAGTGATGATGCTCAGTCAACGTCAAGTTTACAGGTTGTTTGTGGAGGGTGTCGAAAGAAACTCCGGAGTATGTTACCGTTGAATTATAAAGAAGAAATTATAGAGCTGCTAAAACTGGCTGGACCAGTGGTAAGTGTGAAAAGTATAATGCGCGTTTTAAACTTAAACTTAGATTCTTTGAATGGAAAGTTAACCTTGACAATAAATCAAAATAACGTCAATAAAAGGATAACTTTTTAAACATAACAGGAATATGCTAGATGTAATTTTGTAGATAACATAACAACATAAATATGCATCTTTGACAGTAGACTTAAATAGGTCTGTCTATCTATCCGTCTGTCCGTCCGTCTCTTTATAGATACATAGGAACATTTTCTAAAACGTATAAAAAATAAGCTGGAGGTTGCACCTTAACGTGATTGAATAGTATGTTTAGCAGAATAATCCAAAATAATTGTCAGCATCTCAGTTCTGTAGTGAGTTTTGTCTTGAGCATAGGGGACATGACAAATCAAACATAGGATATTGCTCCAACACTGAAAAAATTGGAAATGCCTTGTGGTTGTTATCAGATCCTCAAAATGTTTCTCCTCTACGTGCAGTTTATTTCTCAGCTGATGATCTTTCTGATCAGCTTCATCAGCACTGTGTTCTGAGGACACTTGGGGAAAATCGAACTGGCCGGTGTGGCTCTGGCTATTGCTGTGAGTTCACAAAATAACTTTATTATAGTGGCATTCATTAAAACTCTCATTACATTTGTAAATATGTACTTTTGCTTACAGGTTATTAATGTGACTGGCATCTCCGTCGGCTCTGGATTGGCGTCTGCATGTGATACACTGATCTCTCAGGTATGATAGTGAATGTTCAATAATTTGAGTGCCGTTTGTGCTCAAGAGTTCATCTGAATTGAACTGTGTTCTCCAGACGTTTGGCAGTAATAACCTGAAGCGGGTGGGTGTGATACTGCAGCGAGGGATTCTCATCCTCCTGTTGGCCTGTTTCCCCTGCTGGGCGCTGCTTATCAACACAGAGCCTATTCTTCTGGCTATCAGACAGAGTCCCAGTGTGGCCAGGTCTCACACATTCAACACTTATTAGATGTTATGCATTAAGTAATGTTCCTGTTTAGCAAAACATACCTGAATATGCCGATAAAATGAATAGTTGTCGGGATATTTTAATGGATGTAAGTTACATAAGTATTGTGAAATAAGTTGGTTTAAACATGATGTCACATCATTTGGGCATGTGACAGTCACATGGACCTACAGTTAGTGTCAGTGAAGTGTGTGATTATTTTCTCTTTCTCTCTCTGAACAGTCTGTCACAACTCTATGTAAAAATATTCATGCCTGCTCTGCCTGTGAGTGACTCATTAAACATTTGAAATGTTTTCACTATAACTACAAATAATTAATAAGTTAAAAACTATTCCACTATATGGATGTAATGACTTTTAAAAACAATTTTCAGGCTGCCTTTATGTATCAACTGCAGGGAAGGTATCTTCAAAATCAGGTAAACCCAGGCATTGTATTACCATTATTATTTTGCATGAGCTTAGTGTTGCAGCCTACACTGTTAAAAGTGGTAACCAGCAATTATTAAGAGCTATTTCAACCTGATTTAACCCATAATAATGTGTTTTGTTGATATAAATTAATGTATTTAAGTTATTTAGATATTAAATAATATTTTTGATTTTAATTTTGATTAGCATTTTTTTTTTCTCATTGTATATTATGGTCTGTTTTTCTTTGTCTGTTTGTTTAGGGTATTATTTGGCCTCAGGTCATCACAGGAGCAGCTGGAAACATCCTCAATGCTTTAATAAACTACATCTTCCTTCATCTGCTTGATCTTGGTGTGGCGTAAGAAGCTGTCTAGATTCTGTTTATCCAATTTCCAGGGATCTTAGTTTGTTTTTATACATTTCTAAAGAACCCAAGGTTTAAAAGTAAAAATAAATTTGTTATAATTTCTTAATTTTTTTCTTCTATTTTTTTTTTTTTTTTTTTCTAATTCACAGAGGATCTGCTGCTGCAAACACTATTTCCCAGTATTCCTTGGCTGTGTTGCTCTATGTATACATCCGCTGGAAGGGGCTGCATAAAGCCACCTGGGATAGTGACTGTCTTATCATTGTCGTTTTCAAGAGAGTGTATGATTTATGATCTGGGACACAAAGATTTGCTCTGATTTATAATGCAATAAGACATTTAAAACTTAAAAGGTTCAAGGAATGTGTCTGGTAAATGCATTTTCAGTTTTGAAATGATTAAGAGAATTGTTGCATAGGATTGTAGTTTGAATGTTTAAATGTTACTAAAGTTGAATAAAATAATTTTTTTTATTTCATGAATTACACACCTTTTAAAAATTATTTTAACATTGTATAGGTATTTTAAAGATGATTACATCACTTTCAGGAGAAATATGTAACAGTTTTATGTCTTGGTGCAAAGTATGTTGTTTTCTTTATTAATATTTGACCAGCAAGTAGTTCACTATGTGACTTTTTAAAATGAATGTGGTGGAGAGTTCACTAAATGTTTCTGATGAGTCATAGATCACCAGGTTCATTTTATATCATACTGTCTTCTTAGATACTCAGTGTTGAAATGTCATATTTTTTTGCTGATCTTCATCTATTATTATTCAATAAATCTGTTAAATTCAATTTATTGTTAATTTGTCTGTTATTTAAATGTGTGTATTTGTCCCATGTGTCCTAGGCTGGTCTTGTGACTGTCTGCAGGAATGGGGTGCCTTCATTCGCTTGGCTTTTCCCAGCATGCTCATGCTGTGTGTGGCGTGGTGGACATATGAGATTGGTGGATTCCTAGCAGGTTTGTGATATGTTGTTGCTTCTATGTAATTCAATTTGGTTTGAGTCATGAATATATTTGTGATCTTGATGTATTTTATTGTTGTAGGGCTCATCAGTGAGACTAAGCTGGGAGCCCAATCTGTTGTGTATGAGCTGGCCACTATTGCCTATATGGTGGGTGTACAAAGGTTGGTTTAACCTGTAACAAAAACAAAACTGTACACTTGTACTGGTTTCAGAGATCTTCTCAGACCCAACAGCGCCAGCTGTTTACTGGTCACTGGGTCAAGATATTAGCGTTACGTTCATAGGAAAGATAAACTGAAATTAGAACCTGTTGATAGAACTATGGAACTAAGATGTGCTACATATGTTATCCACATTCACTACTTTACTTAAAGTATCGTTTCTCATTAGCAAATATCATTTTGTTATCGTCTGCATGGGTGGGAAAAACAAATACATTGGTGACAGCAACCAGATCATACATTGTAACTAAATACACCAGCCTTTTATTTATTTTTTCTAAAACAACTCACTGTAATATATATCAAATTGAGTAAATGCTTAAAGTATTAGATCCTGACAGTTGTAATCATGTTTTTATGAAGACCATTCCCAAGCAGCTGCATAACCTGTAATTTTCCCTAATGGGAAAGAGGGTTGTGTGAGGTTAAACTTTGAGTCTGTAACAGTTACCAAGAAACCGCAGACTTCCATCCTATAATTGAGATTATTAAATATAGCCCCAGAAATAACTAAAATACATGTACAGTTTGTAAAGTTTTAATAATATGTGCAAAAAAAAAAAAAAAAAAAGACAAAAATCATTCCTGTTGAAATAGAGGAAAGCAGAAGAACCATTTCAAGAACCATTGCAGAAGAACCAAAGCAAGCAAGAAGTTCTGTACCTGAACATCTGTTAGGAATTATATCCTTTGGTAAAAGTACAGTTTACCTTGAACATAAGTCATTGTTTTCTTTTGTCGTTCAGTTTCTTATTATCTTTACCTTTCAGTTTCCACTGGGATTTGCAGTGGCAGCCAGTGTGAGGGTGGGAAATGCACTTGGAGCTGGAAACACAGAACAAGCCAAGCTGTCTGCCAAAGTATCATTAGCCTGTGGAGGTATGTGGTCTTTTCATCAACAGCTTTGTTAACAGATACTTAAGATGTCTAATTACCTGCATAGTGTGTTTTATTTTTTTCTAGTATTTGTTTCTTGTGTGGTTGCAACTTTAATTGGAAGTACCAGAGATATTATTGGATACATTTTTACCACAGAAGAGTAAGTGCTTACAGAAATCTACTGTTCGGATTTCATTACGCTAAAAAGCAATATAACATTTTACACTGGCTATTGAGTATATTCCAGATAATTGTTTATACAATACCAAGATGGTTCACTTCTGGTAATAAGAATGGGAGAAACAGCAACATGCAGTATGTCAGCTTGTCAGCTTGTGTAAAGAAATCTATGAGGCGCCACGTAGGATTTAAATCAAACTTCGCTTATCAATACATATATAAAACACGTGCATATACACCTAGAAATTACTTGCATATACATGTATACTGTTGGATGTTCAAAATATATATATGAAATACACGTGCACACTATTATGAAATCCATACCAATACATCTTTTATTAGTAATCAATACATATACACTTGTGAATAACTTGTATATACATATAAACTTAACGCATGCATACGCTAAAAAACACTCGCTTATACATATAAACTTGATCCATGCATATACACCTACAACAACACGCACATATACATATAAACTCGCTGCATGCAGACACACCTGTACATACTCGCACATACATATAAACTTGACCCATGCATATACACCTAAAAACACTCGCACATACATATAAACTCGTTGCGCGCATACACACCCATGAAACACTCACGCAAACATACAAAATAAATTTCAGGTAAGACGCATGCTTGAGTTGTGTATATACATATATGCAAGTGATTTCATATGTGGATGTGCGTGAACTTTTCAGTGCAAACGGAAGGCATCTCAGTGTAAACGGAAGGCATTTCAGTGTAAACGGAAGGCATCTCAGTGTAAACGGAAGGCATTTCAGTGTAAAAGGAAGCAGCGGCACTTCCGGCGGAATCTCCAGATGCCGGGGCATTTTAAAACGCTTAATGTGATTAATGCATTAAAATAGTGTTTTAAAAAGACCTTTAATATAGCATACGATGTACCAGGGGCGAATTTCCACTGGGCACTTTTCAAAATCCCGTTCAGCACGCCGAGAGTTCGCGCGATCGTTCAAACAAAACCGAAAGTAAAACGCGCACGCGCCTTCAAAAGCAATTTTAATACCTTGCGTTTAGAGCGCGACTCCCCAATGCGTGCAAATTAGGCTACATAACATATTTAGGATGTTATTAGTATGCAGGCTATTGTGAAGTTGTTTATTTAATATTAATTGTATTCTATTTTTGCATGTTTCCGTCAAGGACTTTAATTTTGGTGTTGCGTCCTCTGAGAAGGAGGGTCTTATAATGTGAAGGAGGAGAGCAGAGTAGATTGTGGGGGGCACAGAGATTAGTGTTGATCTCTTCCCGAGTTCTAGGCCTTTGCTCAATAAAAATTACTAGTCGTCGGTATTTTCAAGTCTATCGTCTTTATTTACATCCACCCACGGCAGCTAAAACTCCACGTCTTACACTATTATAGGTTGTGTAGTTGTCTATAGCTCTCTATCATGTTTGAAAAATTTTGGTCTCTATTTAAATTGTTTTAACTATGTTATGTTCTACTTTCTGAGTATGAATTATTACAATGCAGTAAAAGCATGGGCGTCGGAAGCAAAATAAATGTGGGTGGGGAGTATATGCCATTTTCTGTAGTGTGGTGCCTTACTATGTATATTACCTCTGCGCACTAACGTGACAACACTACAAAACGGGGCAATTGAAGTGTGTTTCTAGTGGCGTAAGGGATAAAGCGAATATCCAGTGTTTTTGACGCAAACGACCCGAGTTCGCGTCCACCTATTGCCGAAATCGTTCTTCTGCCTTTTCACATCTCATTTTACATCGGAAAGGCATTTGTTTTCAATAAACATAAAAATGAAGGAACTAATCTAAATGTTAGAATAAAGTATCGAGCAGGATTAGGTGTATCTGAGCAGCAGATACACTCAGATGCTTTATTTACTTTGCTGTGTTACAGAAGTGCATTCGTCATGTGGAATGGATTTGACTGATGGCGCTCTAAAAAGTGCGCAGACATGTTCGCCGAATTAGAGAGGTAAAAGTGGGTGGGTCCGATATCGTTGGTCTTTAAAAGTGGGTGGGTCCTGTCCCACCCACATTCAATGGTTTGACGCCCATGAGTAAAAGACAACAACACTCAAGCACCATAAAAAGTTTTGCTACAAACTCAACTGACTGGCTTTATTCTCTCCTGTATGATTTCATAAGTCTATATAACTATATATATCCATAAGTATATATATATATATATATATATATATATATATATATATATATATATATATATATATATATAAACATTCCTTTCTTAATCGTATTAAGTGCGAACAATAAATGCAGCCATAGTAGGCTGCTCTCTCAGTATTCAAAGTGCAAACAGAGACTACACTTTTCAAACATGATAGAGAGCTATAGACAACTACACAACCTATTATAGCCTACATACTAATAACATCCTAAATATGTTATGTAGCCTAATTTGTACGCATTGGGGAGTCGCGCTCTAAACGCGGGGTATTAAAATTGCTTTTGAAGGCGCGTGCGCATTTTACTTTCGGTTTTGTTTGAACGATCGCGCGAACTCTCGGCGGTGCTGAACGGGATTTTGAAAAGTGCCCAGTGGAAATTCGCCCCTGGTACACCGTATGCTATATTAAAGGTCTTTTTAAAACACTATTTTAATGCATTAAGTCACGTTAAGCGTTTTAAAATGCCCCGGCATCTGGAGATTCCGCCGGAAGTGCCGCTGCTTCCGTTTGCACTGAGATGCCTTCCGTTTGCACTGAAAAGTTCACGCACATCCACATATGAAATCACTTGCATATATGTATATACACAACTCAAGCATGCGTCTTACCTGAAATTTATTTTGTATGTTTGCGTGAGTGTTTCATGGGTGTATATGCGCGCAACGAGTGTATATGTATGTGCGAGTGTTTTTAGGTGTATATGCATGGGTCAAGTTTATATGTATGTGCGAGTATGTACAGGTGTGTCTGCATGCAGCGAGTTTATATGTATATGTGCGTGTTGTTGTAGGTGTATATGCATGGATCAAGTTTATATGTATAAGCGAGTGTTTTTTAGCGTATGCATGCGTTAAGTTTATATGTATATACAAGTTATTCACAAGTGTATATGTATTGATTACTAATAAAAGATGTATTGGTATGGATTTCATAATAGTGTGCACGTGTATTTCATATATATATTTTGAACATCCAACAGTATACATGTATATGCAAGTAATTTCTAGGTGTATATGCACGTGTTTTATATATGTATTGATAAGCGAAGTTTGATTTAAATCCTACGTGGCGCCTCATAGAAATCCCATCTTCTGAATACAAGAGCATAATAAGTACTCTTTTTTTTTTTTTATAGAATTGTATTGGGAGCATGTAACTGTGGCCATTGAAACATTAAACACTAAATCTCTCTCTCCAGGGAGATAGTCCTAAGAGTATCAGAGGTCATGATCATGTTCGGCTTCTTTCATCTATTTGATGCCATTGCGGTAAGATTTAATTAGTCCATTGTTTTATTTAAAATTTGCACTAGGGGAAAAAAAGTATTGTTTTCCAGTAATATCTGAATAGCCATTTACTTATTTATCATGTATTGTTTTTTTTTTTTTTTTTTTTTTTTTTTTTTTTTTTTTTTTCTTGTTTTAAACATAAATCATTAAAGTGTGTGGTGATATTCTGATGTATGTAATGTACTTTCAATCGTTATTTCAGGTATTCACTTCATATATTGTCTGATAATGTTTTTTTTTTTTTTTTTTCTATCTGTAGGGCATTACAGGTGGCATTGTCAGAGGTGCTGGAAAGCAGCTGCTTGGTGCTCTTTGTAACATTGTGGGATATTATTTTGTGGGACTCCCAACTGGAGTGTCTCTAATGTTTGCTCTCAGCATGGGCATAATCGGTAGGTGACACATTCAACACATTCAAGCTTGGGGAACAACTTGATAACATTAGAGTTTAATGTCGCAAAATGGAAACATTCTCAGTGGCTTTGATTAAATACACTTGAAAAATCTCTGTTTTACTATCTATGTGTGTCTGGGCTTCTACACTGAATGGCTTAACTCTGCTCTAGAAATTAATTCCTCATTCCTTTTATTTATAAGGCACTTTACAACTGCAGTTGCAGACCACAGTGCTGTACAATCAACATACAGCTACACACAATACATAAAACAACAAACAAATAAAAACATGCATACTAGCCCAACTCCTTCAAGGTTAATGATGAGAAGTAATTTTTAACCCCAGCTTTAAAGGCATTTATGGATGTAATCTCTCTAATCTCAAAGCCTGATCCCCTTTCAGCTTTAAATGAGTTCATGGGATAGTAAGAAACAACTTATTAGTTAATCTTAAAGACCTAGATGACTGACGGAAAAGCTCAGATAAATAAACAGGAGCCATTCCATGCACTGCCTTGAACACATATAATAGAACCTTATATTTTATCCTGAAGCCAACTGGTAGCTGTCTGAGAGAGGCCATAATAGGAGAGATGCGTTGACTTCTTTTAGCACTCACAAGCAGCCTAGCTGCTGCACTCTAAATTAATTGTAAGCATGAAATAATGGTTTGACAGGACCCCACATAGAAAACATTACAATAGTCGAGACGAGACTAAATAATGGCATTAATAACCTTTTCTAAATCTTTCATCGACAAAATAGATTTTAATCAAGCAGGAGCAGATTTTTTTTCAAATCTGGATCAAACATAACTCCTAGATTCCTTATTTGGTCATGACACTAGGCTGACCAAGGAACTAAATAAGTGGCAATATCTGAGCATTCTTTGGTGGGACAAAAAAAAAAAATCTCTGTTTTACTTTGGTTTAACTGAACCAAATTGTGAACCTCTTATGGAAATGCACATTATGCACTAGATATCACGTTGACAGACATAAGAAAACTCAGCAACCACCTGAACACGTATCATAGTTTGAAGTCATTTGATAATTGTCACTGACATAACCCTTTATCCTCTTTCCTAAATAAGGTAAAGCCATTAGGAGCGATAAATTAATGACAGGAGTGTGTCTCTGACTCTGCATGCACACATAGCTAATGAAAACATTGCCCTTGGAAATAAATGAACATGTCATTGGAGGTCATGTGACTAAATATGATGATCACAGTTGATAGTGTACAAGCATGAATGCTTATTTCATTTTAAAATATTCTCATATCTGTAGTTGAGTCAGCATATCCTAACAACAGTTACATACAACAGAGTGCTTGCTTCTGCAAAAACACAAATTAACTCTGCTGCTTATATGCTTAGTAATTTGTTTATCTCACAGTGAATGTGAGACTGGTAAACATTACGCTTAGTTAAAAACTTTTGATTGCTCAAAATCTGACCACACAATATGCACAGTGATGTGAAGTAAAAGACCATTCACTTATCTTAGATGTTGATTCCAGATGCTTTCTGTCAGCATGCTGCAAACTGCTGCAGCAAACACTGGCCAAGTATTTAAATGTTGAGCAGCAACTGGCTGCTGTTGCAATAGAAAGCTGCATCTTGTAGATAGCTATGTGATTACTAGCAGATTGAGTTAAGAACATATCAGTCTGTGCCATCTAAAGTTTCATTACAGAACTTTGCATTTATACTTTTTTGAGGGTACAATAATGCAGAAAAAAAGCATACAGCAATGAAGGGGTTAAATTCTAAAACAAGATAGACACCAGCACAAATATTATTGCATTATTTTATACAATAAAATCCCTTTAAAATACAAATATTAATTTGTATAAATTAATATAGTACATTCATTTAGTTTGACTCAAGATGTATGGTCACTTTTGAATGCCTAGGAGTAAAAGTGTTACTGGTAAGTAACACAGGAGCATTAGTGGGTTAAACTTACCACGCTGAATGTGTCCATGAATCTTATCTCGTCTCTTTTTTTGGTTGCGAGGTCTGTGGATTGGGTTTTTTGGATGCGCTTTCCTACAATCTTTGTTCTTTATCATCCTCATTTGCAAACTGGACTGGAAAAAAGCAACTCAAGAGGTGGGTCATTTCTCTTCTTTCACATCTATATTCTGTTTTGATAGATGACTTGAGTCTTTATATTTTTATTTTCAGGCCTTGATCAGAGCAGGTGTACAAGCCCCTAAGACCAAAGATGCATCTTACGCTATGGAAAATAAGGGCTGCACAGAAGGTACTTTCTGTCTGTGGTATATGACAAATTAACAAACGGACTTTCTCTGTTGACCGATAATGTTGTCCTTTGTCTGTCCTCATACAGATGTATCACAGGAATCCCGTCACACTGAAGAAGGCCAGGCAGATGCAAACAAAGACCTGGAAGGGCTTAGTGAAGGAGAAGAAGGAATAATAGACACTTGCACAAAGATCACAGTTGGTGCGGTTTTGACCACTAAACAGCTGGTTGTCCGTCGAGGACTTGCGGTTTTCTTCATGCTGCTTATACTTGCTGGAGGGATTGTGTTAAATGAGGTCCTCACTGGATTTCTCAAATGAGTATAATAAATACAGAGCTTTGTCAGCAATGCAGGTTTTTTTTTTTTTTTTTATATATAAAATCCACCACTGTCTGGACTACCTAAGCAAGATTTATAGTATTTGAGGTAGTTGATTATTTTTTATTTTTTTTATTTTTTATTTTTTCATTCAAAGCATCGTTTTCTCTGATATCAGTTGTATTACAGTACTTTTATCATCGACTTACACTGTGAAAGTAAACAATTTGGAAGTCATGTTTTTTTTTGTTTTTTTTTTTTTTAATTTCAGGATAAGCTGTAATTGTTACCTGACATGTATTTTTAATTTATTCTCAGTATTGGGTTTGTTGGTCAAGCAAGGTTCCACTGAAGACCATTTTTACCCAAAAAATCCTGTGAATGTATAGTTCTTTTACCAAAATATTCATATTCTTGTCAAAGATTTTAGGACATCTAAGGGACAGTACTTCTTATTTGCGGATTCTTTAGTAGAAAATTAAAAACAGAGCATGATTTGTGCAAATTATGTGCAGATACTTAAAGTGCGGTCACATTAGCAAAATTTCAGTGAAATGTTACAGACAAAAAAAAAATTTGCCCGCAAAAAAACTGCAAAATAACAATAAATGTGACAGCACGTTTAGCCTGGTTAGTTAGATTGCTTGGTGTTGACCAGCACTAAAATGAAACTGTATGATCCTTGTGTTATTGTCTTGATTTAAACACTTTAATGCAATGAAATAAATTTTCTCAACTTCTTATAAACTGATTGCTGAAAAATCACACACCAAGTGTGTGGCATTTGATGCTATAACTGACTTTTGAAGGTGTAAAATGAGAACTACAGACATTGATGCAAGTATAATATGTTGAACGTGTCCAATAATTAGGGGCATATACATTGTTTGGTCACAGATGGAGAGGTCTTGACCACCAGACAGCTGGATGTCTGTCAAACACTTGCAGCTTTCCTAATAATGCTTATACTAGCCTGACGGATTAAATGAGCTAATTCATTTTTTAGATGAGCATAATGATTGATAATTCATTCTTGTGTCAAAACATTTTTTCAGACCAAAGATGTTAGGATATCTAGTTATACCTCATATGTTGTTTTAGACAATGGCATACAAAGAGCTTGATTTGATCAAATAATATTCGGATTGCTGATAAACAGTACTTAAAGGAGTACTTCACCCGAAAATGAAAATTGTGTATTTTACTCACCGTCAAGTTGTTTTAAACCTGTATGAGTGTCTTTCTTCTGCTGAACACAAAGAAGATATACTTTAGAATGTTGGAACCTGTTGATGGTATTGGAGAGTGAGTAAATGATGACAGAATTTTCATTTTTGTGTCAACTATCCCTTTAATTATTCCAAATGATTGTTACTGTAAATGCAAAATGTGTACTGCAAAAATAAATAAATGAAGTAAAAATAGAAAAAATAAGTGTGATCAGGGATCATTTTTTTTTCTTTTCAGCACACACTTTTTCAATAAATGCATATATCTAAACAACTTTTAAATTGACTTGTATAATAGTGAAGGATTCACAACAGATAGGTAGATCTGCAGAAAAATGTCTAGAGAACAGAATAAAATATGTGACAGTACACAGTACAATATATACTTTTGAATGGAGACAGATGTTCAGCCAGATGGTGCAGTTACATTATCTACCAGCAGGGGCTGACGAGCTGAATAAAGCTACTGCTTAAGGCCACTTGGACTGTCATCAGTGGATTAGACTTGTTTGTTAAGGTATGACCACTAAATGGCCTATGATCCTGAAACGTTGTCTAGACTTATATGGGCAAATGTTCTCCTCTCACTTTCCCACCTTTTGTCCTGTCTTATCACAACTTTACTGTCAAAAATAAAGAATTACATAATGAATTAGACTTTTACCTATATTATTTATCCATTTACTTAATTGTTTACTTATTCTAATTATTTTTACTTGTCAGTTTAGTCTCAGACACTGGCTCAGGAGTAAAATGTAACTGTTTTTAATATCCGACTAAACAGTTTATTGTGTGACTCTTTAAATGATTTAAAAATAATGATGTGCCAGATTTTATAAGTTCACACTGATATTGTTTTGAAATATCTGGTGCACTCAGTCATTTGTTTTTCTAATGACATAAGGAATTAATTAAGAAAGTAAGTAAATAAATACATACATATTTAAGAATAACACAAGGGAAACTAAACAACTACGCTGGTTCAATAACACAAACAGCTCCAGCAGAGCATACAGGGTCTTTTGTTTATGTAATAACCTTGTGGACTTAAGCAGGCAGGGCTAAACTTACTACCATACAGTTTTTTGAGATCCACCCAGATGTCTCCCTGCAATGGACCTTTAGCACAATATCTTTTATGCAGACGTAGTCCTGTGCTGTAACTAAATATAAGCTGCTTTGTTGGATTAAAGGCTTCAGAAATAACAAAAATGAACAGTACTAACACAGTAACTCAGATAAATTGGTTCTCAACACAGGAGAAAAGTGATGATGCTCAGTCAGTGTCAAGTTCAGCACAGGCTATTTGTGCAGGGTGTCGAAAGAAACTCCGGAGTTTGTTACCGGTGAATTATGAAGAAGAAATTGTAGAGCAGGTGAAACTGGCTGGACCAGTGGTAAGTGTGACTATAAATCTTTGTTTTGTTTGATTTTAAGTTAAGTTTAAAGTTTTTAATTTTGAATGTTACTATTTAAATCAAGCATTGACACTAAACTAAATAGCATAAATTGTGTGCTAACATGAAATTCTGATTAGATTTTTAGGTTTAATTAATCAGATGCGACCATACAATGTTCACAAATGTTCATTTCATAAAATGTACCTTAAGTACAACCTAATTCACAAAGTTTAAAGCTAAATTCATTTATATTTATAATAAATATTTAATTGATTGTAATGATATAAGCAAGGCAATTTTAGTAGTCTATTTTATTTGAAGAACATGACATAACATGATCAGTTTCATAGAATACCATAACTTTATTTCTCAAAAAGTGGAAGTGTCTGTTATTGGATACTGAAAATGTTTCCTCTCTTCATGCAGTTTATATCTCAGCTGATGATCTTTTTGATCAGCTTCATCAGCACTGTGTTCTGTGGACACTTGGGGAAAACTGAACTGGCCGGTGTGGCTCTGGCTATTGCTGTAAGTTAAAAAATTAACTTCATTATGGTGGCATTCAATAAAACTTTCTTTACATTTGTAAATACATACTTTTTGCTCACAGGTTATTAATGTGACCGGCATCTCCATCGGCTCTGGATTGACATCTGCATGCGATACGCTAATCTCTCAGGTCTTATAGTGAATGTTCAGTAATGTGAATGTCATGTGTGCTCAGGTGTTATTTGAATTAAATTGTGTCCTCCAGACATATGGCAGTAATAATCTGAAGCGGGTGGGTGTGATACTGCAGAGAGGGATTCTTATCCTCCTGTTGGCCTGTTTCCCCTGCTGGACACTGCTTATCAACACAGAGCCCATCCTGCTGGCTGTCCGACAGAGTCATAGAGTGGCTAGGTCTCACACATCTAACACTTACCAGATACACGTCAGACCAAAGTTCCTTACCTTTTCACCAGACTGACATTTGTATGTATGTGTGTATATGTGATATTATGTATATGTGATATTTTGGATGGATGGATGAACTTAGATAAAAGCATATGCTGAATGAATAAATGTAAATTTCAAATTATAAATAAAGGAACTTTGGTCTACAGTAGTGAACAGTTTGAGGTCTGTATGATTTTATTTATTTTTTTATATATATTAATTTTGAAAATGTTCAGCATTATTAATTCTGAGCATTCAGCTTTGCCATCTCAGGAATGTATTACATTTGTAAATATATTTAAATAGAAAACAGTTATTTTAAATTGCAATAATATTTCACAATATTATTGGCTTTACTTTATTTTTCATCAAATAAATGAAGCCTTGGTGCACAAAAGAGACTTCCTTCAAAGCATTAAAAATTCTTTTTAAAAAAAAAAAAAGAAAAAAGAAAAAGAAAGTAAGGAACGGAGGAAGAAACTTAACAGCAGTTTAGCAAAACTTGCATGCATCTGCTCATAAAACAATAGTCATATTTGTGATGTGAATAGTAAATCATTGCTATGCAACTATTTAATGCAAAAAGTTAGCACTGCTTTTCATCTTTCTCACAGTTAACTTTATGACTTTATAACTCTATGACTATGACTTTTTAGCCATTAACAATAATAATAATAATAATAATAATAATAATAATAATAATAATAATAATAATAATAAATTCAAACAGTTCAATATCATCATCAGTATCATTTGGTCATGTGACAGTCACATGGACCTACAGTCATGTCAGTGAAGTTTCTTTAACTGTGTGTGATTACTTCTCTCTCTTAACAGTCTGTCACAACTCTATGTAAAAATATTCATGCCTGCTCTACCTGTAAGTGACACATTACTTAACACATTCAACTGTTTAAATGTATTAACCTGTAAAATCAAACTATACAGAACTATTTCACTGTAACTAATAATGTGGAAGTGTAAAATGAGCATAAGAAAGTTTATTTTTCCATCCAGTTATGCTTTAAACACGGTCTTTGTTACAGGCTCCATTTCTCTATCAGCTGCAGGGAAGGTATCTTCAAAATCAGGTCAGGGCTCTATTGCTGAAGAGCTTTTTTTGCTTCTTCTTTTGCTTTACCTTGTTTGTTCATGTAACCTATATATTGCTGTGATGCTGATGTCTGTTTTTCTTTGCTTGTTGAGGGTATTATTTGGCCTCAGGTCATCACAGGAGCAGCAGGAAATGTCCTCAATGCTTTAATAAACTACATCTTCCTTCATCTGCTTGATCTTGGTGTGGCGTAAGTAGTTTTGATTCTGATTATCTCTTATTTAAGGACTTGGTTTGTTGGCATTATTCACTGTGATGGATTATGAGAAGTGCATACCTCCAAGCTAATTCTACAGTTATTTACAAAGCCAAAATGATTAATTGGACATTCTTATTAACTCACAGAGGATCTGCTGCTGCAAACACCATTTCCCAGTATTCTTTGGCTGTGTTACTCTTTGTTTATATTCGTTGGAAGGGTCTGCATAAAACCACATGGAATGGTGAGTATCTATCTATCTATCTTGTTGGAAACTAAGAAGCGAAGACCAGGAGACTCTTTGGTATCTTCAGCAGGATTCTTTATTGAGAATGTGCTGTTCGGCATTGCAGTCATCAAAAGTCTAACTATGGCAGTGATACATTGTAGTTTATATACATCTAGAGGGGAATGCTTATGGAGACAAAACACCTGGGAGATGGTCTTAAACAAAGCATTCAAATGAAGTATTCAGCCTGCCCCATTTCACCAGTCCTAATCCAATCAGCATAACTATTCAAAGACTCCTATGAAAATAAACATTGGTTTTACTACAAAAAAAAAAAAAAAAAAAAAAAAAAACATGGTTACTATAGTCAAACCATGGTAACCACAAATTAGTTTAACCATGGTATTTGTAGTAAAACTATGGTTGTACAAATGGTAATCAATGTGCCAAAAACCATGGTTACTACACTTTTACTAAAATAAAACCATGGCTAATTTTCATAAGGGCACAGGGACACCAATGTGTCTGATGTGTCATGTAATATGGGTTGCTGATAAGCATGCTGATAGCTTCAAATATCCTTGATATTTATTGTCTTTCCCAATCACAAGCTCAACACTTGTCAAACTAGGAATTAATTCTTGTCTAAGTGCTAATTGTTGTCTGTTAATTATAGTGCCATCTACAGACTATTTAAAGTCTTACCATTGGTCTACATCTTTTACATCTCTTTCTGTCTCGCATTAGGCTGGTCTTGTGATTGTCTTCAAGAATGGGGTCCATTCAGTCGCTTGGCTCTTCCCAGCATGCTCATGCTTTGTGTGCAATGCATATGAGATTGGTGGATTCCTGGCAGGTTTGCAAACTCTCTGTGTTTTTATGCAATTAAATGTGGTTTTTCATTATTACATTATACTTGTTCTGGTATGTTTTTCACAGAGATGTACAAAGTACTAGAGACCCAGACTTGAGTAAAAGTACAAGTGCTCTATCAAAAAAGTGACTTGAGTAGAAGTTGAAGTGCTCTTTAAGCACCATACTTAAGTGGAAGTACTAAAGTATTCAACATTTTTTGTACTTAAGTATTGCAAGTAGTTTATTTTAAAATTTACTACTCAAATACTGAAAGTAAAAGTACAAGTATTGTGTTATGTAGTTATTAAAGAAAGCAGTCAAAAGACATCATATATATATATATTGTTTTGTTTATTTTAAATATCTTTTTGTGTCAAACAGTCAAACAGGTTTGAAACAACGTTATGAAAAGAATACCTAAATTGTGCCTTTTTTCTCCACCGCTGATTCACTTCTTAAACTAGTGTGCATCAAGCAGTAATTTTTTGGAACTTGCACATTTTCTTTTCATCCTCAACTTGTTAGGGCAACTAAAAGATCTCAAAGGCCAGTAGGCCACATTCAAGTATTTCTTATGTAAAAACAAAAGTGATTAGAACATCTAAAACACTACACTATAATAATGGGCACGTGATTAAGCAGAACGAAAAGAAACATGGTTTATGATTTATAATATATATATATATATATATATATATATATATATATATATGATACATATGATGGGTCAAAAACACCATTCAGCGTGACAGCCTTTATGATAGCCAGCTAGTTAACGTTAAGTGAACATCGCAGCATGTTATGAACCACGCGTACCTAACGTTAGTTAACTTATCTAGCGCTTAGGGATATCTCAAACTGCTGTGTTTTGTGTATTATATTATTTTTAACTTACCTTGATATGTTTCTTCAAATTCGACGGTGAATTTTTGAAGGCTATTATTTCGCAGTCTTTCGGGAGGCACTTCATTCTATATGAATTGTCTTTCACTCCGACAAATGCAAACATGGACTCTAAATAGGGCCACGGGTGGTCTTCTTTCTCATCGCCATGATCAGTTGAAAGTGAAGGAGTTGAAGGTGGAATTTCTGGGTTTTCCATGTCGAAAACAAACTAAAGTGCTCTCAATGCAGGCAGGCAGCGCTGTCTTCTTTGATTGTCTGATTCGCTCAATGATGAGCCAGCTTATTCAAACCTGTGACAGAGCCATCTACTGCTCTGGCAGTGATAATGTGGGTTTGGAATGATTCGTAACATTTTTATAATTGTAACGAGTAACGATGCAGCACATAAAAAATCTATCGGAGTAAAAGTATTAAACTCATCGAAAATATGTATTGAAGTAAAAGTGGAAGTAGGAGAAAAAAACAATACTCCAGTAGAGTACAGATACGGCCTTTTAGTACTTAAGTACAGTAGTGAAGTAGTTCTACTTCATTACTATACATCTCTGGTTTTTCATTGTAGGAATCATCAGTGAGGCTGAGTTGGGAGCCCAGTCTGTTGTGTATCAGCTGGCTACAATTGCGTTTATGGTTTGTTTTTCAAAAATTTATTTTGTTTTTAGTAAACTGTACACCTATACTGATTTTAGGGTGTTCTCAGACCCTTCAGCACCAGCTGTTTGCTGGTCAGTGGGTCAAGATATTAGTCTTACATTTAGACGAAAGATAAACTGAAATTGGAACCTGTTGACAGAACTGTGAAATTAAGACATGCAACATTTTTGTTATTTTACATTCAGCCAAGACTTTTTTTTTTTTTTTAATGTTTAAAGTATTGTGTTACATTAGCAATAGAATTCTGTTACCTTCTGCCTGTGTGACAGACACAAACAGGTAAATCGTATTTTGTGCACTGAATTTTTGTACATTGGATGATTAAGAAGATGTTTAAATGTTTTATCAAAATCCCCATAGGTGAAAAAGAAAGGGGGTTGTGTGAAGTCAAACTTCAAGTCTGTAAAACAGTTGCTAAGCAACCACAGCCTTAATCCATCCTATTCACCTTGTTTTTCCCATAAGAATGGGTGCAGCCATTTGTAAATATTTTGTGTCTGGCTTCCGGTCTCATCTACTTCCAGATATTTTTAGCTGCACAAAAAGCTTGTTTTGCTGCTTGATATTGCAAACTGATGTGTCTTACCATATTATTTTAATGTATCATCTTAATTATGAGCACACTGGTTTGTAGTGCAAACTGTTTTACCGTTTACTACACTTCGATATTTTTCTCGTTATTTCCCTATGGCGAGATATGAGCCGGATGTCTAACACATTACCAGAAAACAGCTTACTTCCGCATTGAAAAATAAAGTGTATAAATTAATTAAATTTAGTTCAAAATGCATGTAAAATTAGTTCTGTACAATAAGCATGTTTTTTTTTTTTTTTTTTCATATAAGTGAAAAGGTGATAAAATAATTGACACTGAAATAAAGGGAAGTCAAAGAACCAGAAAAACAGTCACAGCAGCAACAAATCATATTTCTGAACATCTGTGATAATTATATTTGAATCACTTGGTCATATTTATTTATTTATTTATGTCACTTTTCAGTTTCCAATGGGATTTGTAGTAGCAGCCTCTGTGAGCGTGGGAAATGCACTTGGAGCTGGAAACACAGAACAAGCCAAGCTTGTCTGCCAAAGTGTCTTTAGTCTGTGGACGTATGTAAACAACTAAACTAAAAACTTTTAAAGAGAATGATTTCTTTTTCAAAACAGGATTAGAATCTATGTTACCTTGGTGATGCAACAGTTGTTGATGGCATGATACTATATGTAAATAATGGAGAAAGCTCTATGGAGAAAGAGCATTTCCACCGTTTTCCTTCAGCTCTGTTATGGCAGTAACTAAATTGTAAACAATCAGCAAAAGGTTCACTATATGATTAAGCATTTTCAGAAATTGGGTACCGTGAGGTGATGTTTTTCTACTCACCCTTAAACCATTAAACATTGAAAGGAAATGTAAAAGTATAAGCTTTATCAAGTCACTTTTAGCACACAATAAATAAACATATAATCAAGAGGAAAAGATTGCAGCAGACTGAAAATAGCCCTTGCCTTACATATTCTTGTTATACCACATCATATTAAAATATCAAACTTTATGTTATTCTACTAAAAACAGAACATGAAGTAACATTTACAGCTCATTCCGTCAATCTGGTGGATAAGGATTATTTGTAGTGCAACTTTATGACTTGAACTGAACTTTTTCAGTCTTTTAAAAGAGAATTTAACCAAACCGGAAGTGCCGGCCTATGATCTACAATAGATAGTGTTTTAAAAGCAGAAGGCTCAGAACATGGATAGAAAGGTAAATGTTCTCTTAGCTGTAGGCCTACACTTGCTGGCAAAATTATCATATCAAATATGTTATATTCAGTCATATATGTTAAATTCACTAGAGATGCCCAAGCATGATTGATCACTGACTGCAGAGAATTCCAGGAACTGCTTGTAATCCTGCCAAGCAATTAAAACATGTAAATTTGCATTTATTCATTTGGCAGACTTTTTTATCCAAGGAGGCTTACATATGAGGAATACAACAAGCAATTTACCATAAGGTGGTGATAAACATGAGAAGTGCCTGTTATACAAGATTTTAGTCATTGCTCAAAATAGTAAAAACTAGGACAGGAAAGGATAAAGGATAATACGAGAACAGAAAAAGTGAAGGCATAGAATGTATTTATGTATTTATGTATGTATGTATGTATTTATTTATTCATTTATTTATGAGGAGACAGTCCTCATGGAAGAGATGAGTTTTCAGTTGTTCCTTAAAGATGGAGCTAGGTAGGTCATTCCACCAACAGGATACGGTGAAAGAAAACTGGAGAGTCATTTGTGCCTTTTTGCAATGGGACCACAAGCCTCGACTTTCTTGTTTACTTACCACAGGCTTCGGAAGGGAATTGAAGCTTTTTTTTTACTATACTCGCAATGATTTAAAACCGTAGTGGAAAAACATCTTTTTCTGATGTTAATCACACCAAACGTTGCTCAAGTGAAAATGTAAATTGGCCATTCCTCACATGTCCGCACACTAGTATACAACTTGCATGGAAGTTTCTAACCTTGAAGACCTTGATTAGCTGGTTCAGGTGTGTTAATTAGGGCTGGAGGTAGTTGCCCTGTCCAAATACCCAGACTTGCAGTCTTTGCACTTGACCCCTTAACTACTTGAAGTATTTCCTGTATTTGGCCCAATTCAGCATGAAGATCACAAGTGTAGAACCTCTCTCGCTCTCTTACTCACTTTCTCTCTCTCAAAGGGAAATAGTGCTCAGAGTATCAGAGGTCATGGTCATGTACAGCTTCTTTAATATATTTGATGTCGTTGCGGTAGGTGATTTTTTGTTTGTTTGTTTGTTGGTTTGTTTTTCAACATTTTCAATTTTTCAAATTCTGATCTGTCTGTATAGGCTTTGCTTTTTAAAATCAAATCCTATTTTCAGTAGCCCTTCTGTCTTTTCTTAAGTGACTTTCTTGTACATTACAAAAAAAAAAATCTATTAAAATAATGAAATAAAATAAATCATCTGTAAAACAGTACATTTTGAGAAACAAAAATTGCATCATGTATGCAAAATACATTCTAAACTTTTTTTTCTTACTTTCCTCTTCAATCTTACCCCATTAATTTTCTTTCAGAATAATTCTAACAAAATTTAGTGAGATTTATTTTATAACAGAAAAATAACAAGACAGAAAAAAATGTGTGATATTCCAATTTCAGTTTCTTTCTTTTTTTATTTTTTATTTCAGATATTCACTTAAGATATTGTGAATGCCTGATAATATCCTCTTGATAGTAGTTAGAAATAAGGTTTGTTTTTCTGTCTGAATCTGAATATGAATCTTACGCTATGGAAAATAAGGGCTGCAGAGAAGGTACTTTCTGTCTATGATATATGATGACTTTAATGATGAGCACAAAATGTTTCTTTCATCATGGACTTTCCTTAATGTTGACTGGTTATTCTGCAGAAGTACCACAGGAGTCCCAGCACACTGAAGAAGACCAAACAGATGCAAACACAGACCTGGAAGGGCTCAGTGGAGGAGAGAGAGGACTAACAGTCGCTGGCACAAAGGTCACAGTTGGCAAGGTCTTGACCACCAAACAGCTGGTGGTTCGTCGAGGCATTGCTGTTTTCTTCATGTTGCTTATATTAGCTGGAGGGATTGTGTTAAATGAGGTGCTCATTAGAATTCTCAGAAGAGCATACTTAATGTTCCTTCATCCTTCTGACAAAATATTTGTGTTATTTTATTATAGTGTGTTGCTACATGGAGTCTTTGAGTTACGACAGTAAAGTGAATAATTGATTTGTCACAATGACTGTACTGTGTGTTTCATGCCCATATGCATGCCCAGTTGCCCCCCCCCAGATGATTAGTCATCCCCGTTGTCAGCCACACTGCAATTGGAGCGGTTAGCTATGCCCAGGCCTGGTTGTACGGAGGTACTAGATGATGCTAAATACCCTTAAACGAAAGCAAAAGTGGTTGAAGATCTGGCAAACTATGCAACGTGTTTTTGCAGCGCAGTTTTGCATGCTCATGAATCATCATGACTAACTAAGCGCAGATGCGATGTAAATAAGAGATTCATTGTGTAGTTTAGAGAGCTTCACTGATTATAACAACTTTGTGAGATCGCGATGAACTTAGATGAGTAACGCTTTTAAATGATAATAAAGGGAGCGAGCTTTGTGCACTTTCTAGGCTAAAATCCATTCAGAATTTGTATTAAACATTCATTTTACCCGGTGCAATGTTTCGGGATGACATCTGCATATTTATGCTGCATTTGTTCTCGAAATAGCAGTGACCAACACAGTGTTAACCAAAGCAATGGACGGGACAAAAATATATGTGAGACCATCCTCAGTGATGTAATTCTGGAACTGATCCATGCCAAACTACCACAGACAGCGCACGTCCTGAGCAAGATCTAGTTTACGGACCAAAAGCGTGTGTAAACTTTATTGAGATCGGGACACCCTGCATGGGCTTCAAATCATTTGTGCAGAGAGTGAAAGCTAAAGCCGTTTTGCAGGACATGGAAGTGCCAGCACGATCACCTGCATTTTTTTTTGCAGTGGAAACAATTTAAAATATTCAGTCATTTTTGCTGATAAAAGTAAGAATAATACATCATTCGGAACTGCAAAGGTCTACTTTTATTTATGTGCACTCACAATATCAACAAAACGTTGCAAACGGTGCTTCTATAAAATAAAGAAAACAAACATTATGCGCGTTATGTCGTCTCAACAGGAGCGCTTTACAAAATGATATCTTTCAAGTGACACGGGAAAAAGCCACGGAAAATCAGAAAAGCAGCGTGCACATTTCTAGTTAAAAATGAAAGGCCGTCAACTGAAACTGAAAACGGGAAGCATCAGCAGATTCAAACCAGCAGCAAGGGTCAAAAGCTCTTCCACAGTTTAGTAAACGTTGGCAACCTCTTTAAGTTATTCTTGACTGCGATGTATTCACTGATTTCATGCATTGCAATACGGTAACGGGCATTGTTTTGATGCTTATCCGAAATTTTTTTTTCTTTTGCTTCCCCCCCGCCCCCATTTCTTTTCTTACTTTGATATGATAAATACATTTACAGGGAAAACTACAACCCTATAATCTGCTTCATGTAACCAGATATACAAAAATGTGTAAAATGAAAAATCGGTTCACTAAGCAGTGAAATAATATATACTGCACATAAGTACTACCCTTTTTAGTAGTCTCATTCAGCTGTATTTTGGCCTACACAGCTGGGTTTGGAGTGTGTCCTAGAAAATGTGTAGTCCATAGCACTATATAATGTACATTGAGAGAAATGCTCTTTTGTTAACAACTATTATTAGTGGTAGGACAGAAAAAAACTGGCAGATATTTTTTTTCTCTCTTAAATAACACTGACAAATATAATTTTCATGGTATTGGCTGATTGAGCCGCTCGATGTATTGAAATGGTACCTTGTTAAGATGGACCAAGTTAGAGTTAGCTTGATGTGGTGTTGAGGAAGATGTTAGAAGTGGAAACATTTCTTGAATCCATTGTTAGGTTGCTATGATGTGGACTGAAAGTCTCTGGAAGAGGACAAGTTACATGCACAGCAACTCCAGCTATCAGGATCATGACGGTGGTCAACAGCGCAAGTCCCCGTCTGAGCACAAGCTGGTTCGTAGAGAGCAAGGTTTTAGATTGGGTTTCTCCATATTCACTCGCCATCACAAGTTTGACCTGCTCCTGGGAGCTCACTTGGACATAACAGGCCAATCCAGAGCTGTTACTTGTTAGCTGGACCTAAAGGAGCAAAGCATAATGTAATTATTAAAGCTATCGCCACAGGAATTTCAGTATAGTTTCAATTTCAGGACACACGTGATAAACTTTTGTAGGGATTCCCAAACTTTTTTGTCAGCCGAACCCATCCAGATGTAAAATATTTACTTGGAGTACCCCCTATGAATTTATATTAAAGAAACCGTTCACTCCAAAATTTACATTTGCTAAAAATGTACTCATGCTGAGGCATAGGTCCCGTCAAAGTTCAAACAGCTAATAAAAACCTCACAATAATCTACAAGTAATCCACAGGACTGCTGCATGTTTGGAAGAAAAAAATTCTTCATGATTGGGTTATAACTTTAAACCATTTAAACCATATGAGTCTATAATCCATAATAATGCTTCCTCCAGTGAAAAATCTATCTCTTCCCTGTTGAAAAAAAAACACCATATGCAGGTTAGGTGTACTCAGGACCAGCTCATGACCAACTACAACTAAGGGCCAGCTTAAACCAGCTCAAACCAGCTACCATGATGCTGTTTTTCTTTTTGTGCTGTTTGTGTTTGTTATTTTTTATTATATATATATATATATGTTTATTTTATTTATTTTTTCGCTTCACAGGATGTTAACTGATGGACTGATTGTGTTGTGGATTATTGTGATGTTTTTATTAGCCGTTTGGACTCTCATTCTGACAGCACCCTTTCATTGCAAAGGATCTATTGGTGAGCACGTGATGTAATGTTTAATTTTTCTAAATTTGTTTTGATGTAGAAACAAATTCACCAGCATCTTGGATAGCCTGAGAATAAGGACATTTTCAGCAAATTTTCTTTTTGGGTGAACTATTTCTTTAATCTTTAATATTTTGACATATTCGCACGTACTGCATATGTTGGTTAATGGTCACTCGACATGCAAGTAAATAGAAAAACGGTTTTAAATCTAATTTTGGAAAATAAAGAAAGAAAAAAAAAAAAAAGAAAAAAGTATACATATATATATATATATATATATATATATATATATATATATTTAATCATTATAACAATTTTACTTTACAAACTACAATACTAATATTTACGTCTTAAATTTTTCACTTTCAAACATCCAAACACTTGAAACATTTAAAATCCTCAAGCTTTTATTTTTGTAGAATAATGCCGAAATGCTGTAACCTTTTGCTCATAAGAATGTTGTAAATAAAATGAATGTAGCACATGTTGTGCTCCCAAATGTATGCAATGGAGATCGCTGCACTTACTGTGAACCTGAGAAGCTGTTAAATAACATTGGATCACAAGCTGCTCTTGTGAACACAGTGCCAAGCTTTGGTTTGAAACATATTATTTAATTAAATCTCAGCCCTTTATTTGATAAACTGAATTTTATAACATAATTGATATAATTATTTTTTTTAGCTCATCAACTCGTGAACCCCTTGCAGTTCCTTCAAAAACCCCAGTTTGGGAAACCCTGGATGCTGGGATTACAGTAAAAATTACTTCGTTTCCAGTTATGTCATCCCAAGATTCAGGGATACTTGCTGAAGCTCCAATATCAGGTGTTTGATCACTGCTGTCCTGTCCCTCAGAAACAAGAGTATCAAGGACTGACTGTCTTACCGATGGTGCCTTTTGAACACATACTACCTTTGCATGTTTGCCAGCACGTTTCTGGGCCTAAGGAAGACATTAGTCTGCATTATCACTTTTAGCAACCTTACAGAATGGTAGCTTGTCTTGACCACATGGATTTGATTTGTCGTGTCCTACCTGCTCTGTTACCTTCTTCCAGTTAAGTTTGAAGATGAGAGTGGTGAAGAAACAGCTCTGAATAATGACACATATGAAGAGGCCAAGCCACAGACCTGAATGAGTGGGAAATGAAAACACAGTCACAGGATTTTTTTTACATGGCTGTTTGAAGGAGAAAAGATGCTATATGACAAGAGATCCTAATCTACACTAACAATCAGATGTCTGGATGAGTTTAGGTTATGTATTGAAATTTGTTTTGTACAAAAATATAAATATTGCCCATTTTATAGTTTTGATGTCTTTCATTTGTTTGAATGGTTATGTATTGAAATTTGTTTCGTACAACAACAAAAATATTGCCTATTTTATATTTTTGATGTCTTTCATTTGTTAGAATGATCTCAAGTGTATTGTTCAGAAGTTTGGGGGTGGAAAGATATTTTATTGTTTTGGAAAGATGTCTCTTTTGCTCACCAAGCAAGCTCACCAAGTCTCTTTTTGCTCATTTATTTGATCTTAATTACAATAAAAATAGTAATATTGTAAAATATTAAAATAACAGCTTTTTAATGTATTTTAAAATGTAATTTATTTCTTAATAAAAGCTGAATAAAAGCATTAAGCGCATTTAAAAAAAAAAATCAGTTTGGAGAATGGAGGGATTTATAACCTTTGTGCATCAACAACAACAAAAAAAAAAGTTACACATAGGTCCTTGGGAGCAAAGACATAAGTTTGGTCTAATTTTAAAGAAGACCCATGGCAGATTATTCTTGAAGTAAAAAAAAAAAAAAAGTTTAGAGGTTTTATAGTTATAGAGATTTAAGTTTATGAAAATTTGAGGTTGATATCTCAACAAATGACACGCACACAATTATAGCTGCATTATTTATCCATTAGCGAGTATTTGCTTTATTGGCCATATCTGAAAAAATGGCTTCATCTGATAAAAAAAAAATAAATAAATAATTTTGAAGCTTTGCCAACAGAATGAAAGTATTAACAACAATGGTATAATTTTACAGTTAAATGGCAATATGATTAAAAATAGAAGTTTTAATGGGTTTCAATGGGGACATTTTTGTCCTGAGAGGAACTATTTTTTGTACCTAGTGCAAAATAGATTTATTAAAGGAAATATGGGTGAAATAGTGAATAGTGAAAAATACACACCTGTGCAAAAATTTATGCAAATTTATCTTTTTTTTTTTTTTTTTTTTCACTAATTTTGGCTTCTTTGAAACAAATGATAATTTGGGAAAACATGAATGAAGACAAGGTACCAAGAATCCTGAGCTCGGCCAGAAACATCAGTGATATTCCTACTGGTAACCCAATGCAGTAGTAACAGATCAAGTTGGACAGTGCTGCTATCTTCTGCTTCCCAGCGCCCACAAGAATCCCTGAACACACACACTAAAACAACACAAACTGGTTTGTTGTGAACATATGCACTGTAGATACTTAAGAGTAATCAGTGAATTACATAACTTTACAGAATCAGTTGTTCATGAAATTACAAAAAAAACTCTAGTAAAAGCATTTTAACTGAAATGTCTTTTAACATTATCACTCATATATAGTAATTATGAAAGACAGAAGATAACAAAGCCAGTTACAGTATATTCAGCTTGATCATAAAGAATATATATATATTTAAAAATTGATTAATTTGTGTTGCATTCCTTTGAATGAATTCAAATTACAAAACAATTCATACTTACCACAAGAGCATCAAAAAATTGCAGGAAAATGAACAGGGTGAGAATTTCTGAGACAATCTTCACTATGCTCCTGTTAGATTAAATCAAGAAGTGAGAACTGCAAAACAACAAAAGAAAAGCTTCACTCTTATTGCTCTAATTAGCTGTGTGTTTAGTTGTTCTCCTCATTCTTTTATTTATCTTACAAAGAAAAGGATATCATGATATCACCTAATCCGCAATAATGTCACTAGGTTACATATGTAACCTTGGTTTAAATCAGAGGTGTCAAACTCAGTTCTTGGAGGGCCAGAGCCCTGCAGAGTTTAGACTCAATCCTAATTAAACACACCTGATCCAGCTAATTACATTTTTCAGGCTTATTTGAAAACTACATGGTATGTGTGTTGGAGTAGGGTTAGATCTAAACTCTGCAGGGCTGTGACCCTCCAGGTACTGAGTTTGACACCCCTGGTTTTACCCATGGAACGAGACACTGCATCAGAAATGCTTTGGAGCGTGTGTGAAATCAGTCCAGTGGAATGGCGAGACGTCATGGACGGGATGACTTAGCGACCAGGAAGCTTAAAAGCGCATCCGGTGTTCACAATATTAGCTTCTGACTGCTGAAGCAAGCGCTCACAGGGGTGCAGGAAGTTCGTCAGGGAGACGCAGCATCTCGTTGAAATCATACAAGCACAATAAGATGAAAGGACTGAGGAGCTCTGAGTGGTTCCCATGTGAAGTGTGTAGAACCTGACAAAAGTATGCGGTGAAGACCACCCTGCTGCATAACAGATATCTTGCATAGATACCCCAAAGAAAGGCCTTAGAGGTCACCATATTTCTTGTAGAGTTTGTTCTGACCCTCAAGGGAGAAGGTAGACCAGAGGACTCATACAGCAGAGAAATATCAATTATCCACCGGCTTAGGGCAGCTCTGTGGACATAACTGTCCAGTGCTCTAACTGGATATATGAGATTAAGCTTCTCTTGGTTTGGGCCACAAAGAGGGAGGACAGAAAACCTGCATCACAATGGGCCATGCGACCACTGTGGGCACCTTAAGTACATACCCTGGCCTCAAGTTCAAGAATGCTTTTGCCATTCTGGGTGCAAACTCAAGGCAGAGAGGAGCCACTAAATGGGCCTGAAGGTCCCCAACCCTCTTAAGGGAGAACCTACCAATACAAACACAGTTTTAAGTGTCAGGAATTTCTCAGGAACCACCTCAAGTGGTTCAAAGGGAGGTCCACAGAGAGCTTCCATGACCACGGCCAGATCTTCAGCCGGAATTCCAGCAGGGACCAGGCAGGTGACTGGGTCCAGCTGATGACTGCCGTACCAAGAAGTGAAATGGTTCCACTTGAAGGATTAGAGTTTCCTTGTGGAGGGAGTTCTGAACTGGACAATGGTCTTAACAACCTCAGTTGAGAGACAAAACTATGAGGTGTGCCCCTCAGGGGCCACACCCACAGTTTCCATAACTCTAGGCGGGGGTGAAGAATTAGGTCCCCCGCCTGAGAGAGGAGGATCCTCCTGATGGAAATCTCTATAGGGAAGCTGCAGAGAAGGGCCACCAAGCCCAAGAGCCATTCTCGGGTTGGCCAGAATGGGGCTAGTAGCAGCAGCCCTGTCCCGATGCTCTTATTCCAGTACTCCCAGAAGCAGAGAATTCAGGGGAAATACGTACAGATGCCATCTCGGCCAACAATTCCACTTTTGTCGAATTCTCTCCAAATCGTCTCCACTACCTCGGGGTGGAGCCTCCATTCCCCAGGCCTCCCTTGGGCCCATAGAAGGATCTCACGTGCCACCCTGTAAAGGGGGCGTGAATGCAGACCTCCCTGGTGGCAGGTTCAGCCAGAGATGTCTCTCCATGGTCACCAAGGCTGCCCCACCAAGCCCCAGCCTGACCTGCCGCCGTATAGGCCTCACCCACCAATGCCAAGGTTGTTCTGACTGGCTTGTGAACAATGCTGACTCGGGGGACAGATAGTCCTCAGCCTTGCTGGTCGCTACGTCATCCTGCCCATTACGTCTGGTCGTTCTATTAGACTGATTTCACACGTGCTTCAGAGCATAGTCATGCAGAGGCATTCCAAAGCGTTTCTGATGCAGCGTGAGTTCCCTGAAGAGGAATCTTAGTTTTATCATAACCCAATAAGGTGTGTATATGTTATGACAGAAATAAACATACTCATCAGAGGTGAAGATGTAGCCCACTACTGACTTTGAAGAACCCATTACGATTCCCTGTAAAACAGCCAAAACCCCTGCAATGCAGCAAAGGTTTAAATAATATTTCCTTCTGGATACTTATTATAAGTTGTACACTTATTACTAAATATTATTGTTTCCACTATTTGGGTATATCTATATTATACTGACCTGTGATCAAGAGAGTCACTTTACTGGTGATCAGGGCCCTGTTAGTATCTCCAGCTCCTAACGCATTTCCCACACGCACACAAGCCGCCGCGTGCACACCTAATGGAAACTAAACATAAAATGTTGTTATTAAAACAAACTCAGCTGGCAGAAGCTTAGACATTGAGTCTTTTAAAAGATCTCAAATCACCTCCCTTTTTTTTCTTCACAATCGATAATTAAGGGTCACATCAAGAGTGATAACTATACATTTGTTTCTAAATCTGTGAGAACAGTTAAGTCCATCCCACAGCTGACACAAAAATAATATTAATGGAATCACTTTCAGAATGTTTTGTAATCTTTTGTTTAGATACATTTACCTTTTGGCAGTAATGACAAACCCTGCTAGCAATGGATTAAAACAATTTAATAAGTTTCTCATGCATTAAGCTCTGTCTTACCATGTAAGTAATGGTCCCCACCTCCAACAACACATGTTGAGCAGCAAGATCCACCTCCCCCAGCATCCCTGCCAAATACCAGGGGATAAAAAATAAATAATTAATGGATATTATTTAATTATGTGTTAAATGGCTGTCTCTGATTTTTCTCTGATTGTGGTATTACACAACTTAAATGTAGTTATGCAATTTATGAGATGATTTGTAAGCCATAAAACAATTGTGCACTTCCACCTGGGATCTTGCATCAGTGCACAAAAAAAAAAAAAAAAAAAAAAAATAATAATAATAATAATAATAATAATAAAACAAAATAAAATAAAACACTAAATAACAAAACACTAACTGTCAGGTATTTAACGTGATTTCAGGGGCACTTTGGTTAAAGAACAATAGGTATTTTTTTTCCAGTTTTTAGATGGTACCTACTCATGGCAGCTACTCATTCAGTTTAACCCTATAAAGCGTACTGTATCACATTTGATATGGAAATGTCTAAAACCTCAAATTGATCAAAATCTGTCATGCACGATCTTCTGCATGCCTTTTGATTGATAGTTTTTTAATTAAAAGGCCTTTTTTTTTTTTTTTTTTTTGCATGAATAACATTCATGCATGCATTTTTTAAAAACAATTATCGAAAGATTGAGAAAACTACTACATTTAAAATAATTACATTTTTCGGACTATAATTGTTAATCAGAAACACAAGACAACACATACTCATACCAACACATCTACACACCTGCAAGGAAACCTCCAATCTCATAGACCCACCACTCAAAACAGAGCATGAGAGTGCTGGGAATAGCCAGTTTCATGTAAGAGCCCCACTCCTGCAGTGCTGCAGTAGACCAGCCTGTAGAGGGTGACAGAGACAAACACACACATTCTCCTAATCACAGCAGTCATGCTCATACAGTATACATATCTCTTGTCATTATTGATTGACTAGCTATGCAGAATAATTTGGTTTATTATATATGTGTTTTCCCCCATGTTTTTCCACTCACAGAGGTCATTGTGAACAGAAAAGTCAAAGCCTATACATTTAGAAAAACACCTTCACGAAGAAACAAATTATTTCCTTTCATTGAGAACATGCCAGTTGGTGTCCATAAGGAGTAGGAATTCACACTGATAGATTAAATTACTGACAGTCTCTATGTGACTGCTGCTAATAGGTCTTTCGATGACTGGAAGTTGATCCCAAGCAGAATTTACTGTTTGAATCTGAAACACTGTTAACTAGTCCTTTGGATCCATGGAGAAGATTTTACCAAGGAAAATCATCTTCACTGGAGGACCTGACATCTCTGGGCATGATATGACTTAGAGTGTGCCTATTATCAGCTAGAGGTGGGAATTTTTATTTATTTATTTAAATCAGAATTCAACAAATAGACAGATTTGTTGACTGATTCTGTTGACTGATGACTATTTTTGTGGGTTAGTTCATTACACCAGTAGGTAGAGACAGATGTGTTGCAATTTAGTAAAAAGATTTGTTGAGAGTTGTTCACGATGGACAGCTTGCAGTGTTACATATCATACAGGCTGAGAAAAGAACACATCATCCCTTCGTTCCTTAAAAGTGACGTTGGATTTCCTCCATATACTGTAAAAGTTGGTCCAACTTTTGCTGTTTTCCATGTTCCTGGAAACTGTTTTCCATGTTCCCCCATTATTCCATGGAGTAAATAAACTGTTTACACATTACTTTTTTAAAATGGTGGGTGCCTTTGTTTTGCTTCAGCCAATATACCTTTACGTCATTGGTAGTTCCTATTGTGCTGGGTTACTCTGAAATAGGAGCTAATTTAGTTCCCCCAAAAGGCGTTCCTATAACTAAAATCAGATCTTGCGGTGTGAACACACCAAAAAGCAAGTACTTCTGCCAGTAATTATAGGAACTATGAAAACATTCCTCTGGTGCCTCTAATGATCAACAATAATTGTATCATTCAAACAAAAGTAAGTAAGTGAAGGTAAGTGAAGTTAAAAGCACATCATAGATAATATCCATAACTTTATAAAATGGTTAGTTCCGGTCCTTGATTCTTATTGGCTGAGCTGCATTTGAAGCTGTTGTAAATTACCCTACAAACAGACACATTTGTTTACGTCTGTGTGTAGATGTTTATGAAGAGTTCAGATGCAAAACCAGCTAAACCCATCTGACGTATTTCTTTAAAATGAGCATTTCTTTCTGGCAACTTTGTATAGGTTTCTATGTAAGTACTGGCACTTCTGATTGGGCTGAGGTTGGAATTTTGTGAGTTTTAAGTAAAAGTATTTGATAGAAGTGTACTTTGTGTCAGGAGCATTCACTTAGTATCATTATCTCATTTTTGACCGAGATGGCTTTTAGCTGGTTTTGCATCTGAACTCTTCATATGTATATGTATATTAATTTATCTTTATAGCTATTGTAATTATAAAGATAACCATAACACACAGTTCTGTTCTGTTTAATATATGCTCAATTTGTTCAAAGCAGCATGGATTCTGACTGACTGTCAATGTTTTCATTGTTCATCAGCTGAGCTGGTGAAAGTAATTAATTACTTAATTAATTAATTATATTCCAACAATATTATTCCTTTGTTAGTGTGGATTCTGGTATTATTTTAAATGAGTTTAAACACCACATCTTATTAGGGGCCAAGAACCAAAGGTGCAAAGGCACCTATTGTATCCATTGGTGTTCCTATTCTTCTGCTTCTTCTTCTTCTGTTTCTTCTGCTCTCGAGTCTATGGCAGCCCATGGCACACTGACAGAGGACAGTCTTAACATTAACCATAGCAAATTTGGAGTCTCTAACTCAAACTCTCTAGCGTCACCACTGTCCAAAATTTCACTCATGTTTCTGCTAATAACTTTTGAACCGTAAAGCATGGAAGGAAAATTCTTTTTTTTTTTCTCTGAATGCCGAGTTGAATGAACACAAAAATTTAAAAATCGCAAGATTTAGTTTTTTAGCTATTTTTAATTGTTCATAAAACCTACTTTTTCAAATTCGTCCTAGACGGTTTGTCTGATTTTAACCAAAATTGTCTCAGATCATCTTCAGATCATGCTGTCAAAAGGTTATGGAATTCAAGTTGATTAGTCAAACCGTTCTTGAATAACACGCAAATGAATTCTACAAAAAATATGTGAGGCTATATCTCTGAAACAGTTTGGCGTATTGAGACCAAACTTGGTGTGTGTTATAACAACTTCTTAATGGCAAAAATCACAAAACTGGTCTCTTTAGATTCGGTGCATCATGCCGAGTCGGCCCATACCCAATTTTGCCATTTTGGGCATCGGCCATTTTGAATTTTGTCAAAAAATGCACATTAGGAACGCACTGGCGCATCGTTACGAAACTCGGTATGTGTCTTCGGCACCATGCCCTGACAGCACTCAAAAAAGTTATAATGAAATTTTAAAAATGCTAATAACTTTTGTTTAAATTAGCCTATTGCAATGAAACTGGCCGTGATATATTCCTTTGATCATGCCGAGAACATTAATACCAGTTAAGCCATAACTAGATGAACTTCCTATCTGCCATCTTGATTAATGTTGAAAACCTACTTTTTCAAACTCCTTCTAGACCGTTGGTCTGATTTCCACCAAACTTCACTCGGATCATCTTCAGACCATGCTGACAAAAATTTATAGATTTTATGTTGATATAAAAGACAGTTTTCGTTTAACGCATCAACAAATTTGCTGGAAAGATCCCAAACTGCATTTGAGGATGTATTTCAGCAAAGCTTTGACATATTTACACCAAACTTTGGATGTGCCATTGTCACCTCACACTGACCATGCCACATCAATTTGGAAACAGCGCCACCTTTTGAAGCTGGTCTCAAAATATTCCTTGGGTCACGCCAAGAGCAACATATACAACATACATACCAATTATTCCATAGTCGGCCATACTTCCTATCTTCCATTATGATTTATGTTGAAAAACTACTTTTTAGAACTCCTCCTCCGATTTTCACCAAAATTGAATCAGGTCATCTTCAGACTGTTTTGAAAAAATGCTATTGATTTCGTGTCATCAGACAAAACTTTTTGTATAGCAATGCAACAAATTTAAGCCATGATGCCAAAATGACTCTGAGGCTGTATGTCTGCAAAGCTTTGACATATTGACACCAAACTTTGTATGTGTCATCGTCACCACACACTGAACACACCACATCGATTTGATAACAGTGCCACCTGTTGGTCAAAAGTGATAAGCCATTAAATCATATAACTAGGAGTTCTACATTATTTTTCTGCCATTTTGACTAAAATGATCTTAAAATGGCTTCCTTTACTCATTGCTGCTGTTGGTCTGATGCTTCCTTGCCTAGTGCTTGGCCCCGCAATTGCTGCTTGCAGCTATTTTTGTTATCATTATAGTTATTATCTATGTGTGAATGGGCATTTTGTCTAGAAACGACTTTAATTCTAGAATCAACACTACTGTAGGTCTTATTTTACAATTTTATCTAAATATATCAGGTAGGGCATCACTATCTGCACTCCCTTTCGATACATACAATGCTGCTCATTTGCATACAATGGAGCTCCTCTAATTTTGCTGCAATGCTAACATCTCTTTAACGTACAGTCGTTAAAAATAAATCACTTTGTCACTGTTGGATGTGAAAAGTCCTATTAGTGTATAACAATTATAGTTGGCTTAATGCAATAATTTGAGGTCAATATTCCTATAATGACATAAAAGCAAACATAAGTATCTCTGTGTGTGCAGCTTTCCATATATTCCTCACCACCCCATGTCTTCACGTGCAGCTTTTTCCAGCGTATGTAAACAAACAGCAAGAGGCAGATGGAGATCTGTGAGATACTGTTGGCTGCAGCAGAGCCCCTGCAGAGACACAAGCACCTCCATATGCTAAAGATCATTTATTGCCTGGCTTATGTCCATCACTGATCTATAGTGTATCTAAAGCTGTTTAGTCTTTAATAGCAATCATACATACATCACTCCAAGTTTCATTGAGTAAAGCAGGATGTAGTTTGTTGCTATATTTAAAATGTTGGCAGCAACTGCTGTGTACATTTGTGGCAGGATGATGCCCTGAAACATTAAAAAACATTATCTGTTAAGTTTGCATGTCATTTGCTATAATATAGGCTGTCCAATGCAACACCTTGAGCTTACTGTAAGGTTTTACCTGGTTCTGCAGATAAGACACCTGCAGTTGATGTAGAAACATGGCCTAAGAAATTGAAGGATGAACAGTAAAAGACATTAGTACTGTCAGCAGAAGGAAAGCTTGTGGAAGTGATTTTGAACATAATAAACAATTTGACAGGAAACATTTTGGTCGGTGGCCAAAAAAAGTGTTCTGAAGAGTAAACAGCACAAGTGCAGGAAACATTTGAACTTATACTCTAGAAAACATGGCCAACACAGAGATGAAAGCTCTACCACTGAATGTTTTTGTAAAAACATTTTGTTATACTTACAGGAACAGCAGGGAGAAAAGCCATAACATACAGCTGTGCAATCCTGAAAAAGGAGGCATAATGGAGCCTTCAGCATAACAGTCCTTGAACAGCATGAGAAGTCCCCCCCCCCCCCCCCCCCCCCCCCCCCCCCCCAAAAAAAGAAAAAAAAAAAAAAAAAAAAAAAAAAGAATAACTGATAAGAAAAGTGTCTTACTTTTTTATGCATTATAGGCACAAATCAATTTTTTGAGTAAAAAAGTAATATTAGTATTACAATCATGTACTTAAATATGCTTTATTTTCTAAGAATTAATTAATTAAAATGAATTCATTTAGATGCATCTATACAGCTAGGTGTAACTAAACACTTGAAGTTATTTTAAACACAAATCATATCACTCTGTGGTGTCATCTCTGGCTAAACATTCCCTCAAAGTTGTAAATGCTGTTTTTAAAAGACAGATACTGCTTGTTCTTTTCTTTTGGCATGCACAAAACTGTTTTCACTACAACAAGTATTACCCCTACCTACGTAGAAAAAAATATGTTACACTGGTAAAGGTTACCCTACTAAAAGTTCTGAGCTAATAATCTACTCCTGCAACAGTCTGACCTGGCCACTTCTGGCTCTTGCTTCAGGGTGAGTAGTATGGACTCAGCATTGATGAGTATGGCCCAGCATGGCAGGCAGAAGAGTAAGAGGATGAGAATACTTCTCTGGAGAATCTCCCCCACACGCTTAAGGTTCTTACTGCCAAATGTCTGGACATCAGCAACAAATAATTAGTACATAATGTATTAATTTCAAAAGCTAGTTGTGATAAAAACACAACTCTAGATCAGTGGTTTTCAAACCAGTCCTGGAAGCACCCCTGCCCTGCACATTTTGTATGTCTCCCTTATCAGACACACTCAATTTATGTTGTGCAGTTTCTACTAACGAGCTGATGAGTTGAATCAGGTGAAATGTGTGGGGTTTGAAAACCACTGCTCTAGATGATCAGTTAACATATTGTGAATTTAAAAGTCAACTGTTTGAAATAATTCCACTCATAAAGGTGTTTTAACTTTAAACTATCACTTCTGGTCAAAATATGTGTACATGATTCTTAATAATGCTTCATCCAGTGAAAAAGTCCATCCATGTTTTTCTCTCACATTAAAAACCACCTACAAATGTGTTCAGTATTGTTTTATACTGCTTTCACTTATAAACAGTTCATATTGTCATAATGATAGATTTGTTTAATACAAACACAATTTTTTTGTTGCACAAAAGTTAACTGGTGGACTGAAGTCGTGTTGTGGATTAGTGTGATGTTTTTATCAGCAGTTTGAACTGTCGTTATGGCAACACCCATTTCACTGTTAAGGATTCATTGGTGGGCAAGTGATGTAATGCTACATTTCTTCAAAAAGAACAAACTCATCTGCATGTTGAATGGCCTGAGGGTGAGTACATTTTTAGCAGATTTTCATTTTGTGGTAAACAATTATTTTAGTATTATTAGTTTTTAAAATCAGCAGAAAGGAATATCTTGTTATTCTTTGTTTTCACTTAAAAGGTAGCACTATTATACCATGGTATTACCTCCATTGTATAGTATTTTCATGATAATTGTTAAACAATGGTATGTAAATAATGATATTACATCAGATACCATAACACACCCATGGTACTGTCACAGTACCACAGTAAAATTCAGTTACATGTTGGTTTTTTGCATGTTGGACATATTGATAGTTGGAGATATTAATAAAATGCTCAAAAAAGAAAAGAAAATTAGGACAAGTGTTTGTCTCTCACCGCACATCCTGCCAATGACAGAAACACAACCATTATACCCTATTCCCACCAAAAAAAAAAAAAAAAAATGGGTACAAACACAATAATGGGTGATTGAGCTAGTCTGTTGGCAGGACACACACCATTAATTACTGTATGTTTAGATTATCATCAGTTAAGACTACCTGAGAGACGAGTGTGTCACATGTGAGGGCCAGACCGCATCCTGTGGCAGTTGTGGTGACATTAACAGTCTGAGGGAAACAAATAATGCTTTAGCAGTGTGATCACTGAACACTGTCTCCTTATCTCTCACTGCTTCTTTCTTGGAGATACAGACACTGCATTTGCAATCGGATCAACTTCCAAAGCACTTCTTGAAATAGGAAGTAGTCTTGGTGTTCGAAAAAACAATATGACAAGATACTGAGGCATTAGATTTTTTAGATTAGGGTCATTAGTGTCATTTTATCTTTTTTTTTTTTTTTTTAATATAGTTAATTTCAATATCAGAGAAATGTAATAACTGAATATAATGTCTTAAAAATAAAAATATAAGTAAACTGACAGAAAAACGTCCAGGTTACGTCTGTAACCCTCATTCCCTCAAGAGGGAACGGAGAGGTTACGCTGAGTGACGTATTTGGGGTCTCACTTGGGAGCCAAATCACCTCTGAGCTAAAGAGAAAAGGCCAATGGCGAGTGGCACTCCCTTGTACATACAGGTATATAAGATGGCGGCGTGCATCCACTCATTCAGATTTGTGCTGAGGAGCCGAGCCGCAACTCGGCATTCAGCGCAGTTCAGGATTGTGGCAAGAGGACTTAACATCTCGGTTCCCTCTTTCAGGGAACGAGGGTTACAGACGCAACCTAGACATTCCCCCTCTGTCAGTCACGTTAGATGTTACGAGAAAAAAGAGTAAATAGAATATATCTAGGCTATAGATATATAGAGGGGAAACATGGTGGAATAAACCGTAGAGGATACTGAGACATTATGCCATAACCCCCTGCCGGACACAGTCGCAGACTACTCTGTCCTAGTCTGAACTGCGGGGGCAATGGAGGACCCAGAGTTTACCCAGAGGGGAACAACTGGGAGAAGTCCGCAGCTCTACAGATGTCTGTTAGACAGGTGTTGTGCGCCAGCACCCAGGAGGAGGCAACACTCCAGGTGGAGTGAACTCTAACTCCTAGGGGGCACGGCCACCTTGCCATTGGTATGCAAAGGTGATGGCATCTACCACCCAATGGGCTAAGCTCTGTTTGGAGACAGCATTTCCCTTCTGCTGACCTCCAAAGCAAACTTCTCAGAGTGTCTGAAGCTCCGGGTGCAGTCCACGTAAATGCGCAAAGCTCGAACGGGACACAGCAACGCCAATGCCGGGTCTGCCTCCTCTGGGGGCAGTGCATGCAGGTTCACCACCTGATCTTGAAAAGGAGTGGTGAGAACCTTGGGCACATAACCAGGCCAGGGTCTCAAGGTCACATGAGAATCAGCCGGACCGAACTCAAGGCACGTTTCGTTGACCAAGAATGCGTGCAGGTCCCCCACCCTCTTGATGGAAGTGAGCGCGACCAGGAGCGAGGTCTTAAGCGACAGATATTTCAGCTTTCCGGAGGACCACGGAGAAATCCCAAGAGTGGATAAGGTGCGGGCCTAGGAGGATTTATCCTCCTCGCACCTCTCAGGAACCTGACGATCAGGTGATGCTTCCCTAGGGACGAGCTGTCCACTTCGTCATGATAAGCCAATGTACACTTTCAAAGTGGAGGGGGACAGCCTCCACTCCAACTTCTCTTGCAGGAAGGAAAGCACCACTTTAACTGAGCATCTCTGGGGGTCCTCTCAATGAACACCAACATGAGGAACACCATTCAATGAACAGGCCCCACTTCAGAGCATAGGCCTGCCTTGTAGAGGGGGCTCTAGTCTGAGTGATGGTATCTGTTACGGCCTGAGGAAGGCCAGTCCAGAAGCCAGACGTGCAGGTTCCACAGATCGGGACGCGAGTGCCAAATTGTGCCCATCCCCTTAGAAGGAAGGTCCTTCTTCAGGGGAATCTTCCAGTGAGGGGCTGTCGCAAGGAGCAAGAGGTCGGCAAACCAGGTTCGGGTGGAAGTTAGAAGTCAGGAATCTACCACATCCAGAAGCACACGGTTGGTAAAAAAGACTCTCGTCGACCGTACTTCGCTGGAAAATTTGCTCTTTTAGGGCTGGTTTGTCCAGGGAAGGATAACCGCGGCACAAGTGTGCACTCAGGAGTAGTGTTTCTTCGCAGAGATGCAAAGTGACCAGCAACAGTGAAGCCGGCTACGTGGCCAAGAGATTTTACATCGGAAATTCTTCTTTTTTTCCCTTTTTCAGTGCTCTGCAAGGCGACGAAGCAGAGATCTAAATGAGTGGATGCATGCTGGCATCTTATATACCCGTATGTACGGGGGAGTGGCTTGGCATGCAAATTCCACTCCCCAATTTTCATTTGTACTTGTCACTGTCACTGGGCCATTACCTTCACTTCAGTATCAAAATTTCAGGTCAACGATACTAATATACAATCTTTAAGGGTAGATGAGGTACAAAAGTGTGCATTTCTGTTGTTTCCTTTACCCATGGTAATAAAGATCTATTCTGTTTTTCTATTCTGTTATTTGGAGGCACTGCCCCAATGTCAAGTGTTGTACCTCTAAAGGTACAGTTTTTGCAATTTTTTTTTTTTTTTTTTTCTGACAGCTGCATTAAATGGTGGATGAATTACCGCAGAGGCCAGGGCATATCCAGCCAATTCAGCATTTCCTAGGTGACCACAGAATATTGTGATGACAAATGGCAGTAGAAAGTTTGAGATTCTGGAGATGAGCTGTGGAAGATGAAAATTTGGACATCAAAGAACGTCAGGATAAAAATCACACTCACTCTCTCTCTCTCTCTCACACACACACACACACACACATAGACAGCTGTTCACAGATCTGCATCCCATGTCATGTAAAAATCTCACAAAACAAATTTTGCCAATCAAAAACAATATTAGTAATATATTAGTATACATTACATTGTAATAAACAATTTGTTTTGTGTGTGTGTTTAAAATGTTAAAAAACAAAAACGAAAGTGGATCTATATTATATATTGTATATGTGTGGGAATATGTTTTATATGTGTGTAAATTTGAAATGCCAATTCAGAAGGATTACAAAAATTCTTTATCTGGAATTAATAACCACAAGGGAGGGACAAACCACAGAAATTCTATTTCACATCCTCGGCAGTCACAAAATTTCCAACACTAACTTAAGTTACAGGCATGTGTTAAAACTAAACATGCACCCCAGAGACAGTTTCAACTGGCAAAGCTCTTGTATTTAAAGTTTACAGTGAGTTGCAGCATGACATGAGTACATGAAAGAGAGACGAAACAAAGAGAGTACTCACCAGGGGCACGGACAGGCGCAAAACATGGTAGAGCTCCTCTCTGTAGGCCAGGGGAACCCAGCGACGCACACAGCTGCAGCGGAAGAGTTTAGAACTAGGTGCTGTTGCCTCGGTGATTTGTTCATTGCTTCCCAGGGGCCTGCAAGCCTCAGGCATCCCAGCTTTATCCATTCAGTTGTTGAGTACAAGAAAATAAGAAAAGAGGATGAGGAGAGAGCAGGACAGAGAAAACAATAGGAGCAATATAGAAATGAGACAGCTTCTCTCCAGCAGTATTTTTTTTTCCCCAATAATGTTGTTATCAGTCCATGGAGGCAGAAACAATCAAATCAAATAGTGCTGGAACACTGATTAAGTGACCTGCTGTCTTCAGTCACAGAGGGAGCCCAAGAGAGGCAGGTCACAAGCAAGCTCTTTATAATTCCTTGTATGGAGTACAGCAGCTCTGAGGGGGGCTGTAAGGGGCGGGGTTAGCTTTTCGTACTTCTTAAACGCAGCAGTAATCTTATCAGGAATGCCTGTGTAAATAACATTGCTTCTTTGTGGAACCCATGCTAAATCATTTGCTTTTTAAGTTGTCAAATTTATTGATGAAGCAAAATGAAGCATAATGAGCTTTGAGACACGTGATCCCTAAAGAGGCCTTTAACCTGTACACTCAGAGTTAAGTGAAGTATACACTTGCTAAACCACATCTAGACTGTTTAGGTTTGAATCACAAAATTATTGTTTTTATTATTGCTTTTATGATTATTCTACTTCCTTTTATGTAAAGCACTTTGAATTACCTTTGTGTATGAAATGTGCTATATAAATAAACTTGCCTTGCCTTGCCACAAGGATAATATGTGTTAGAAAGTGTTTGATCACCTCATTCAGACCACCTAAATATTACTATTTATAATATACTGCACATTACCTCTTGGTAGCTTGCCATGGATCTCCAGTACCAGCCATCATTGTTGGCACATCACGCACAACCTTTGGTCATTAACTTGGCCGTTCGGTTAAACAGTAATTCTTAACCCCAGTCAACCTATGTCTTGCACAACCAGTGCTGATCATTCAATAAACTAGACTTTTTTAACTAGTCAAAAAGTCTGTTTGAATATTATTGCAACTACATTTTTTGTTGAAAAAAGAAAGAAAGAAAGAAAGAAAGATAAAGAAATGTCAAATGAATAAGCAATATTAAATATCCTGCAATATTTAAAACAATTTTAGGGTCTAATGTAAAAATGTTCCAAAATTCTTTATTTGTGAGTTACAAGTCATGTAATGCACAGTATGTGTGTACTTCTTTATGGGTAACAAATCAGAATAACCTTTAGCCTTCCCTGTGCAAGTTATCCATGTCTTATCTGGAAGAAATGCTGAAGACTGAAAATGTGGAATAGGAGGGGAATAGAAGGAATGAAATTTATGCACAAACATGCAGTAAAACAGTTTATCTTCTCTTACACATGCATGCCACATACAGTATGCACAAATGCATATACACAGTACAATGTGTACAGTATGAACATGGTGTGTTTATACACTCACATTTTTAAGGAAAGACTGTCCACTCTGTCTGTATGGATGTGTAATATTGTGTAATGCATGTATAATATTTACACAAGTTCTCAAACTCTTTCCTCTGAATGCTTATTCATTAACCTTTGAGGTTCTTTTACCACCTGCCTTCTACAGTGTATATTGCTGCTGTTCCAACATAAATAAAGTTTTATATGTTATGGCAAAAGACAATGGTTCATGACAGCAATGACTCTTAAAGAATAATTACTGTTTGTTATGACGTTTCTGTTCTGTTTTAGCCATAATTAACAAATATACCGAAAATATGACAATCAAAAAGCTCTTTTAAATTGGCTCTAAGAGTTTAAAAAATAAACAAATAAATATGTTGACTTAAATTGAAAAGGAATTATTTAAGATTCTGTACTATATCTATGTCACTATTTAAATAAGCAAATTATTGACACTGATCATGTGACTCTTTGTACAGAGGGCCACATGTTTCTGCTTCCTTTGAAGATGGTCTTTATATCATTTTTAAATCATTATAAATAACGTCTCAGGCTACGTATGTAACCATGGTTGCCTGAGAAGGGAATGAGACACTGCGTCCTCTAGCGGTCACTATGGGGAATGTCTCCAGCATGACCCGTGTCTGAAGCATACATTCAAAAACTACAACATGTTGGCCGGCGACAGCCTATGACGTCACTAGCGGCGTGACCACAGTAGAAAAGGGTGATGGGGGAAAACATCATCCAGTTCTTCATCTGAAGCTTGCGTCCGAAGCATGGCGAGGATTCTAGTGGACGCAGTGTCTTGTTCCCTTCTCAGGGAACCATGGTTACATATGTAACCCGAGACGTTTCCTTTCGACGATACATCAAACTGCATCCTCTAGCGGTTGCTATGGGGAACGGTATACCCACGCTGCCATGCTGAGGGAAGCGCATGCCAGGAAAGGGGCGAGCACTAAGAAGCAACTCTACCAATGCTTAGGGAGTTGCCCCTAGGATGAATGACGGCTGTCAGTGACATTATCTCCTTTGGCCAAAGGCCTGAGCTGCATACCCAAAGACTGTAATGGGTCAGAAATACTAGACCTGGGGTAGAGCTCAAGGCTTGGAATCCAGAAAGAGGTCCTTTAACCCTCTGGGGTCTGAGGGTGTTTTGGGGCCCTGAAGAAACTTTGACATGCCCTGACTTTTGTGCTTTTTTAGTATCTTAAAAACATATCAATGGCTAAAGTCTGATTACATTGTAATCATCACAAATTGGGCTACAATAATATGTAAGCAACATGAATGTAAATGTTTGTGTTTTTGAGAAAACAACGTTTATACGTGGTTAGTGAAAAACAATATTTTTAAGTCACTAAAAAATGCCTTGAAACACATATAGAACATTTGTTCACAAGACTTTTGAGAACTGGATGTGGTAGGCTAGAGTTTTTTCTACAAAATGATGTGAAAATCATCTCATTCACTCGTTAAGAGAAAACAATATATTGATGTAAATTTTCTAAGACATGTTTTGTGATCAAAAGGGAATATGCGAAGGAGTGGCAATGACCCATGAATATTTAGCAATTCACACCTGAGAGACGAAGAGCCCTCCCTAATGGCCCATCAATGAGACTGTGACTGTCAGGAAATAAACAATGAGAGATTCAAAGAATAGATTATTTGTATTTTATTTACAACATAGTATAATCAAAATATACATGATGAAGGTCAAATATACATTGAGCACCCTGATCTAACCACATAGATGTGAACAGACTTTGGAGGTGCAGCATGCTTGAAAGTGATGGGAGCACTGCTAGCTTATCCAGTGAAGAGGGCAACACAACAGGGAGGCAGAGAGGCCTAACAGCCTGAGGTTGCACTCTAACGGGGCTCCAGGGGGTAGGCAGTGAGGGGGGGATCCTCAGATGCCCGGTTGGGGGCAATGCTCAAGGCCAACCCTCATGGAGAGGGGAGCATTGCAGAGCTCAACCAAAACAGGCAACTTAGCAAGCAGCTAGTTGTCTGACAATGGAGCTGATACACTTGACCAAGTGAGTGGTCAGTGTTCAGGGACAGGTTTCTAACTCCTGAAAAGTGAGGATGAACACCTGATCCACTCAGGGGTGTCGAGCTTATAAGAGACCCTCCCGCAGCATGCCCCAAAGGGGCCTAGGAAATGAGATCCAATCAAAGGGGATCAGACATTTCAACAGAGATGAGTCTAGCAATTCGGTATGGCTGCAAGCATGCAGCAGTGCCCTCTGCCCTCGGACTGTAGTGGGTACTCTTCAAGGGGCATTAGCTATTACCAACCCAAAGCGGTCCTGTGCTTTCTATCTCAATAGAAAGTATGACGCCCGTTCTAACCAGACCCGCAGAGCCTGCGAAAACGAAAAAAGGGGGGCCAATCATGCATGGAGAACTGTTGCTCCTCAGAGCCAGAGCATTCAGAAGGGTTTCCACAAAAATACCTTCATTCACACCTTGGTGAAAAACAGTGAACTTAAAGGAACACTCCACTTTTTTTGCCAATAGCTTAGCATAGATCATTGAATCAGATTAGACCGTTGGAATGAGCGAGGTCTAATCTGATTCAATGAACTATGCTAAGCTATTAGCAAAAGAAGTGGAGTGTTCCTTTAAGCCCACTCCACGGAGGGGCAACTCACAAGTTCACCGAAGGGCAGTGAGGTTGGGGAGGGCCGCTCTGTTCCAACATGAGAGGGGGACGCTCACTCAGAAGAATGCATGATGTTTGGGTGGATAACTTGAAACAGGGAGCACCTCAGGGTGCGACATATTGAGTCAGGTGGCCTCCAAAGCCAGGTGTCCAGCCAGGGATGTCCAGGGGCATCCTGTGAAGTATAGAATGGAATGTTGTTCAGTATATCAAGATGCAGTGCTGTAATAGGGACCTGAGAGCCACTAGGTCTCCTCAGAGACCTAATGACTGGCCACATCATCCGAAATGTATGCGAAGGCAGATCCGGCACACACAGGCAAAACCATAACTGTAGTCAGTAGACAAAATCGTATCGTATCATGGTGACGAGATACATAGCAGACTGTCATAACTAAATGGCTGGATGTCTAAGTGGTGCCCGCAGAATAACATAGGTTTCATAGACAATTGGACACGTTTTTGGGGCAGACCTGACCTGTTGAAAAGAGATGGTCTTCATCCCTCCAGGGGTGGTGCCGCTCTTCTCTCTAGTAATATGAAATCTGAAAACCAGAAACCTGGCTAAAACCAGATGCTTACATTATCTTAAACGAGTCTACCCCTCATGATTACTGTTATAAACATGAGCTGCATCTAAAAGGTAAAGGGGGAGGTGTTTCTACAATTTATAGCAATATTTTCAGTGTTTCTCAAAGAGCGGGCTTCAAGTATAACTCGTTTGAAGTAATGGTGGTTCATGTAACATTATCCAGAGAAACAAGTGTTAATGATAATTCCCCCATGACGTTTGTACTTGCTACTGTATACAGGCCACCAGGGCACCATACAGATTTTCTTAAAGAATTCGCTGATTTTCTATCTGAGTTAGTGTTGGCTACAGATAAGGTCTTAATAGTTTGTGACTTTAACATCCATGTTGATAATGAAAACGATGCACTGGGAGCAGCATTTACAGACATTCTAAATTCTATTGGAGTTAGACAACACGTGTCAGGTCATACCCTAGACTTAATACTGTCACATGGAATTGATGTAAATGGCGTTGAGATTCTGCAGCAAAAGTGATGATATCTCTGATCATTATCTAGTCTCGTGTATACTCCAGATAACTAAAACTGTAAATTCAACTCCTTATTACAAGTATGGTAGAACCATCACTTCTACTACAAAAGATTACTTTCTAAGTAATCTTCCTGACTTATCTGAATTCCTCAGCATGTCCAATAGCTCAGAAAAACTTGATGATGTAACAGAAACTATTGACTCTCTCTTTTCCAGGACTCTAGATACGGTCGCTCCTCTGCGCCTAAGGAAGATTAAGAACAACAGTCCGACCCCGTGGTATGAAGAGCACACTCGCGCCCTAAAGAGAGCAGCTGCCGGAAAATGGAGTGCAGCTGGAGGAAAACAAAATTAGAGGTTTACTGTATAGAAAAGCGTTAAAATCGGCAAGATCTGATTACTTTTTGACTCTTTTAGAAGAAAACAAACATAACCCTTGGTATTTATTCAATACAGTGGCAAAAAATAAAGTTAACAAAAAATAAAGAACCAACAGGCACTGACTGTGCCCCTCAGCACAGCAGTAATGACTTTATGAACTACTTTACTTCCAAGATCGATACTATTAGAGACAAAATTGTCACCATGCTGCCGTCAATTACAGTATCGCATCAGATAGTGCGCTATAGATCTCCTGGGGAACAATTCCACTCATTCTCTACTATAGGGCAGGAAGAATTGTATAAACTTGTTAAATCATCTAAAACAACAACTTGTATGCTAGACCCTATTCCATCTAGGCTACTAAAAGACTTGCTTCCAGATCGCATAGATCCTCTGCTGAATATTATTAATTCATCACTGTCATTAGGATATGTCCCCAAAACCTTCAAACTGGCTGCTATTAAGCCTCTCATTAAAAAAAACACAACTTGACCCCAACAAATTAATCAATTACAGACCAATCTCGAATCTCCCATTGCTGTCAAAGATATTAGAAAAGGTTGTATCCTCACAATTATCTTCCTTCCTACAGAAAAATGATATCTGTGAGGATTTCCAGTCAGGTTTTAGACCGTACCATAGTACTGAGACTGCTCTTATTAGAGTTACAAATGATCTGCTGTCATCCGATCGTGGTTGTATCTCTCTGTTAGTGCTACTGGATCTTAGTGCTGCATTCGATACTGTTGACCACAACATTCTCTTGAACGGACTTGAAAATGATGTTGGCATTAGTGGTAGTGCATTGGCATGGTTCAAATCGTACTTATCTGAACGCCATCAATTTGTGGCAGTAAATGAAGAGGTATCATATCGGTCACAAGTGCAGTATGGAGTACCGCAAGGCTCAGTACTAGGGCCATTACTTTTTATGCTTTACACGTTACCCTTGGGTGATATCATAAGGAAATATGGTGTTAGCTTTCACTGTTACGCTGATGATAATCAGCTCTATATTTCTTTGTGGCCCGGCGAAACATATCAATTTGAAACGGATTGTGTAGTTGAGTTAAACAATTGGATGACAAGTAATTTCTTACTGCTAAATTCTGAAAGAACAGAGGTGTTAATTATTGGACCTAAAACCTCAGCGTGTAATAACCTAAAACACTGTCTAATACTTGATGGCTGTTCTGTTAATTCTTTGTCATCAGTTAGGAACCTAGGTGTGCTATTTGATGGCAGTCTTTTCTTTGATAACCACATCTCTAGTATTTGCAAAACTGCATTTTTCCATCTCAAAAATATATCTAAATTACGACCTATGCTCTCAATGTCAAATGCTGAAACATTAATCCATCCATTTATGACCTCAAGATTAGATTATTGTAATGTTTTATTGGGTGGTTGTTCTGCTCGCTTAATAAACAAACTCCAGCTGTTCCAAAATGCAGCAGCTAGAGTTCTTACTAGAACCAGAAAGTATGATCATATTAGCCCGGTTCTGTCAACACTGGCTCCCTATTAAACATCATATAGATTTTAAAATCTTGCTAATTACTTATAAAGCCCTAAATGGTTTAGCTCCTCAGAACCTGAGCAAGCTCTTATCGCATTATAGTCCTTCACGTCTGCTGCGTTCTCAAAACTCTGGCAATTTGATAATACCTAGAATATCAAAATCAATCGCGGGCGGCAGATCATTTTCTTATCTAGCACCCAAACTCTGGAACAATCTACCCAGCACTGTTTGGGACGCAGACACACTCTGTCAGTTTAAATCTAGATTAAAGACCCATCTCTTTAACCTTGCTAACACATAACACATCAACATATTCCTATAATTCAAATCCGTTAAAGGATTGTTAGGCTGCATTAATTAAGTCAACCGGAACCGGGAACACTTCCCATAACACCCGATGTACTCAGTGCATCGTCAGAAGAATGGCATCTACGCTAATATTAGTCTGTTTCTTTCCAAGATCCAGTCCATACCCAGCCCAGACGGTGGATCAGCACCTAGGGATGACCTCTACAGCCCTGAATGTCAGTGGAGACACATCAACTAGATGAGCCCCAGAGACGGAGCCCCAGAGAAGACCTCGTCACCTAGACGGCCGTCAGCACAAGACCACGGGAACCAGATGAGTCCTCTGCGTCTGGCCAGAGGAGAACTGGCCCCCTGACTGAGCCTGGTTTTTCTCAAGGTTTTTTTCTCCATTTGTCACAGATGGAGTTTTGGTTCCTTGCCGCTGTCGCCTCTGGCTTGCTTAGTTGGGGACACTTTCTCTTCACACGATATTGTATTTTATTTTAATGTATTTGATTAACTACCTTTACCTGAAAATTGAGTGTTTATTGTTGCCCTTTTGCATTGTTGATGTACTATTTCCTATTTAATACTGTACAGCCGCTTTGTCACAATTCTGTATTGTTAAAGGGGGTATATAAATAAAGGTGACTTGACTTGACAAAAGGGGGATACTCGTTGAGGACCTACCTAAACAAAACCAAAGCACTACAAAAACAGGTCCCAGAAATACAGCAAAAACAGGCTAGACACAAAATAGCAGGATCGTACTCACCCACCGTGGTTCCCGCGCAGGACTCCAGTTCGGAAGTTGAAGTCCAAAGGAGGCTAAGTTCCGGACCATCAGTAAAGGTAGTTTTTATGAAACATAGAAGCTTACCAAAAGCATCAAAGGCCTGGAGGAAGCGCACAGAAAGTTCCCACCTAACCTCGGTCAAGTGGAGTTAATGGTGGTTGCAGCGGCATTAAGAAGGGGAAGATAAGGGCAGATGTAAACCCCCCCAAGGGAAGTGAATAGACGTTCAGGTTTTACTCTGATCCAGGCTAGAACGTTGTCTCGTCTGAATGAGTTCCCTCAGGTCTTGCCTACCTCCTCTCGACTCGCGCCTTCTCCTAGCCCCATCCGCAGGCGGGGGAGAGGCAACCTGAGATGTAACCTGAAGGGGCTTAGGTGGCAAGGTGGGGATTTTAAGAGAAGATGTCTCGCCTATAAAGAGCTAGCCAGCTAGCATCTCTTCTACAGGGGGCATCCTCTCATAGCGGTACTCACACATCCCCTCAATGTTTGAGTAATTGGCATGCTGGAAATTATGGATGCAAAAAGATGACGTATTCTCCCAGCACCCTTTTATACTGTGGTCGTGCCAGTAGTGACGTCATAGGCTGTCGCCGGCCAACATGTTGTAGTTTCTGAATGTATCTTTCAGACACGGGTCACACTAAAGATGTTCCCCATAGCGACAGCTAGAGGACACAGCACGATGTTCCCTCAAAAGGGAACTTGGTGTAACACAGTCTTGTAGAGCTTAAGTGCTCATTTTTTTGTTGTTTTTGTTTGTTTGTTTGTTTGTTTTCCTCATATAATTAATTTATATATTTTTAAAATACATATTTCATATATCAAATTATTAGATACAGACTTGTACAGTGATAATCAAATGCACAAATTCTTAATATTTGTGTGTAGGGGTGTGTGTGTGTGTGTGTGTGTGTGTGTGTGTGTGTGTGTGTGTGTGTGTGTGTCAGAGAGAGAGAGAGAGTGAGAGAGACCAGTCAGAAATACCTATTTTGGGAGCCTGTAGGCCTAATCAGATACACTGAAGGAACTTTAATTTCCATGGTTAAAATTCACGTCTGAACTGATATCTGATATGTCAATTTTAGCACCAATTTGACTTTGAACATTAACATCATTACCTCACAGTGGTCAAACTGGGCCCCCTGGTGGTTAATAATTGAGACCCTATCGTTAAGTTACGTAAACCACATAATACACCTTTTGTTTTAAAATTAGGCTAAATACAAAGCTAAACCATGTGTACAACATGCACAAGAAAACAGAATTGTTATCTGGTTGATAACAGCTATAACATTAAATACAGTAAAGTATATTCCTTAAATATTTAACAGTATTCGTAACAGATTTATGTAACTGTATTATAATTTGCTATACATGTGCATAATATCATTGCCCTGTGTCCCCTTCACTCAACACAGACATCACATTTAAACACTAAAGGAATGCATGATTCATTTTGGGTTGGGACATGTATTTTTATATTTAATGCTTTTGGCATTGACATAAATTATAGAACATTAAATTTCTCTTATCGCAAATGTTTTTATGGCTGTTAGACTATGTCTTTATAGGATTCTCTGCTTTTATCCTCCCCATTCCAACTGAAGATATTGAGATGACACTTAAAAGCCATTCAGCCTATTTTTACACAACACCAAAAGGTCTGTGACCGTGAGGGGAGGTGATTTCAATTCCTGTTATGTGCTGTAAAGCGACATAATATAAAGCATTGGTGTGAAGACACAAGCCTCTCCAGACTTCACGCAACCTTTGGATTTGGCATTTTCCAGAGAACTGTCGCACGAAGCTTTGGTGAGTAAACAGTTGTGAAAAGGGTCTCTGAATTTCTGAGAATGCAATTAAGATTTAATATATTCTCTTAATAATAATAATGATAATCAAATGATTCAAAGATTGTACATCTGCTAGAAATTGTTAAAAGAATAGCATGCACTCAAAAATTTTAATCTTGCCATAATTTACTTACCCTTGTGTACTTCAAAACCTGTATGAAATCCATAAAACATTCCACAAATCAGACTTTTCAAAAACTTTTCCAGAGGTTTTTATATGTATTTTTGTCATTCAGAATAGGCAGACGTACAAAGATGAAAGTATTGGTTGGTGTTTCTCTGTTCCTGCTGTGCTTTGTCAGTCATGTAAAAGGTAATCTTTCACTACATGTTTTCAAAGTCTGATGCTTCCAAGCAGATTAAAATACTGCCTGTTTTAACATTTAATGGAATGTTGTTCAGTATATCAAATCACAAAGAGTGTTTTAACCTGAGTATTAACCTGTATAGGACATAAACAGAGTATTAATCTGTACTGCAACAATTTTAGATTGTTTCGCCTGAATAAACTGCTTAACATGTAGTTTTTTTCTAAACAGCGGTCACTGTTCAGTCATATCCACTGGCCACCGGGAGCTTGCTTCAGACAGAGGTTGAGAAAACTGTCACTCTGACTTGTATGACTGATGAAGGTATAGACCCATCTAAACAAAAAGAACTGCAGTGGTTTCGCAATGGTGCCCGGGTAAACCTGGCAGAAGAAAATCGCCTGTACCGGAGTAGTCTCTGTGTACAGCCTGTCACTAAAGAGGACAACGGAGTCATCTTTACCTGTCAGCTGAAGGGTGATGCAAGTATGAACAGCTCCATCGAGTTTGACGTTCAGTGTAAGTTCGGAATACTTGGGGGAATATGACTAATCAGAAAATATTTTGAAGGGTGAACCGGCAAGTTTGGGATCCATTTCATTTCTGTTTAGCAGAATAAACTACACAAGGAATCTTTTGTCATTAAATGTACACTGTTAACTAAGTTAAGGAATTCAAAGTTATAACCATTTTAACAATTTAACTAAATAATATTGTTTAAGATGTTTTACAGATTAAACAATTAAAAACATTTTAACTTATTAATTATTAATATAGGTGTTTTAAACTGACTGTAAAACTTTAAGTTTCACATATCTGCTTTTAAATCCTACCTAATTGGCCCCATTTAGGCATACTTTCATTGTATATGCCTCACTCATATTTATTTATTAGTTCATATTTAATATTTTATTTTTAAGAAAACGATGACCAAATAGAAATTACTTTTTGTGGTAATCAGCATTTTGTCACAAATGCTGTTAATTAGGCATTTTATTGGAACTTGAATTAAACCTGGGATATTCCTCAAAAATAAACTGGAATGGAACTGATCCAAACTCTTGTGATTAATATGCTGCTTTTCATTCTTTGGTTTTTCACTTTGTATGTTGGTGAAACAAAATAGTTTCAGATATTGCCAGACAGTGTTTTATTCTAAGCTTCGAATGTCATTATATTACAGATCCCCCAGACCTTAATGACACTAAGGAATTATTTGTTGAAGAAACAACTGATGTTTTTCTGTCCTGTGATGTCCGTGCCAACCCTCCTGTAACTGTGGCTTGGAAAAAGGATGGTGAAGTTCTTGATCTTACCTCTGGTAGTTACATAACAACCAATAATGGCATTACCGCCCAGTTATCAATCACAAAAGCTAAGCGTGATATACATGAAGGAACCTACATCTGCGAAGTAAACTCAGCTGTCTATGGAACTATGGCCAGGACATTTAACGTTACGGTTAAAGGTTGGTGGTCCTATTTTATCCTTATTTGTATTTTGACTTTTTGTACTCTGTTTTACTTTTACAACTTATGTTCATTTTTTTTAAATGTATGTTTAATTTTTCTCCTATATTAGATAAAGTGCTAAGGTTCCCTCTAGGACCCACAATTGCTGGAGTGGTGGTGATTTCGTGCACAATTGTATTTGCAATCGTTTCTAGGAGAAATAAAATTAAGGTATGTCAGCTTTATTTTTGATTATCACCATTATAAAAAAAAAAAAAAAAAAAAAAAAGACAAAAAGACAACAGGCCTGTTTAAAATGATACTGTCAGTAGTTCATTTAACACCGTTTTTTTTTTTTTTGTCTATAAGTATTGCAAACTGTTTAAAAGGCTTTGTCTTTTTGGTGTCCTATAGTGCTGCAAATCAAATTGAACATCTGCAATGGAACTGCATCTCAGGAATTGAAACCACAGCTATCTGAGATGTTGAGCATTGAGAAGATCAGACAGGAATGCAAGTAACCATTACTGGACTGGCATATGGGACAGCACTCCTAAATATAAATTAGTAACTCAAAAATAAAACATCTCCCTTTATTCCTGCTTAGCTCTTCGTTAAACAACTCTTTATACTTTTTTGAATTTTTAAGATGACTTCCTTGTGTGTTTCTCCTCAAATTCCTATGCTATTGAGAAACTCTAAAAAGTCATTATACTTTGTCTCTGAGCCAGCAAAGACACTCCTAGAACATTGATGGCTGTTTGTTACAGACAGTAAAATAATCTCATTAAAGTGAATTGCAAGATATTTTATATTGTCAAGGACAAGATTTTTGTGTAAATTGGCCTGTTAAATGTTTCTAGAAGTCATTAACCTTTAACCATTCAGTCAGATCATAAGCAATATGTGGTTGTAATCATAAAGAAGCGAAGGGTTTGCCAACTTTTAAGTTTAGTTTTTTTTTGGGGGGGGGGGGGGGGGGGGGGGGGGGGAGGGGTATACACTGTACATATAATTGGAAAAAAATATTTTGCTGAATGCAGTTAAATGCGTTTTTAGCACCATTTTTTTAGGCTAAATTAATAAATGCTTACATTCATTAATTTTCACTTGTGTGTACTTATACAAGTGCCATAAAAATAATAAAAAATAAAAAAGGATGTAAGTTATTTACTTTTTAAATTTCACATTTACAAAACCTATAGTTTACTTGCGTATACATAATTATTATATAAGTGTAAAACTTAAAAAAAGACCACAAATGACTCTAATTTGCCTCTTTGCATTGGAATTTAAAACTTTTTTCTCTATTTAACCTTAAATACTACACTAATTGTAATATAACTAGAAAAAATAAAAAAATAAAAAAATAAATAATGGTCAATAATAGACCATAATTATTGCATAATTATTAATAGTATTTAGTACCAGAAGATCTCTTCAAAATGTTAAATAAATATCATTTAACTAAAATACTGAACATTTATTTAACTGAAGAAAAAAAAAAAAAAAAAAAAAAGCTAAGATGTATGGTCACATAATAAGTAAGGAATACCTGAGGGTTAAATACAAGAAAAACATTATAATGTTGCCTCTTCCATCACTCACCAGAATAAAGTGATACTGTGAATGTCATCTATGTAATAGTAAATAGATAATATACTGTAATGTTTACCAAAAGTCAGGAAAGACTGTTAAGATGTGTATGTAAACTCTTACAGAAATTGTAATAATTCTATTGCATGTAAGACTCTTTCATGGTGTGATTGTTATAAGCTAACACAGTATGTCTTGGATTAATATGTATGTAACCCTCATTGTCTTTTGTTCTTGTTATTTGTTGTGTTATTCCTTTACTGCATAATAAAATAAATAAATAAATAAATAAACAAATATTTAATAAAAGTTGCTGCAAAGACCTGTATAGTGAAGCTGTCGTTTATCCTGTTTAAAATCATTCAAATGTATTGACAGCTTTGGTTTGTTTGGAACTATTGAGATCTCCATGAACCATGTGACCGCGTGGCTGAGAAGCATGTGACAACTTTGTTTTTCAAATGGTTCTGGCTTTAACTGAGGCACTACAACGAATTACGCCACAGAAAGTGCGCCAAAACGGTATTTATTGTTTGAACGTCGTATTAAAATTTACTAAATTTGAAACCTGAGATTTTGTTTTATAACGTATGTTCCATTCTATCCTAATAACGTTTAGGTACTTTCACAGTTTGCTTTGTACATCGCATGTCAATGCTAAGACAAATAAAAATTTAATTAGGCCTATATTTCAGATTTATTGGACACTTAGGCCTAATATGAGTTTTCAGTTGGCTAGATAACCACAGACTTTTGAACGTTAAAAAATAATCAATCACAATAGTTTGGGGAATATTTTGGGCATTTTTACGCATTTTATACATTTTATAAGACTTCTAAACAAAGTCTTATTGTCATTTGAGGTAGTTTATTCATAATAAGCTTTGGTGTTTCTGGAGTTAACAGTTAAAATTGAGTTCTATGAAAAGTGACAGTTTATTATAACAATGAAAGCGTTCAAAAACAAAGAACCGTGTGTTGCGTCACATTTCGTTTGAGACGCAACGGCACGTTCGGCCAATTAGAATGGAGGTACGAGATAGTAGGCTGGGTTTCTCATCCACAGGGAGCGGTCCGCCAAATTCAAACAGCCGCATGAAACAAAGTAAAGGATAGTTCGATTTCATCAGATTCTGCGGTTTGGAAAAAGGACGGTAAGTTTCAGCTTTAAAGTCGATTAAATGTAGCAGTAAATGTAATTTCACGTTATAGACCTGTTTTTGGATTAAACAATTCATTGTCTTTTTTTGCACGGTTTTGCTTTAGGGAGTTAACTTTACAGAGGAACATTGTGTTCTCCTCTAAACTCTGCTCAGCGTTAACAGTTGGAGCTATGTTTAGTTTCATTTTATTGTTGTTGTTGTTGTTGTTGTTGTTGTTGTTGTTTTTCTTTTTCTTTTACAAATATAATTATTTTTGAATTTTATTTCTTTATCATTTCAAACTGAGGGGACGCCCTTTACAATAAATACTGTATTGATGCCACAGTCGTGGGAAAACCTCTGAAAAATGAAAGAGAGAATAAAATCTCACAGACGTGTCTTAAGTGACTGTTATTTGCTCTAATCTATTTTTAACAGAAAAACAGTTAACGTTACAGTACAAAGTTGTCTTAAAAAGTGTGAAAAAGTATGTTTGATTTAACATAAAATTAAATTCAATGTTACTGTAAATCCTGCACAAATCGACTGGTATAAATTCAACAAGACAATTTATATAATTTTAAATTATATATTCTTATTGCAAACAGGCATTTTTCATCTCCCTAAGATCTCATTATGGCATCCACGATTGTGAGCGGGGTCTGGAGGTCGCATGCAGTCCTAGATGAATCAGAGCCTGACAGCTCGCCTGAAGCGCCGCAGCAATTTAAGAAGATGCGCTCCTCCAGCTCTCTGAACTCACTGAGAATGTCTCTGCGTAAGCGTCTGCCCTTGAAACCAGTGCAATCCAACGTCAACATCTCTGAGAACCAGACATGGGAGTCGCTACAGATTAGCCAAAAGACCAGTGCTGTCCACAAAATGACCCGCAATGCCAAAAACTCCATTGGAAGCATCTATCAGGTGTGCTATGTTTTTGCATATTCATTTAATAATTTGTTGTAGTTATTCATGCAAGACAGGTTTAAATGTTTATCTTTTCTAATCAGAGGTTTCAAAGGAGCAGACAGTCACGTCAGGAGTGTCTGGTCATGACACCTGGTAGAACGTCAGACGGCGAGGATTGTGATTGCAATGGGATATCACAAACCCCAAAACGATCTGCTGCTCGTACTGCCATCACCCCCAGGCGAACTCCAAGGTCAGCCAGCAAGCGGACTCCTCGAGGGGCCTACACCCCAGAAGCCAGTGACTCTGCCATTAGGACGGTGAAGACCTGGGGCACCAGGAGGCAGCTGGTGCGAATGGCTGCACTCAGAAGCCCTTTTGCATCACCCAACACGATGAACAGCAGGAGGTGAGATGACACAGCTGCACTCAGATGTCATTTTTGCTTGATAAACTGATTTGCTATGTTTTTCCATGAACATTTGATGACAGAACTTTTGTTCTTATACTGACATAATTCTTAGTAGTAACAGGAAGTCTGGGTGGGACATGTGGAACTTTTTTTGCACCATAGTTTGGTACTTTGCTGGTAGTATGTTTGGGGGAAAAGCATTTGATTGGATCAGTATCTGTGCAGTGCAGGATGAATCATCAATGTTTTTTCTCTTTTTTAAGAAAAGAATGACTGTTTAGAAACCCATACTACCATATTACTTATACTGTTACTGCAATAGAGTATATATACTGTGCACAATATTCAAATTTCTGCATGCATGAAATACCCAGATGTTTGACTAAATTTGCTGAAATATGTAGTATAATGACAGTGCACACCATGTAGAATACAGGATCCCAAAATTCTCTTTTTTTTATATTAATTATGATTATATTAGACAGCCAAATGTTTAGACATTTTACACAAGATAAAAATGGAAGATTTTTAAGCAAGAATCTGTTTTTTTTTTAAAGTATCATTTGAATTCTGTTGTTTTTATTAATATTTTAATAGTTTTCATTTTAAAGTTTTTATATATATAATAAAAAAAAAAAAAGTTTTGTCATTTTTTTTTTGTTTTACTTCTTTTTTTTCACTTTAGTTTGTTATTTTCATTCATCAAGTTAAACTAAATTAACTAGTTGAAATAAAACCGTATTTTATATATTTTATTTCAGCTAACATTTATTTTATTTTAAGTAATGAAAATGTTTTTTTTTTTTATGGTTTAAGTTTTTGTTTTAACTAAAATAACTCCGAGCTGGATATTTGGCGTCATTAAACACTCACTTAACGCTAATGTAATCGCTTAAATGTAATCGTTGGCAAAACTCATAATGAATTTCCCTTTTTATATACTGTACATTATAATCTTGTAATGCCTCAATTCACTTGTAGCATTTAAAGTGAGTTTAGTTTTTAGTGTTTTATTTTTTAGTTATTTTAACAGAATGGTATAGCATTTATATATCAGACATTTATCAGTTATAAGCTGTAACATGAAAATAAATATTACACTAACAGAATTTTAATATTGCTGCCTGTCCTTCTCTATACTGTGCAGTATTCAGTATACGTAGTATGCTTGTATTTCATTCCAAACATAGCTCATGACTGTAGATTTTAAATTAAATGTCTGCTTCGGAGTACATTAGCATATAGCAGCTTAACTGCACAAAACATTAGTGATGACAGTTCTGGAGATACGAACATAACACATGGAATCACATAATGGTCCTCTTTATCCCATGACAGGCAGTTTGATGAGGATCTGGATTGTGTGTCCAAAGGCCTACGGAGGCTAAAGCGTCTTTCTCAAGACTTTGATGATGTGATTGGGAAAGATGATCGGTGAGTACAACAGAAGCCCAATTCCATTCTCATTCTGTATAGAAAAAAAACAGAATTATTCTACTGTTTGTTTTAATCTTTACATTTTACTAGCTTTATTTCTGCCATTTTGTGAGATTGGTGAAATGTTGTGCTCATTCAGGCATAATGTGATTCAATTTCCCGCTCACGACATTTGGCCATTTCCTGCTTGTGGTTTGGAAGTGTGGGCATTTTTTTGTTGTTGTTGTTGTTGTCCCCCAGCGGTTGACTAGGCAGCAGCTGCTCTGTACCGAACCTTTCTTAAAAAGCCTTCATATTTACTTCAGTTAGAGGAATTTGCTTTTGGGAACTGTTGTCTGATTGAAAATGCATGCTGGATAAACTGATCACCGCTTTTAATTAAAGGATTAATCATTTAATTTAAGGATTCTGTCTTTAAGACATTGCTGTCTTTAAGGCGTTTCCTAAGAAGCTGTTTTGTTCTCTAGGATGTAAGACAGTTTTTTTATTATGCTGTGTTAGTGTTAATATCTTCCAGCCTTTCCTCCTCATCTGAGGGCCCCATTCCTACCCCCTTTTGAATTCCACACATAACTTTCCTCTTGCCAATATTTCCAGATGGATCAGAAGTCTCATTCCTTGGTGGGAAGTCCCTGTTAATCAGTTCAGCTAAAGGGGACAAGAGGATTTTAGGGCTGATGTAAATCCGCTGTATTGCATTCAGCAACTATAATGAAAAAGCTTTTAGGCACATTAACTTTGTGATGTCTTTCTGAAGTCAATTCATAATTTCTCTTCTATTCTGCAAGCAACAGATTCAGGGAGTGTATTATGGAGTAAAGCTAAGGTAAATGTTTTTAAGTATCTTTTTTTAAGTGTTTTTCTTTAAATCATTATTGTGTGAAAATGGAAACTTTTTTTTTTTCAATTCTGTGACTGTTTGTCCAAGCTAGTAAGTTTACTGTAGCTCACTGGATCTGATGCAGTCACTGCCACACTAAAGCTTAGTTGTATTGCATGTTTTAGTTAATAATCTACACCAAACACTTAAGGAGCTTTACCTTCTAATTTCAAGAGCTAAATCCATTTACAGTGGATGCTGCTTGTTTGTCTATTTTCTTCCTTTTATTTATTTATTTTTTTTTTAAACAATCATTTCACCTCTATATTGTGGTTCAGAATCAGAAACATCATGCCAATTCTTTAGATCCTTCAGCCAAGTAGATTTTTAAAGCAAAATTGTGCCTTTGATTACCATTCACAAGGGTAATGCCTCTTGTTTTGTTTTTTGTTTTTTTTTCCTGTGTAACACAAAAGGTATTACTGTTCAAATGTCAAAGCTGGTCTTTTTCCATACAATGATAAAATGCATGCTGATCACAGCATGTTTGCTTATTTTACAGCACTAGGTCTAACATGTCTTGCACTTATGTAAAGAACTATTTAGAATTTTTTTTTTTTCTTTAGTCATGGTGTCATATAAGATCCTATTCCCCTTCCTCTGTCTAATCAGAAACAGTGCGATATCATGATATCGAAAAGGGTAGATCGCTTTAAGGCAGCAACAAATTAATACATACAGATATCCACTGTAATTACAGTGATATATTTATGATAGTGAATTGCACTCACTGTAGAGGGCTGTGACGTTGAGAAATACACAAAACGACATACAGTTGCTTTAAAGCTCAAAGTATACTATGGTTTTATGCGTATGCTAAGGTATGCATACAGTGTGCATGACACAAATTTCTTAATCAGCACAAGACACCTGCATTTTTAACACTTTTTTTTTTGCACTAATTAGTTTGTCCACAAGGTGGAAACACTGACTTGGGCCACAGACTTCATGTGCACTTGTGTTCTTGCAGATTTACGGTCCACAAGACCGTAAAGTGTCACAATTGTCATTTTGTGTTTGAACCCAAAAATGCAAATTTTGTCATCATTTCTAATGTTGGTATCCAAACAATTGTTGGTAGCTACCGTAAACTGTTGGTTACCAACATTTTTCAAAATATCTTCTTTTGTGCTCAACAGAAGAAAGAAACTCATACAGGTTTGGAACAAATTAATGTTGATTAAATGGTGACAGATTTTTCTTCTTTGGGTGAACTATCCCTTTAACATTTACATTTGACATGTAATCCTTTAGAGAACTTATGAGAACAATAGAAGCAATCAGACCAAAAAGAAGGCAGCAGTATACAAGTGCTTTGAAAAGTCTCAGTTAGTCTAGCACAGTACACAGCAATTTGTTTTTTTTTATTTTTATTTTTTTTAATAAATTAAAAACCATGCACAAAAAGAAATGCGACATTAGCGTTTACCATGTAAACGCAGTAAGAAAAACAGTGTTTCTCAGCAACGACAACTGCGCTAAAATCTAACGAGAAAAGAAACAAAACACAAGCTGCTGTCATTTTCTGTTGCTCATCTACTGAACACTGCAACGAGATGCTGTCTTTATGCTTGTGTGAGGAGATTAAGAGATACATGCAGCTCCATTTTAATATAGTACAGAGACATTTTATCTGTCAAAACGGCTGGAGAGAAATAGGTCACTAGTAGACAAAGGTACAACTTTCTAGTGTGCACACTAGCATTCGCATGACAACTTTGGACTTAAAAGCTTGTTACCATAAAGACAAAGAATTGTATCATTTGACCATCTTTATTTTTGGTTATATTGTGAATGTGTAATTAAAATACACAAATTAACATATTATTTAAAAAAAATATATGTATATAAGCATTTGTTTGTTTATAATTTCTAATTAGGCACCAGATAGCTAAAGTGTGCGTAAACTTGGATGGGGGATAGGATATCCAAACACACCTTACTTGATCTTGTACTTTGCTGTATAAATAACCATTGATGGTTATGTGACTGCAGGGTCCAGGCCTTGGAGCACTACAAAGCGGTCATGAACATGGGCTACGGCTCCACCAAGAGTAACATTTCTAGAGGACTAAACAGGGCTTCCCTCCGAAAACAGACTCAGCGCATCCAGCAGACCATCAGCAGCTGGACTGATAAGGCCATGTCAAACATCCACAAAGCCTCTTAAAAGAGGCACCTGTTTTTCTTATGTTATTAAACATGAATGTTGTCTTGCATTTCTCAGTATATGCCAAAAGAGGCCTTGTCCAATATTTTGAATGGACATTTTTCTGATCTGTTTGTATCTTTTAAGTGTTTTAAGTAAAGCGCGACTGAATATACTGTATCACTATTTGGGAACATTTTGCATTTATAGCTGCTGCTTCTCAGATTTATGTGCATGGTTTTAGTTAATGCACACTTTGCATTGACGTAATGAAGCATTTAGTAATTCTAAACTATTTCTCTTAAAAAAAAACAAAACAAAAGATGTGAATACCAAATGTTAGCATATTTTAAATACATGTGTGGAGAGGTCAAGGAATTAGAAAAGAAAAGCTGAATGTTATTCATTAAAGACAATATTGTTTTGTTTTTTTTGATAAGCATATCCAATATTACTACCTAACACTAAACTGCCATAGATACTGTCTTGACTGTGGGAGATGTTACTAATATTATGTTTTAACCTATTTAGTTGAAGTTTATTAACAGTATTTTACTACTTTTGTACTTTTCTGAGTTTACTGTAAAACATTAGGATTTGTGTTAAGGGAGAATTAAATGCAAAGTATGCCATATTTTCACAAATTCACCAAGCAAATATTAAGAAAGACACCATAAAATAATGTTTACATGTACATGTATTGCTTTGCATTATATATATATATGTGATATTTGTTTCAAAAAGGACAAAAATAGCAGAATTGTTTGCTTTTTTTATACTTAATAAAAACAGTTGAATAATTGATACATTGAAATCATTACTTTTCACAATATATGTATAATATATATACATAAGTATCAGTGAGATTTTTTTTTTTTCCATACCTGTAACAATGCATGTAAAAGCCTAAAAGTTGCACAGTATGGTTTAGAGCAGTGCAGGATTTTTGTTTGCAAAACTGCTTTTAAAAGTAGAGTCTGCCTCTGACCCATCAATTTAAAAATGCTGCGTTATGTTTTGTCATTATATGGTTGCATATAATTGTTTTTATAGTCTTGTTTTCTGAGAAATTTAACAAAATTGAGTTTATGCTTAAAACAAGCACTAATACTGAAAACTTGTTTTCCATTTGAATTAAATAATTTGAGAGACTATTTTGAGTGTGAGCCGGAAAAATAATTGATTAGTTCATCTCTCGAGTCTTCAGATTCGAGTCGTTCGTTCATCACGTGACAGCCCCATAAGATGAATGAACGACTCGAAAAACCTGAAGGCTCGAAACAGGTGAACTAATTCCAGTATGTTGCGCATGCGCGACTGAACGAATCACTCCCCGAGACGACTTGTTCTTCCCAAGTCACATTAAAGATTCGCTTAAACGACCCATCACTGGCCCAGTTCACACTACAAGCAACAGGCAGCGACAAAGCAACACGATCCCATTCATTTCAATGGCGATCTGGCGATTTCCGGGTGACAAGAGCGTCAGCGAGCTACAGCGACAGAAGTCGCTGCTAGTGTGAACGCAGCTTAATTCGTAGCATCACGGACAATCATCCCAGAGCCTGTGCTACACGAGCTTTTGTGCTTAAAAAGTATAAAAAAATTATTTTTCAAAAAAATGACCGATCGTTTCGCTAGATAAGACCCTTTTTCCTTGCCCTTTCAAGCTGCCTTTAGACTACATTTTGGAAGTTTAAAATCGGGGCACAAATGAAGTCCATTATATGGAGAAAAATCCTGAAATGCTTTCCTCAAAAACCATAATTTCTTTACGACTGAAGACAGAAAGACATGAACATCTTGGATGACAAGGGGGTAAGTAAATTATTTGTAAATTGTTGTTCTGGAAGTGGAGTTCTCCTTTAAGTGGGTACTATAAAAGTCAAGATATTTTTGTAAAATTTAAACAAGTTTAAAAAAAGTTTTGTTTTTAAACCTTGAAATGTTGCTGGCACAAGACATTTACATTTAGAGAAAATATTGATTTATTGTGATCCATTCAATTTACTCCTTAAATTATATTTACTTGGTCTTAGAAAGTCAAAAATGTACTTTAATAAACCCTGCAGAGGCACTGTAATCTTTTAACTACAAAAACATGTGACAGTTTCATTTAACTAGTTAGTTTTTTTATTAATGTAGTTTTACATCACAATTCACAATTAATTATTTTAATATATTAAACACCCTAGTCCAGAGGTTCTCAACTCTGGCCTGTGAAATCCATTTTCCTGCAGAGTTCAGCTCCAACCCTAATCAAACTCCCAAACAAGTTTATCAAGGTCTTTTAGGATCACTAGAAAGTTACAGGCAGGTAAGTTTGATCAAGGTTGGAGCTAAACTCTTTAGGAAAATGGACTTGCGGGCCAGAGTTGAGAACCTCTGCCCTAGTCTGTTTTATGAACAAACCTGACTGTGTACTGACCTTGTGTACTCCTCGTTGGGAATTATTGTTCTAGAAAAGAGTGAAATGAATTTTTTGAGCTCTGAGATACGTATAGCTTTATAACATCCATTAACACTAAGAAAAACATACACAATTATATACAGTTTTTATGCAATACAGTCATATTCACAGATTTTCTTTAAAAATGTCAGATGTCAAACCACAGCAGGACATTTTTAAAGACTGTCATCACATAATCTATTAGCACATACTGCACCCTAGATAAACACTACAGCTATAGTCTTCACATAATGTATGAATAAGTATGCAGCAGCATTTTGACAAAAAAAAAAAAAATCTGGGTTCAGCAAAACATGCAGGCAGAGTCCAAAAAAAAATCAACAGTAGTCAACCTTTGAAGTGGATCAAAAAACGTTTTTTTATACGAATATACGAATACTTCGAATATTGACTACTGTATATATATATATATATATATATATATATATATATATATATATATATATATATATATATATATATATATATAAAATGCCAGTTGGAATGCTGGTGACGTCCATTTTTTTATCTTTTATTTAAGCTTCTTTTACCTTACAGCTAATTAAAAAAAGCAAGAAAAAAGAGGCTCTTCTGAATGTGTGGGTCACCAAACAGTCGTAAAGAACACAAAGCCTCAGGTTGGAGGACTGCTATAAATAGATGCAGTTCAGGTGCTCATGTCCATGGTTACCTTTTCAAAAGACCATTACAGGAGTCTGCAGAAAACCTTTGCCACACATGATATGAGTCTCCTGGCAAAGCAGGAAACTCAATAGAAGATGACCCTGACACAACCTTCTATAACTGCTCTCTGTCATACTTCTGTGCTCCATTTTCCTCTTTCCTTCAGTCTTCTGTATGAGTCACATGGGGGATGTTAAAGTGTTCAGTGTTCAGTCTTGTATGTTCACATCTGTTCTAGGGCTCTTTCTATCAGCAAATGTTTTAATGCTGCTGGTCTAGGGGGATTGTTTGTTTTGGAGGTAATTTGCAAATCCTCACAGCTCAGCCAGTTTTGTCTACAATGGAGCCCATCTACTGAGTTTACATATCAGATGAACAGTTCTTCTGGTTTGAGATGAGATCTTGATGAGTTTGAAAATAAAATACTTCTGCATGTGCTGTGGATGGATAAAAAAAATATGAGATTAGTAGAAGGTTTCAGAAATTTGCTATAGATGGCCTTTCAGCCTTACCAGCTGAAGTCATTACACAAACCTTTGAACCCTGTGTATCTGCACTGAAAATAATAATAATAATAATAATAATAATAATAATAATAATAAATGTTTTGTTTAAATTAAATAAACAATTTAGAATTACTAATTATAACGGAATTCAACCAACCTGGAAAAAAATGTACTGAAGCATAACTGTTACATAGATGTAACCTGATTTTTCCAGCTGGGTAAAATTTCTTAAGTTTTATATCATCTTTTTTCATTTTATATGAAATGTAAATATACTCAAAAATAATTCCTTATTTTCAGTTTATTTAATTTAAGTTAAATGTAATGTTAACACAAAACAGTTTATTCAAAATAAATCAGTTTAGTTGGGTCAACTGCATCATTAACCACAACACATAAAGAAAACACTGGCATCAATATTTACATTTGCATGAAATATTGAGTGCCCACAGCCTAAGCACAAGAGCTACTCTTCAGCACAATGGTAACCACAAAATCTAAATGTCCAACATAACTGAACATTAAAGATTAACATAAACTACCAACATCTTTTCCTTTACTGAAAAGCACATAAAATAACACTTAATCCATAAATGTATGCCCTGTCCAAATACCCACACTGGCTATCTTTGCACTTGAGCACTTGACTACTTATATGATAATATTTCCTGTATTTGGCCCAAGTGTTCAAGTGAGCATGAAGACCACAAGTGTGTGTAGAACATTCCATTACATGATGGGACACACTTAGTGTTGTAAAAATGATATTAACAGAGATTTATTTTTAGCTTCAACTTTGCATTTTAAAATAAACTGTAGTCCCTAAGAGATGACAATTTAATTTGTGGTGCTTCTAATTAAATGATAAAAACAGTTGCAAATGTTGTACAAAAAAAAAATATACTTATCTTTGCGCCAATAAAATGTGCAACACTTTGTTTTACTACCAAATTATTTGTAATATCTAATTATTTATTATTATTATTATTATTATTATTATTATTATTATTATTATTTAACTTGCATTGGAAAGCTTTTTGTGACCTCTCGCAAAATCTCTGCAAAAAGTCTCATGATTTATTCCAAAACATGATGCATGATGGGATACACTAAGCCTCGAATACCGCTCCAGAGAGCTATTCAAGATAGTGTGCATTTAGTGTGCATTAAGGGCACTAGGCTTTGGCATGTTTAAGACCTGGGACAGTCTTGCGCACTTACTACCTTACTTTGCTGCAACATAAAGTGTATAATAATCTCAAATTATTATTATTATTATTATTATTATTATTATTATTGAACAAACATTTGTTAATCAGCAAGGAGCAGGTGTGCATGTTCTGAATGTGTTTGTTCTGAGTTTTATTGGAAGTTGTATGTTGGGTCAATGTAGTGCATTTATGTTGAAACAGCATCCTTTTGTTTTATGCTACATAACCCTGATTGAAGTAGGTTACAACAACAAAACTAACATGTATAAGTTATATCAGACAGAAACACCTCCTTAAAGCAACAACTGCACATGTTCACTTTTCAGTGAGTGTATAACACATGTTAGCAATTTTGTATTTTAATATGGAATTTAATGCAGCATCACTTGACAACTGCTCTGAATTTGGCTCATCCATTCAGATTTTAGAGCCACAGTTAATCTATTTTATAATTCCGTCCATGAGCTCCATATAGGATTGTTGAAATAAGAATCTAATTTAGAATATACATTTGAAGTATACATCTTAGGCATCTCATTAATTTAATTTTAATGTATGACAAGTCAAATATAAACAAATTTTGTATACATCTGTGGAATCTGCAGATGCTATTTCCATAGAAACTAAGGAGCCTATTTTAACAATCTAAGCACATGGTCTGAAGCACATGCCGCAGGTATACTTAGAGCATTTCTGAATTCACTTTTGATAGTTTAATGACAGATAAACAAACAAACAAAAAAAAAAAAAACAGTTAGCGCACCAGGCACAAGGTCCAAAAGGGTTGTACCTATTCTTTCATTGAGTCATAGGTGTGTTTTGGGTGTAACGTGCAATAAACCAGTCAGAGTCTCATCTCCCATTCCCTTTAAAAGCCAGTTGTGCTTGCACCATGGTGGATTTGCTATTTACATGGCAGAATTTGCAAGAGCAAAGACTGAACACTTCTCCATGTACACAATAATAATCTTTTACATTGTAATCCTTTAATTGTTTAATATTTGGGTTAATGTCACTTAATGTCACTTAACACTTAATTTCACGGACTCAAGGATGAACAAGAGCAGGTAAATCAGCAGAGCAGTGATTTATTCAGAATATCGCAAACAAAACAAAAATAGTGCATTAACTCAGGAGAATAGCCAAAATATGGCTTCAAATGGTTCACACTCTTATCTGTTAGAAGGCTAACATCCACAGAACAAGTTGCAGAGGAGGAATCCCGGATTCAAGTCCAAACAGGGTATGTCCTTTGAGTCCACAGATCAGGTGAGTGTGCAAGGCACATGGGGTACGCAACATTGAGACCGAATGACTGTGAGTGGGAGGTGAGTGTCTTTATGTGCTGGGTGATTGCGAAAAGGTGCTGGTGATTAGAACTCTGGTGAACTAGAACGGGTGAGTGGAACTGGTGGCATGGTGTCTGATGGGGGCATGGCTGGTGGATCCGTGACACCTTTTTAGGGTTAAAACTTTCCATTTTTACCTTTAAACACTTTACAAAAACATGACAATATAGACATAATGTTGAGAAAACATTAAAAGAATGACCTCAGGCCTATGGGCAAAATGCCTTTAAAACTAAATAAAGTAATTTCAGTGTAATGTACAGATGAACCATTGCTTAACACAAACAATGTGTTCTCCTGTTATCAGTTGTGGCATGCTCCTATTTGTAGGTCAAATGTCCAGCAAAAATGTGAATGGAGTTTCCCCACATTGCAAACAGCATTTGTGTACATTTCCTGATGATGGTCACATGCAAAGAGATTGAGGATTTGAAACTGTGAAAACACTGAGATTCACTGTGGGTGAAAGGTCTAAACCCAAAGAAAACAGAAAGCACACAAACACACTTAAAGTTCATGAGCGAGTACATATTTGATAATTGTTATATTAATGTGAAGAATCTCTTTTTCTATATCATCACATATAATAGCAATCCAAGCCTAATCTCAAAAGAGCTAGAGACCTAAAATACAACCTTATTTAAAAACAAATCACCTGTTGTGTTGTGGTCTTTAACCCTCCCCTTGTTCAACCTCATGGCTCACCTCTGTGCAGGTTTGTGACAGATGCCACAGTGGCAGTGTTTGTAGCTGCTCTGCTCTTTGTTTTTCCTTCTAAACCACCACGTTTGTGCTACTGGAGAAAAGTGAGCGACACAGGTCAGTGAAACACTTACCTAGCTGATGTCTTGTTAAACTATTAAACTAGATAGTGAATATTGGACCCACTCCAACTTTGCTGACATGGAAGGTGACACAGCAGAAGATGTCATGGAGCATTATCCTCCTGCTAGGGGGAGGCTTTGCCCTGGCTAAGGGCAGTGAGGTACAACAAAACTGTTTTTGTGTATTTGTTTGAGTCAAGTCAATCCAAGATGCATTTATTTGTGTTGCGCTTTGCACAATAAAAACTGATGATAAAAGTGATATACTGGATTCTTAGATCTAGCTATACTGTATGTTCAAGGCAATTAAAAGAGTTGTTGACCCCAAAATTAAAATTCTGTCATCATGTATGATGCCTTTATTTTAGGATTTGTTTACTTAGATTTCCAATGGGGAGAAAGAAAGAAATCTCTCCAGTTTCATTAAAAATATTTTAATTTGTGTTTCAAAGATTAACCCTCTTTATGGTTTCTTATAGTTAGTTCCTTAGGTTTCCTTAAAAAGGTTGTCACAGGTATAAAGTTAAGAAATGTTTGATGCCAAGGTACGCATCTGAGCATTAAAATAATAATAATAATAATAATAATAATAATAATAATAATAATAATAATAATAAAAAAAAATAGAGAGAGATTTAGATGATGGTCAATTTTGTTAAGCAAGAATGTACAATTCTTGAAAAACATCAATGACAATGAAAAAAAAAATGATTATAATTAAAATAATAAATTTATAGTGGTCATTTAAGCTATGGTGTTGAGAAATATAGGATATGTCTTTAATTTCAATTAGTAACGTGATTTTAGGCGGAATTACTATATTGTAATGTCAAACCTTACTGTAGTTGAAAATTACTTGTGGCAAATATTTTAAAATGTGAAATGACTTATGTCATTGTGAAGACTTTAGTTGTATCATCCACCTCTAAACAGTTTAAAAAAGGGAGCTGCTAGAAAAACAACACATAATGCTTTAATGAAATCACCATAAAAAATAATAATAATAATAATAAAAAAACCCTAAAGATAATCTGCAGTCCTTATTAAACACCATACAAAAGGTCAGCTTTAATTATAATACATTCTGTTTTTGTTGGGTCAATGCTCAGGTCTCAGGGCTGTCAAAATGGCTTGGAGATCAGATGTCACCTCTTCAGAATATTCCTCCCTGGGCGACTGGCATTGTCGTGTGTCTGATGATAGCTACCTTCAACATTATTTTTGCCTATACTCGCATCTATGGTATGTACACTTGTAATATTCACCATGAATTGCATGCACTATTTACATCGTTGTACTCGTGGGAAGGTGCAAAGGACAGAGTCATTAAAAGGTAAAAGAAAAAAAAAATCTGCAGGTATTTATGGAAATGCCTGACGAAGATCTTTGGCAGCAATATTATTATGTAATAGGGTTTTTCAGTTTATGTTCTTTTTCTCATAATTTTTTTAATTAAGAATTGACATTCATTCCAAAAAGTCAGAGACCACTAGTGATTATTATTATTATTATTATTATTATTATTATTATTATTATTATTATTATTATTATTATTATTATTATTTATTTATTTATTTTTTATTATCATTATTATTATTTTTTTTATAAATTACATAATCAGAATAATAGAGTTTGTATTTATTTCTGTTATTGCAAATTACATATTGAAGGTTTAATTTAGCAAGGACACATTAAATTGATTAAAAATAACAGTTGAAAGTTTTACATTCTTACAGAAAAAAAATATTTCACAATATTACTGTTTTACTGTAATTTTCATAAAAGTAATTGCAGTCTTAATGAGCATAAGAGACTTTCAAAAATTTCAAAACATTTAAATATCGTACAGACCTCAAACTTTTAAACAGTGATTTGTATATCTATTTAATTTCATAATGTTTTCAGTTATCTATCTATTCATTCATTCTGGTTTACACTAGATTTTGAATCCCTTATTATAATGTGGTCTCAGACTTTTGAACACCATTGCAATTTTGTGACACTTTAACTTTATTTAGCTGGTGTAGTGTCCAGTGTTTACATGTGAATTACTGATTCTATTATTTTATTAATACTTGTCAACATGGTTTCAGGTTGTTTCAGCAATATTAGTGAAACAAATTTGAATTCACATGTTACATTCACATTGATTTTTTAAAAGGAATGAAAGATTTATTAGCTTATCTGACATCAGTTTTATATTAGATGCAAATAAGTTGTGTAATTGTGAAAAGGTTTTTCCACGCATTTATTTATAAGCACTACATCTTCATCCATTAATGTCTCACTGGGTTTCACCTTTCTTGTCTCTTGCTGTGCAGTTGTCACATCCTGCCCTCTTCTCTTGAATTAGCCTATGCAAAGGAGCCTGTGAATGGAGGGAATTGTAGGGGGCTAAAGCTGAAGTGGCTCATATGGGAGAACCATGGAGATGTGCCATTGTTGTCTGGTTAAAAAAAAGAGGGGAGGAAGAATGAGAAGAACGGGCACTGGGGGAAGGGGGCTTTTAACTTTACTCGCTAATTCACCCATTGATGTAGGCAGATACGCAGACACTGTTGTATGTGCCAGTGATGTCTATTCCTCCCTTTGTTACCTGTTATACAATTGAGCTTTGAGAACAGAGTCAGATCACTGTAGAAAATAGAGCGTTTTAAAGATGGTTTGAAAATGTAAAAAAAGAAAGAAAGAAAGTAAGAAGGAAAAAAAGAAAAAATGCTGAATAAGTACCTACCCCCAGGCCATCCAAGATGTAGATGAGTTCTTCGTCAGAACAGAACAGCTAAAATACGAGTCCTCTACACATAATGATGGCTTCTCTAGTTAAAAAGTTGTGCTAATTATTGTAATGCTTCTATCAGCTGTTTAAACTCCATTCACTGCAGAGGATCCACTGGTGAGCAAGTGATGTAATGCTAAAGAAATAAAAAATCTTTAAGTTCACTTATATATACAATATATAGTATGTTTCAATAAAAGAAGCTGGTTTAACAGTACATTGTTTTGTTTTTATCAGTCCCAGTCTATAGGTGTCAATCCTCTGTATGTTATGATCCCCTGCACCCTCAGTGCATCTTTTGCCTTCATGCTCCCTGTGGCCACCCCTCCAAACGCTATAGTCTTCTCATACGGATACCTCAAAGTATCTGACATGGTAAGTCTTAATAAATAGCATTTGAAAATATGAACAGTCACCCTATTTGGAATTACTGAATGCAAAATACAAAATGAATTGTACAGACATAGATTTAGATGCTATAAAACTTTAGAATAAAATAGAATGCTCTGAAAATTAAATAATATATATATATAATATCTCTAATATGTATAATATTATAATAATCTCATCAATATTTGAAGAAGATTTTTGATATGTGTAAAACTTGATAAAAGCACTAACTTATTTACGTTCATAAAGTCAGTTACTGACATGTTCATTTTTATCTGCAGGCTAAGACAGGGATTGTCATGAATATCATCGGTATCCTCTCCTTTACCTTGGCCATTAACAGCTGGGGCAGAGCTATCTTCAGTTTAGACACCTTCCCCAGCTGGGCAAACACTACAGAAGTGTGAGAGACTGAATCCGACCATCAATATGCTGTCAAACTGCACCGTTTAGCACTATTCTCACCATGTTTCCAACTGAGGAGGTCATACAGGGTCAGAGCCAGTGGCTGGTTTCACTGGAGATGATAGTGTGTCATCACTTATACTGTGATTGTGCAGTTCAGTTGTTGTTTATTGATGTGAAATTGTAAACTGTTCATAAAAATGTTATAATAAAGTTGCTTCAAAAGCAGCATTAGAGGAATACAAGTAGAATGCCAAAAGGCTAAAATCATATAGACACCATGTAAATTTTAAGCACAAATATATACCTCTTAACAGTGGACAGCTGTGTAAACCTTTGACAGTCAGGGCAGTTTTAACAGAAGAGTGTAATCATGTACAGTTGAAGATCAATTAAAACTCTCACTATTGCAATGTACGATTAAGCTATGTAAATTAAAATAATGTATTTTGTTCATATTTCTACTAAAAAATACACTGTTTGTTCTTTCACCTGTAGCATGTACCCAGTATTTTAAATCAGTACACTTTGTGTGTGTGTACCTGGTATGTCCTACAGAACCAGTCTGTGTTTGTGTGTCTGTGTGTTTGGTTTGGTACATTATACAGGACATTTAAGACAATTATAAAGGGCATTGAACTTTAAATGAATATTGTTTCCTGTCATTTGAAAAAAAAAGAGAAGACTGGGTAAGACAAAATGTGCATTTACAGATAAATGACAGATTACGTATTTAAATGTTTTACATGTAGAAAATGATGATGTTTCACAGTGGAAAAGGTAACATATTTCCTGTTATTTTATTATTCTGTGTCTACCGTTTTTTATTTATTTATTTATTTATTTATTTCTTAGTAGGCTGAACGTGTCTGTTACTTATTTTATTTTACTGAAAAAGTCTCATTTATGCAAAAATAACAAATCTAATATTCCATATACAAATAATGCAAATTAAAAATAAACTTAAATGTAATCACATTGAATAATTAAAATATATATATATATATATATATATATATATATATATATATATATATATATATATATATATATATATATATATATATATATATATATATATATATATATATAATAACTAAAAAGAAGATGCTACAGCAAATATTGATGTCCAGATAAAGTACTGCAATTATGAAATGCATATGCATTTTTCAAAGTGCTAAAATTAGATTTAGTGACTCCCATTATCAAGAGGTACATTAAAGGTTGGGATCTTACCTCACGTTTCACATTCAGCTTATTTCCAGCATTTTACTGATAAGTACAGCAGTAGGTGCACAGTTTATGTTTATGACACAAAACAACGAATATTACTATAATGCAAAAACAGTATTATCGTTGTACAGTGTGACAAAAATAACGTTAGACTGATGTGCGCATGCCCAGTATCCAGAGCTGTATTCTAGCCTTTACCAAACCTACAGAAAGTGCTAATGTTGGGTTCTGCATTTGTAATACCCAAGTTCAAAGTGAATAAGAACAATATCAGACTGTTTGTCAGTGTATACTGGAGAGATGTTTGTGATAATTATGGCAATAAGGTGGATTAGTGAAGTTAAAATATCCAAGGCAATAATATGTTCAGATTCTAGTTCAGTTCTAATTAGTTTGATTGAACAGAAGTCAGAAACAAGACAAGATATGATAATAGAGATTATTCAAGAATTATATTCACTTAAGCAAAACAGTATAAAAGTGCAGTTTTTGTGGGTTCCGGCTCATATTGGGTTGAGAGGTAATGAAGAGGCAGACAATTTAGCAAAAAAAGCCATAGAACGAGAAAAAGTTGAAGTCCAGATCCCCCTTAGTAGGTCAGAAATTAAATCAATTATCAAAAAGAACATTTTTACAGTATGGCAGCAGTACTGGGAACACTGATACCAAAGGCAGGCATTTAAATCAAATACAGTCAACAGTGGGTAAGGGAAGAGTATCAGGATGGAGCAGAGTTGAGGAGAACATAATTACAAGGTTACGACTGGGGCATACGAGGTTGAATAGTTCAATGAATTTAATAAGCAAACATCCAACAGGGCTCTGTGAGGTATGTGACGTTAATGAAACAGCTGAACATGTTATAATGTACTGTAGGAAATATACTGTTGAAAGAAATGAGCTGAAGGATGAATTAGAGAATAAAGGTGAGCAGTTTTCAATTAAGAATTTATTAAATTCAGGTAGTAATATAAAATTACTGTTGTTGCAATATTTGGCAAGTACCGGGTTGCGTAAGCGAGTATAAGGTGTCCTTTTTTTTTTTTTTTCCCTAATTTAATCCCGCCAAGAGGGCTGAGGGTGGACGGAGGAGCTGAACACGCAGCGCCGGATGAAGCTCTATGAAGACTCATAGAACGGGTATAAGAATCAAGTAGGGTTGCATGTGGGTTGGTTAATCAGGAAATTTGGTAGTTAGAGTGTCAATGGTCCATTTGAGAGATAGGTGGCGGTAATGCACTTATAAAGTCTGCGATCCGCCATAAAACAAGAAGAAGAAGAAGAAGAAGCGTTAATGTCGTAAAACATTTTACGACACCAGCGCTGGTTTTCTGGCAAATATGGCAGTACCTTAGGTCTTTCCAAACAAGACGAAATATGTTGACCCAGTAATCTTGCTGCACGTCCGTTTAAATATCAAACATTTTAAAGCTGTTACAATATAGTTTTCTCTGTCTTCATCTGCCATGGCTAGCGTTTTGGAAACAGGTTTGTAATTTGTTGATAGTTACTGTGAACGTGTCGTTTTTCCTTATATTCGCCTGCAAGCGCAACAATAAGACGAATACGGTTTTGATTTGTGTGAAGTAATAAAACGTTAACATAGTACTGCATGTATTATGTTACATATAATTTACATTATGAGAAATTAAATTCATAAGTAGGGCTGCCGCGAAATATAATGCATTTCATTCAAGCAATGTTATTTCTAGTAAAAAGCGTTGATAACCTTTAAAATTCATACTTTCACAGAGGAGCAGGCAAGACACCGTTTCCAGCTGGAGTTAGAGTTTGTTCAGTGCCTGGCGAACCCGAACTACTTAAACTGTAAGAGCAACATTGGCATTGTTTTTATTATTTGTTTATTTTAAATACTTACGGTATTTCAGTTATTAGTTTACCTCTAGCAGTTTGAATAACTGCATTTTGTTTCTTGTGTATTTTCACATATGTTGTGGATTTAAATCTTTCTTAAACATATCCTGATTTTCATCCTGCAGTTTTGGCTCAAAGAGGTTATCTGAGAGAGAAGCCTTTTGTCAATTACTTAAAGTATCTACTTTACTGGAAAGAACCAGAATATGCTAAATTCCTGAAGTAAGTTCATGTTTCATTTTATTAACTCATGTCATATGAAAATGAATAAAGTATGATCGTATGTTTATTACATATTCTTACATGCTAGACCTCAGCTGGCCAAAGATGTTTTAAAGATTAGTTAATTTTCCTCTCACAGTTATTGTCATATTACACTAATGCAGTCTAAATCTTTTATTTCCTTAGATATCCTCATTGCCTGCATATGTTAGAGCTGTTGCAGTATGAGCACTTCCGAAAGGAGCTGGTCAATGCGCAGTGTGCCAAGTTCATAGACGAACAGCAGATCCTGCACTGGCAGCATTACTCACGGAAGCGGACACGCTTGCAGCAAGCACTTGCGGAGCAGCAGCAGCAACAGCAGCCACAGGCTCCATCCCATGGCAACCCAACATCTAAATGAGGCAGTAAACATGCTTCTGCTGGGAATTACTCTGTCACAAAAGCTTTTTTGTAAAATGTCATTTTCAAATGGACTTTTTCCAAATTTTAAATCGGACTTGGACTTTTAGACTGCTCTTTGTAGGCCCATAATGTTATGTGTGTCTCTGAACAACTGGAGAGAAAGGTAAAAGAGCTTCAAGGAAGGTAAGAGGAGAATATTGCTGTCTTATGGTTGCTTTTTTGTGATGTAAAAGAAGTCGCACTTACAAACACTTACTGAAATGTATTTCATTTCTACATCAAAATTTGTTTCTTTATCACCACCCCACCTGTTAAATGCTTTACCTTATATTATGTAAGAAGTTTCTATTATGTTTATGTGTGCATTTTGGACAAATACAGAAACCCAAATAAAAAAGCAATTTTAAAAGACAATAATTGTATTGGATTACTTCATCTTATTGGAATCTACATATAATGGGGGATGGGGGTGCATTTGTTCCCACTGTCTAAACATTTTCATGGTTAAGAGTGTGTCCAAATTATTGTTTCATGTAGGTAATTATAGATACTACTCTATGCATTTTTTTTTTCCTGTAAGAAAAACATTTGCCAAGAACAAATAGAACTTTAATAGGTATGTGTAAAGCTGTCTTTTATACCCTTAAAGGGACAGTTCACCCAAAAAAAAGAAAATTCAGGCTATCCAAAATGTAGATGATTTTGTTTATTCATCAGAATAGATTTGGATAAATGTAACATTACATCACTTCATCAATGGATCCTCTGCGGTGAATAGGATGAGAAAAGCTATTATTATGGCTATATGGCTCTTATTTTAGCTGAAAGCAACAGTTTACCTTTAAAAAAAAAGACCTCAATGGTGGATTTGTTTATTACGAATACAGAGCTTTTCTTTTCACAAATAATGAATGGTGGGTGAGTTATGTAGATTGGGGATCACTGTGATGTTTTTATCAGTTGTTTGAACTCTCATTCCGATGGCACCCATTTACTGCAGGGGATCTATTGGTTAGCAAGTGATGTAATGATAAATTTCTCCAAATCCCTTCCAGTGAAGAAACAAATACCTCAACATCTTGGATGGCCTGAGGGCGAGTACATTTTCAGCAAATTTGAATTTTTATATATAGCCATAATAATAGCTTTTATCAACCTATTCACCGCAGAGGATCCATTGATAAAGTGGTATAATGTTACATTTATCCAAATCTATTCTGATGAAACAAAATCATGACAGCATGATATATATATATATATATATATATATATATGCCTCTATGCCTTTTTTTCCTGTAAGAAAAACGTTTGCCAAGAACAAACAGAAATTTGTTAATAGGTATGTGTGTAGCTGTCTTTTACACCCTTAAAGGGACAGCTCACCCAAAAAAACAAACTTCAGGCTGTCCAAAATGTAGATGATTTTGTTTCTTCATCATTATGCCATTTAGCCATAATAATAGCTTTTATCATCCTATTTACCGCAGAGGATCCATTGATAAAGTGATGTAATGTTACATTTATCCAAATCTGTTCTGATGAAACAAAATCATGACTGCATGATATATATATATGTGTGTTTGTGTGTGTGTGTGTGTGTGTGTGTAAGTGATTGTCCGCATCTAATGGTTAAAATCGCTGAGTTTTGGGGGGTTACAGTGGGTCTAATTGAATCTGAGGTGGCACAAATCAGATCGGAGAGGTACCCCTCGGCTGAAATCGCATTAGGATTAGCCTTTCACATTTAAAATCCTATTCCGGGGGTGAAGGAGTCGGTCCTTCAGATCTTTGCAGGGGGTGACTTACTTTTTGTGACTATAACACTATTGCCTGATTTTGCTCTATTTCATCGTCAAAAATAGTTTGAAACAAAGTCACAACTGAGCCGCTGCACATCTCCATTCAAACACAGCGGTGTTTCTTTTACAAATGAACATGTGTTTTCTAGTGAGTCAATGAATCAGTTAAAAAGAGTTGCTTGCTTTATTCCTGAATTAATCAGCCGTTCGAACGAATCAAATGATATGATTCAGAAATTAAATCAGTGAAAAAATTGTAAAGTCTTAGAATATCCAAATCAGTCTCCAGATTTACATCTGATTAAACATGAATTCACCAGCTGAAGAGAAGACAAAAGGCAGAAACTACCCAAAACAAGCTACAGGTTGGAATTGGCTGCATTAAAGGCTGGGAAAAGCATTTCAAAGGTTGAGACCAAGAGTCTGGTGATGTCTATATGTTGCAGACTCACTGCTCTCACTTGCACGCAAGGGATCTGCAACAAAATAACAGCTTTTAGTAGGATGAACTCTAAAAGAGGCTTTTGCATCTGAACTCTTCATATATATATATATATATATATATATATATATATATATATATATATATATATATAACCCCAAAGGTATGTTGTGGTATCTGGCACCAAGATGTTAGCAGCCGGTCCTTTGAGTCGTGTAAGTTGCGATCTTGTTTGTTCAGAACATGCCACAGATGCTTGACTGGATTGAGATCCGGGGAATTTGGAGGCCAAGTCAACACCTCAAACTCCTTGTTGTGCTGTACCATTCCTGAACCATTTTTACTTTGTGTCAAGGCCGCAGCCACCAGGGAAAACTGTTTCCATGAAAGGGTGTACATGGTCTGCAGTGATGCTTAGGTAGGTGGTGCGTGTGAAAGTAATATCAACATGGATGGCAGGACACAAGGTTTCCTGGCAGAACATTGCTCAAAGCATCACACTGACTCTGCCAGCTTGCCTTCTTCCCATAATGCATCCTGTTGCCAGTTCACCACTGTTCCTTCGTTGGACCACTTTTGATAGATACTGACCACTGCAGACAGTGAACACCCCGCAGGAGATGCTTTGACCCAGTCGTCTAGCCATCACAATTTGGCTCTTGTCAAACTTGCTCAAATCCTTACGCTTGCCCATTTTTCCTGCTTCTAACACATCAATACATATATATGCATTAAATTGTTATTATGTTAGTAAAATCATTCTTTTTTAAGTATAATGGTTTAATTTAGTTTATCTATTAATTATTGGACTCTTTAATATGTTTTCAAATAAATTTCATGTGCCATGTTCAGTTTAGTTCAGAGCAATGTTAATATATGTCACCTAAGAGCGTGTGTGGAGTCAAATTAAGGCCTTATAATAAATTTTAACTGACAATTAGTGAAAATGTATTGTAGCTGTTATACAGTAAATGTTCTGGTTTTCATACAGTTTATATCTCAGCTGATGATCTTTCTGATCAGCTTCATCAGCACTGTGTTCTGTGGACACTTGGGGAAAACCGAACTGGCCAGTGTAGCTCTGGCTATTGCTGTGAGTTCACAAAATAACTTAATTATAGTGGCTTTTATTAAAACACTCATTACATTTGTAAATGTTTTTTTTACTCACAGGTCATTAATGTGACCGGCCTTTCCATCGGCTCTGGGCTGGCGTCTGCGTGTGATACACTTATCTCTCAGGTTTGATAGTGAATGTACAATAATAATAATATTAATTCTCCAGACGTTTGGCAGTAATAATCTGAAGTGGGTGGGTGTGATACTGCAGAGAGGTATTCTCATCCTCCTGTTGGCCTGTTTCCCCTACTGGGCACTGCTCATCAACACAGAGCCCATCCTGCTGGCTGTCTGGCAAAGTCCCAATGTGGCCAGGTCTGAAATGTTCAACATTTACTGGATGTTATGCATTAAATAATGTTCCTGTTTAGCAAAGCATTGGTAGTAAACAATGCAAGTATTATTAAATAAATTGGTTTAAACATGATGTCATATCATTTGAAAATTAAAATTCTTTAACTGTGTGTTTATTTTTTCTCTCCACAGTCTATTACAACTCTATGTAAAAATATTCATGCCTGCTTTGCCTGTAAGTGACACATACTTTTTTTTTTTTTTGCACACTATCATTTACACTGCAATTAACATTAAACGTTCACAAACATTAAAGGAACAATTCACCAAAAAAGAAAATAATAATAAATAAATAAAATTGTAAATGTAAAGTAATTATCTACTCAGAGCTCATGCTGCTCCAAACCAATATGACTTTCAGTGAATAACTCTTTATATTTCACTCTGTTCCTCACACAAAACTTAACTCTGACTTTACAAGACTATTTACAAGAATATTTCACATGGGTCACATTGTTTTGTATTTCATTTTAACCATTTTGGAGCTTGTTTCCAGTATTTTGTACTTTGTATTTTGTGTATTTTGTGTTTTGGGGAAAAATATCTACTTTATATTTGGAAGTCCCTGTGATATTTCGGTCTGCCTCACACACAAACCATTAGGCTGGTCTCGTGATTGTCTGCAGGAATGGGGTGCCTTCATTCACTTGGCTTTTCCCAGCATGCTCATGCTTTGTGCAGAGTGGTGGACAATATGACAATATTTGTATTTTATGTGTATTTTATGTTTTATACTAATGTATACATTTATAATATAATATGTGCATTTTATTGATTTTTTTTGCCCTCCTATTTATTGCAGGACTCATCAGTGAGGTTGCGCTCGGGGCTCAGTCTGTCATCTATGAACTGACCAGCATTATGTACATGGTATTGCCAGAGTTACATGGTCTGCGTCACATGGTCTCAACCTCTTTTGTTGGTCCTGGAAATAAACCCCAACCCTAACTTCAAAGTCCTAAACAGTTCCTAAACAACAACAAATTAGCCTGGTTTCTACAAAAATACATATAGTGCAACTGTGCTCACAGCAACCCGAGTTTGATTCCCACCTCGAAGTCCTTTGCTGATCCCGCTTCCCTCGTTTCACCCAGTGCTGTCTGCTCACAATAAAAAGCACAAAAAGGCCATAAATATAACTTAAGAAAGAAATCATATTGCAGACTTGCTGTTCAATAAACATTTTTTTTTATTAATTATTATTGTCAATATTTAAAACAGTTAAGTACAATTATTTCAGGATTCTCTGATGAATAGAAAGATCCAAAGATCAGCATTTATCTAAAATAAAAAGCTTTTGTAACAAGATGCTTTATATTGATTTTACAAAAGATTTCTATTTCAGATAAGTGCTGTTCTTCTGAACTTTCTATTCATCAAAGAAACCTGAAAAAGTAATACTCATACATTACAAACACATTACATTACAAATTAACATTATAATTTATTTGTTTATTTATTTATTCGACTAGCAAATCAGAATATTAGATTGATTCCTGAAGGATCATGTGACTGAAGTAATGATGCTAAAAAATCTGCTTCAAAATCACAGGAATATAAAATATATTCAAATAGAAAACAGTTATTTTAAATAGTACAAATATTTCAAAATTTTACTGTTTTTGCTGTACTTTGGATCAAATAAACGCAGGCTTGGTGAGCAAAAGAGACATCAAAAATCTTACTGTTCAAAAACTTTTGACTGGTAGTCAGAAAACATTTATTTATGTGTAACAAAACATGTTTATGAAGATGCATGACATTGTGATGACTGTCAAAAAGTAGCCCAGTTTTCCATTGGTCACCTAGTCATTGTTTCCTTCTTGTCAGTTTCCACTGGGATTTGCAGTGGCAGCTGTTGTGAGGGTGGGAAATGCACTTGGAGCTGGAAACACAGAACAAGCCAAGCTATCTGCCAAAATGTCTTTAGTCTGTGGACGTAAGTGGTCATTTCAACAGCTTTAAATGATGCTAAATAGGTCTAATTATTTGGAGACCTGATGATATATCAGGAAATTTGCAATATCAAATAGAACATGATACATTAATTATTGTTGCAATGAAACATAACATATTAATATTATTGTTACTGTTGATGTTTTATGGTTGTTTTCTTTCAATACCTGATTCATTTCTCTGCTACTCTAGTGTTTGTATTCTGTGTGATTGCAAACATAATTGGAGGTACAGCATTATTGGATACATCTTAAGCACAGATGTGTAAGTTACCAGAGAGAATTACTGTTAAACTGTACATATTTGGCAAACTTGTTATCTCACAAGGCTTTTTTTATTATTATTATTTTAAACACTTGACAAAGTTGAAATTATGTTGTATACAGTTTCTGTTGATTGTGTCCTGGGTTTTTCATTAAATGATGGAGAAGAGCATTATGGGCTCTATAACTCTCTGTCTTGCAGGGAAATTGTCCTCAGAGTATCAGAGGTCATGGTCATGTATGGCTTTGTTCATCCATTTGATGCCATTTCGGTAAGTTTATTAATGTTTTTCAAACAAAGTTTGTATGCTTGAAAAAAGTGTAGTCTTAGTTTTTTGTTTGGAGATACATGGACTGGAATGAAAACATAAAGCTTTAAGCATTATAACTTTTAATTTCAAGTGGCCAACTGTTTATATTTCATACATATTGTAAATCCGTTTTGATGTTGTCAGTTTTTGATCATACAAATGTGTTCTGATTGTAGACTATTACAGGTGGCATTGTCAGAGGTGCTGGAAAGCAGCTGCTTGGTGCTCTTTGTAACATTGTGGGGTATTATTTTGTGGGATTTCCAGTTGAAGTGTCCCTAATGTTTGCTTTCAACATGGGCATAATTGTATGGTAATGAAGTGAATTGCTACATTAAAGCTACTTCATAATTTTTAAATATTGGAAATTGTATGCTGTAATTTGAATGAAAGAATGATGAATTTAAAAGAATGTATGCTGGCCCTATGATTTTCTTTCTAACATGGAATTACCAAAAGAGACATGTATTTATTTTAATGTGAATGCCTTTTCATACTGTGGTACTCTCTTAAAAATAAAGGTTAAAATCTGATCGTTATATAATTCGGCTCAGAGCACCATTTTATCAGAATCTTTTGACTTAAGCCATTGATTCGCGTTCAGCTAATAACAGCCCAGCCTGGAGCACTCCTGATCGAAACACGCAAGAAGTTTTCCAGAGGCAACAGCTCTGATGAAGCGATAGGTTACCCTGATATAAAATCAGGCCAGGAGCCGGGCATGGAACTGGAAGCGTCAGTCATCGACTCACATGCAGCCTTACAGCACGGCAGGTTACGCAACACTCATTCCCTTATTTCAGGGAATCGAGGTTACGTTAGTAACCGGAGTGTTCCCCATGAAACAGTCTCTCCCCTTGCATTGCTATGCATATTGGGAATGTGGAAGGTGTTTTCTGTGAATTTTAAATAAATCAATTCAATTATAAAAATGAAAACCACATTAACAAATTCTTTATAGAAAACTGTATGCAAAATATGTGCTAAAACTGAAAATGCTGGAGTCCACATAACAAGACCTTCTCCACTCACAGAGGGGATTGGGTAAACTAGGTGGACAAAATCCATGCCTGAAGGGCATAAAATCTGGTAAAGGTAGACGGCTAAGACATATATCACTGCACAGATATAACCAATAGAAACTGCTGGACTAAGCCCATGAGATGGCCATTCCTCTGGTTGAATGGGCCCTCACTTCAATAGGTCCACTGTGGCATAAGCCAAGGCTATAACTATTCAGACTCTGCTTTGTGACTGGCAGCCCTTTAGAGCGGCCTCCAACGCAAACAAAGAGCTGTTCTGAATATCAGAAGTTGCTAGAGAGCTCTACATACACTCTAAGAGCCTGAACTGGGCAGAGTAAATTCTGACCCTGCTAATCCACTGAGTATGGAAGAGCCAGAAGCGTGATAAACTTGTGCTCTGAACATAGTGGCAAATGGCAACGTGGCAAATAGCCATGTCTTGATCTGAAGATGACTCTCATCATGGCCCAGACTCAAGGCATTAAGCACTGGCTGACAGTGGTTAAGTCACCCACTCACTCCGAGGCTAATGCCAGAAGTAGGGCAGTCTTCAGCAACAAAGTCGGCCGATTGGAGTGGCTCAAAATGAGGCCCTCATAGGGCCCTAAGGACTATGGAGTCCAATGTCAGCACAGTATGAGGACAAGGATGGTTCAGCCCCTTGCTCCCCTCAAGAACTCAAGCTCAGGTCAGGCTGCAGCTCTTACAGAAAGGTTAACACAGATGACACGTCTCAAGAGGATGGGTCCTCATTCTATGTTTCACATCATATAGAAAAGACTGACCATTTAAGGGCATAGAGGCATCTTGTAGTTGGCGCTTTAGCCTCCTTGGAGGCATCAGAACTTTGGCTGGACTCATCCATTGTGTGGAGAAGTTTGGCCTGAAAACTTGGAGCACTGCCATCATGTGAAGCACTGAGCTAGCCTGGCCAGCCTCTGAATAAGCCTTGCCTGCCAGAGAGGAGATTGTCCTGCAGGGCTTAGATCGGTACGCTGCATGGGCCTTCAATCACAGCGACTGCTTCTTCAAGAGGTGGAAGTTTGCCATAACCTCTCTCTTCAGCACTGTCAACAGTGGTGAGAGTGGCAGAAGCGGCTGACATAACACATGCCAAGTAGAGGGTGCGCCACATCCTGGCGAGTTCTCCGTGAACCTCTGGGAAGAACCAGGCGGGCCATTGGCGGGACCACTCATCTAAATGGCTGTGGTCAGGCTCTTCAGAAGCAGACCAGTCCAAGCCAAGGTCCTTTACAGCCTTTGAGCGAACATGGATGAGCTTGCTGTCCATGCTGGGCCGTGTTGGTTGTTTCGGAGGGAGGGTTTGGGGTCCTCACTAAAACAGGCACCCACTCTTCTGCATGTAAAGCTTTCAGCGACATGGAGTCATCAGCGACAACTTTTCTTCCTCAGACCAGCCGAAGGAGATCAAGCTGCTCACAGCCTTGTGCTTGCTAGAGGCGATCTTCCGCTGATGGGGCTCTTCTACAGCGAGCAGCAAGCTTTGAACTTCTTGCTTATGGTTTCTTGCTTCTTCTTCAGAGGCCAGAGAGGAGATGATCTTTGTGCTGAAGGAGAAAAATTCTGACGAAACAAATCAGGTTTCAATATTTAGAGTAAACAGCTGTTATAGCAACATATGCATAGTAATGCCAATAAACTAAATTACCACACTGAATACCTTCATCAACTTCCTCTCATCTTACCTTTCTATTGTTAGGTCTGTGGATTGGATTTTTTTGGATGTGTTTTCCTACAGTCTTTGTTCTTCATTTTCCTCATTTGCAAACTGGACTGGAAAAAAGCAACTCAAGAGGTGGGTCATTTTTCTTCATTTACCTCTATATAGTCTATTTGTATAGATGATGACTGCAGTCTTTATCTTCTTACTTTCAGGCCTTAATCAGAGCAGGTGTACAAATCCCAGAGACCAAAGATCAATCTTATGCTGTGGAAAATAAGGGCTGCACAGAAAGTACTTTCTGTCTGTGGTATATGATAACCATAATGGTGAAAACGTGTTTTTCATCATGGACTTTGTTGACTGATTACGTTGTCTTTTGTTTGTCCTTGTAGTAATGCAGCAGTCTCAGCACACTGAAGAAGGGCAGACAGATGCTTACACAGACCTGGAGGATTCATTTATATATGATGAGCACATATTGTTATTTGGTTTCTCAGTAAAAATAAAAGGCTGAGAATAAATCAGAATAAAAGGTGAAATTACTTTTTTAACAGTCTGCAAAATTTTTCACAATTATTTTTATTGTAATCTTATATTTTAAATAGTTTTTATTGTTATTGTATTTTATTGTATGCCCAGTATAACAGAAATGTGGTAATGCAGCAATTTCTCTTTACCACACACCTTTTCAGGTGCAATTTGTGCTTATGATTATGATTAAATACTTTTTAGCATTTAATTCTTGAATACACTGTCCAAAAAAGGCACAGAAAAACTAAAGTACCAATTAAAGTACTAAAATGTACTTTTAATATACTAATTTGCACTTTTTAAAGGTACAGATATCTACCTTTTAGAATTTGTACCTTAGGGTACTGCTCCAGTGACAGCTCTGTACCTTTTTGAGAGTGTACAGTATGTTTTAATGTATCATCCACTTGTTCTTGGTGCAGCGTAAAACGCTGTCTAGGGGATTTGTGGTATTTTTAAAATCTATTTGTCTTTGTTTTTTCTAAAAATAACATTTTATATAAAATTATTTTTAAAGAAGATCTACATTTCTCAGTTTCAAATATGCCAGATTATTAAATTTAACCTGAACTTGGTGATATTAAAATGTGTGTGTATTTGAGTGTTTGTTGGTTGGATGTGTTATGATATCATTCCTTTATTTCTCTGTGTGTTCTGCATTGTAACTGATTGTAGCTGACAAATAATGTAATGAGAGTAATTTGTGTGTGAGAGAGCATAAGTGTTCCACATTGTAAATGTAGTACAGAGTTGCCACTTTATTTCTGTGCATATATGACTATTTTTCCCACATTAACAAACAGATATCCTTCATATTTATTTAGTTAGTTAGCCAGTTATTTAGTTAGTGTGTAGATATAGTAAGTGGGAGATATAGATATAGCAAATATCGTCTCATGCCATTTAGATGAGAGGAACCCTTTTTTCCCCCCTTTTTAATTTAAGTAAACCTTATTTGGGGTTCCAGTTGACCTCACACCGAACACCGATCACCACACAAGGGTTACGACATAAAGCACCCAAGACTTTAAACAGAAGGTCAAAATGAATCACTGCACTCTTCCCACACTTTTAAACGTTATTTGTTCAATATCATCATGTTTATAGAGACTTATCTACAGTGAACACAGTGCCCTAGTACTGTCTACATGATAGATTTTTTTTTTTACATGGGAAGGTGAATATGTAACATTGTTGTGATCAGCGGATTAGTTTTTGTAGAAATAACCATTAAATGAAGGTGCATCATGCTCCGGATATAATAATTCAGACTATTGTTTATGCATTTGTTTGTCTCTTGGTTTAATTATTTACTTATTTTATTAATTTTTACCTTGTTACTGAAGTCCCAGACTCAGGTCAAGTAACAATATGTAACAGATTTATGTTCCCATACACAGATTATTATTCTTTTTTTTAATATTTGACCAGATACTGTGTGACTCTTTACAATGAATTAAAGATGAGTCAGTTGAGTAAACGTGTTTCTGATGAGTCATGACAGCTCAGGCTGTGTCATATGCCTGCATAGATATATATATATATATATATATATATACATAATGTAAAGTTTTATGTATATATACAATGTATTCCCATCAGTAAATAATATTTTGTTTTCTTAACTAAATTGTTAAGATTAGTAAAATAGCATAAATTAATCAGATTTAGTTAGTAGTTTATTTTTATTTTTTATTATTTCTGTTTGTTTGCTTCTTTCTTAAATCCATCAAGCTTTTAACACTGTACCAAGTAAACCCTCAATCTAATGTTATGAATTAAAAGCGATTTTTATATTATTGTTATTATTATTATTATTATTATTATTATTATTATATTTTCTATACTACAGATTGCACATTATGGTGTAAAAATAAAAGTATGTTTAGATGCTATACCTTTTCCTCTTTTTTAGATTTTATTTTCCAAAATTGTTAAAATTATATTAAATTATCTTTTATTTATTTATTTATTTATTTGTAGGATATTATAAGTGCATTATCAGAGGTGTTAGAATTGCAACTGCTTGGTGCTCTTTGTAATATTGTGGGATATTTAGTGGGATTCCCACAGTGTTCCTCATGTTTGCTCTCAGCATAGCATACTTAGAAAATGACTGGTGCAAGCACAAATCAGGAGTTTTAAAAGCTGAATCTCATGACACATTAACAACAGCTTGTAGAGCTTGTAGAAATATTTTACAGCGCATTAAACAATACAAATTAAGTTCCACAGTTTCTGTTCATATATCTGTTGAATGTTGATGTCCCTTTAATGAAACCTGACCCGAGCACGCAGTGACTTCTGTTTATGTAAGAACCTCGTGGAGTACAGCAGGCAGGGCTAAACTTACTACCGAACAGTTTTTGAGATCCACTCGTACGTCTCCCTGCAATGGGCCTTTAGCACAGTATCTTTCACTGTGGCTTAATATAAGCTGCTTTGTGGGAATTAAAAACTTAAGAAATAACGAAAATGGACGGTATTTACACTGTAACTCAGATAAATGGGGATTTAAAACTGGAGAAAAGTGATGATGCTCAGTCAACGTCAAGTTCACAGGTTGTTTGTGGAGGGTGTCGAAAGAAACTCCGGAGTATGTTACCGGTGAATTATAAAGAAGAAATTGTAGAGCTGCTAAAACTGGCTGGACCAGTGGTAAGTGTGGAAAGCATATATATATATATATATATATATATATATATATATATATATATATATATATATATATATATATATATATATATATATATATATATATTATGCGCGTTTTAAACTTTACATTTTAGCCAATTAACTGACTAAATATCGAGATGATTTTAATTCAGTGTTGACTGAAAAACGTTTTCTAAAGTTTACAATTTAGATTATTTGAATGGAAAGTTAACCTTCACAATAAATCAAAATAACGTCAATAAAAGGATAACTTTTTAAACATAACAGGAATATGCTAGATGTAATTTTGTAGATAACATAACATAAATATGCATCTTTAACAGTAGACTTAATTAGGTCTATCTATCCGTTTGTCCGTCCGTCTCTTTATAGATACATATGAACATTTTCTAAAACGTGTAGAAAAAATAAGCTGGAGGTTGCACCTTAACGTGATTGAATAGTATGTTTAGCAGAATAATCCAAAATAATTGTCAGCATCTCAGTTCTGTAGTGAGTTTTGTCTGGAGCATAGGGGACATGACAAATCAAACATAGGATATTGCTCTAACACTGAAAAAATTGGAAATGCCTTGTGGTTGTTATCAGATCCTCAAAATGTTTCTCCTCTACGTGCAGTTTATTTCTCAGCTGATGATCTTTCTGATCAGCTTCATCAGCACTGTGTTCTGTGGACACTTGGGGAAAACCGAACTGGCCGGTGTGGCTCTGGCTATTGCTGTGAGTTCACAAAATAACTTTATTATAGTGGCATTCATTAAAACTCTCATTACATTTGTACTTTTGCTTACAGGTTATTAATGTGACTGGCATCTCCATCGGCTCTGGATTGGCATCTGCATGTGATACACTGATCTCTCAGGTCTGATAGTGAATGTTCAATAATTTGAGTGTCGTTTGTGCTCAAGAGTTCATCTGAATTGAATTGTGTTCTCCAGACGTTTGGCAGTAATAACCTGAAGCGGGTGGGTGTTATACTGCAGCGAGGGATTCTCATCCTCCTGTTGGCCTGTTTCCCCTGCTGGGCGCTGCTTATCAACACAGAGCCCATTCTTCTGGCTGTCAGACAGAGTCCCAGTGTGGCCAGGTCTCACACATTCAACACTTATTAGATGTTATGCATTAAGTAATGTTCCTGTTTAGCAAAACATACCTGAATATGCCGATAAAATGAATAGTTGTCAGGATATTTTAATGGAAGTTACGTAAGTATTGTGAAAAAAGTTGGTTTAAACATGATGTCACATCATTTGGGCATGTGACAGTCACATGGACCTACAGTTAGTGTCAGTGAAGTGTGTGATTATTTTCTCTTTCTCTCTCTGAACAGTCTGTCACAACTCTATGTAAAAATATTCATGCCTGCTCTGCCTGTGAGTGACACATTAAACATTTGAAATGTTTTCACTATAACTACAAATAATTAATAAGTTAAAAACTATTCCACTATATGGATGTAATGACTTTTAAAAACAATTTTCAGGCTGCCTTTATGTATCAACTGCAGGGAAGGTATCTTCAAAATCAGGTAAACCCAGGCATTGTATTACCATTATTATTTTGCATGAGCTTAGTGTTGCAGCCTACACTGTTAAAAGTGGTAACCAGCAATTATTAAGAGCTATTTCAACCTGATTTAACCCATAATAATGTGTTTTGTTGATATAAATTAATGTATTTAAGTGATTTAGATATTAAATAATATTTTTGATTTTAATTTTGATTAGCCTTTTTTTTTTCTCAGTGTATATTATGGTCTGTTTTTCTTTGTCTGTTTGTTTAGGGTATTATTTGGCCTCAGGTCATCACAGGAGCAGCAGGAAACATCCTCAATGCTTTAATAAACTACATCTTCCTTCATCTGCTTAATCTTGGTGTGGCGTAAGAAGCTGTCTAGATTCTGTTTATCCCATTTCCAGGGATCTTAGTTTGTTTTTATACATTTCTAAAGAACCCAAGGTTTAAAAGTAAAAATAAATTTGCTATAATTTCTTAATTTTTTTCTTCTATGTTTTTTTTTTTTTATTTTATTTTTTTTTCTAATTCACAGAGGATCTGCTGCTGCAAACACTATTTCCCAGTATTCCTTGGCTGTGTTTCTCTATGTATACATCCGCTGGAAGGGGCTGCATAAAGCCACCTGGGATGGTGATTGTCTTATCATTATTGTTTTCAAGAGAGTGTATGATTTATGATTTGGGACACAAAGATTTGCTCTAATTTATAATGCAATAAGACATTTAAAACTTAAAAGGTTCAAGGAATGTGTCTGGTAAATGCATTTTCAGTTTTGAAATGATTGAGAGAATTGTTGCATAGGATTGTAGCTTGAATGTTTAAATGTTACTAAAGTTGAATAAATTAAATTTTTTTATTTCATGAATTACACACCTTTTAAAAATAGTTTTAACATTGTATAGGTATTTTAAAGATGATTACATCATTTTCAGGAGAAATATGTAACAGTTTTATGTCTTGGTGCAAAGTATGTTGTTTTCTTTATTAATATTTGACCAGCAAGTAGTTCACTATGTGACTTTTTAAAATGTATGTGGTGGAGAGTTCACTGAATGTTTCTGATGAGTCATAGATCACCAGATTCATTTTATATCATACTGTCTTCATAGATACTCAGTGTTGAAATGTCATATTTTTTTGCTGATCTTTATCTGTTATTATTCGATAAATCTGTTAAATTCAATGTATTGTTAATTTGTCTGTTATTTAAATGTGTGTATTTGTCCCATGTGTCCTAGGCTGGTCTTGTGACTGTCTGCAGGAATGGGGTGCCTTCATTCGCTTGGCTTTTCCCAGCATGCTCATGCTGTGTGTGGAGTGGTGGACATATGAGATTGGTGGATTCCTAGCAGGTTTGTGATATGTTGTTGCGTCTATGTAATTCAATTTGGTTTGAGTCATGAATATATTTGTGATCTTGATGTATTTTATTGTTGTAGGGCTCATCAGTGAGACTGAGCTGGGAGCCCAATCTGTTGTGTATGAGCTGGCCACTATTGCATATATGGTGGGTGTACAAAGGTTGGTTTAACCTGTAACAAAAACAAAACTGTACACTTGTACTGGTTTCAGAGATCTTCTCAGACCCAAAAGCACCAGCTGTTTACTGGTCACTGGGTCAAGATATTAGCGTTACGTTCATAGGAAAGATAAACTGAAATTAGAACCTGTTGACAGAACTGTGGAACTAAGAAGTGCTACATATCTGTTATCCACATTCACTACTTTACTTAAAGTATCGTTTCTCATTAGCAAATATCATTTTGTTATCGTCTGCATGGGTGGGAAAAACAAATACATTGGTGACAGCAACCAGATCATACATTGTAACTAAATACACCAGCCTTTTATTTATTTTTTCTAAAACAACTCACTGTAATATATATCAAATTGAGCAAATGCTTAAAGTATTAGATCCTGACAGTTGTAATCATGTTTTTATGAAGACCATTCCCAAGAATGCAGCTGTGTAACCTGTAATTTTCCCTAATGGGAAAGAGGGTTGTGTGAGGTTAAACTTAGAGTCTGTAACAGTTACCAAGAAACCACAGACTTCCATCCTATAATTGAGATTATTAAATATAGCCCCAGAAATAACTAAAATACATGTACAGTTTGTAAAGTTTTAATAATATGTGCAAAAAAAAAAAAAAAAAAAGACAAAAATAATTCCTGTTGAAATAGAGGAAAGCAGAAGAACCATTTCAAAAAGCAAGCAAGAAGTTCTGTACCTGAACATCTGTTAGGAATTATATCCTTTGGTGAAAGTACAGTTTACCTTGAACATAAGTCATTGTTTTCTTTTGTCGTTCAGTTTCTTATTATCTTTACCTTTCAGTTTCCACTGGGATTTGCAGTGGCAGCCAGTGTGAGGGTGGGAAATGCACTTGGAGCTGGAAACACAGAACAAGCCAAGCTGTCTGCCAAAGTATCATTAGCCTGTGGACGTATGTGGTCTTTTCATCAACAGCTTTGTTAACAGATACTTAAGATGCCTAATTACCTGCATAGTGTGTTTTATTTTTTTCTAGTACTTGTTTCTTGTGTGGTTGCAACTTTAATTGGAAGTACCAGAGATATTATTGGATACATCTTTACCACAGAAGAGTAAGTGCTTACAGAAATCTACTGTTCAGATTTCATTACGCTAAAAAGCAATATAACATTTTACACTGGCTATTGAGTATATTCCAGATAATTGTTTATACAATACCAAGATGGTTCACTTCTGGTAATAAGAATGGGAGAAACAGCAACATGCAGTATGTCAGCTTGTGTAAAGAAATCCCATCTTCTGAATACAAGAGCATAAGAGAATACAAGAGCACAAGAGCATACTCTTTTTTATATAATTGTATTGGGAGCATGTAACTGTGGCCATTGAAACATTAAACACTAAATCTCTCTCTCCAGGGAGATAGTCCTAAGAGTATCAGAGGTCATGATCATGTATGGCTTCTTTCATCTATTTGATGCCATTGCGGTAAGATTTAATTAGTCTGTTGTTTTATTTATATCTAAAATTTGCACTAGGGGAAAAAAGTCTTGTTTTCCAGTAATAATATCTGAATAGGCATTTACTTGTGAAGCAAAATTGCATAAAATATTAAAACTCTAGACAGTATATTGTAGAATTCAGTTTATTACACCACTGGTATATTGTTTTTTTTGTTTTTTTTTCTTGTTTTAAACATAAATCATTAAAGTGTGTGGTGTCTGATGTATGTAATGTACTTTCAATCTTTATTTCAGGTATTCACTTCATATATTGTCTGATAATGTTTTTTTTTTTTTTTTTTTTCTGTCTGTAGGGCATTACAGGTGGCATTGTCAGAGGTGCTGGAAAGCAGCTGCTTGGTGCTCTTTGTAACATTGTGGGATATTATTTTGTGGGATTCCCAACCGGAGTGTCTCTAATGTTTGCTCTCAGCATGGGCATAATCGGTAGGTGACACGTTCAACACATTCAAGCTTGGGAAACAACTTGATAACATTAGAGTTTAATGTCGCAAAATGGAAACATTCTCAGTGGCTTTGCTTAAATACACTTGAAAAATCTCTGTTTTACTATCTATGTGTGTCTGGGCTTCTACACTGAATGGCTTAACTCTGCTCTAGAAATTAATTCCTCATTCCTTTTATTTATAAGGCACTTTACAACTGCAGTTGCAGACCACAGTGCTGTACAATCAACATACAGCTACACACAATACATTAAACAACAAACAAATAAAAACATGCATACTAGCCCAACTCCTTGAAGGTTAATGACGAGAAGTAATTTTTAACCCCAGCTTTAAGGGCGTTTATGGATGTAATCTCTCTAATCTCAAAGCCTGATCCCCTTTCAGCTTTAAATGAGTTCATGAAAAGCTCAGATACATAAACTCGGAAAAGCTCAGATACATAAACAGGAGCCATTCCATGCACTGCCTTGAACACATATAATAGAACCTTATATTTTATCCTGAAGCCAACTGGTAGCTGTCTGAGAGAGGCCATAATAGGAGAGATGCGTTGACTTCTTTTAGCACTCACAAGCAGCCTAGCTGCTGCACTCTAAATTAATTGTAAGCATGAAATAATGGTCTGACAGGACCCCACATAGAAAACATTACAATAGTCGAGACGAGACTAAATAATGGCATTAATAACCTTTTCTAAATCTTTCATTGACAAAATAGATTTTAATCAAGCAGGAGACCTAATCTAAAAAAAATTACTCTCAACTACAGCATTAATCTGTTTCAAATCTGGATCAAACATAACTCCTAGATTCCTTATTTGGTCATGACACTAGGCTGACCAAGGAACTAAATAAGTGGCAATCTCTGAGCATTCTTTGGTGGGGCAAAAAAAAAAAAATCTCTGTTTTACTTTGGTTTAACTGAACCAAATTGTGAACCTCTTATAGAAATGCACATTATGGACTGTTAACAAATAGATATCACGTTGATAGACATAAGAAAACCCAGCAACCACCTGAACACGTATCATAGTTTAAAGTCATTTGATAATTGTCACTGACATAACCCTTTATCCTCTTTCCTAAATAAGGTAAAGCCATTAGGAGCGATAAATTAATGACAGGAGTGTGTCTCTGACTCTGCATGGACACATCAGATGCACACATAGCTAATGAAAACATTGCCCTTGGAAATAAATTAACATGTCATTGGAGGTCATGTGACTAAATATGACGATCACAGTTGATAGTGTACAAGCATGAATGCTTATTTCATTTTAAAATATTCTCATATCTGTAGTTGAGTCAGCGTATCCTAACAACAGTTACATACAACAGAGTGCTTGCTTCTGCAAAAACACAAATTGTGTAAACTCTGCTGCTTATATGCTTAGTAATTTGTTTGTCTCACATTGAATGTGAGACTGGTAAACATTACGCTTAGTTAAAAACTTTTGATTGCTCAAAATCTGACCACACAATATGCACAGTGATGTGAAGTAAAAGACCATTCACTTATCTTAGATGTTGATTCCAGATGCTTTCTGTCAGCATGCTGCAAACTGCTGCAGCAAACACTGGCCAAGTATTTAAATGTTGAGCAGCAATTGGCTGCTGTTACAATAGAAACCAATCAGCTGCATCTTGTAGATAGCTATGTGATTACTAGCAGATTGAGTTAAGAACATATCAGTCTGTGCCATCTAAAGTTTCATTACAGAACTTTGCATTTACACTTTTTTGAGGGTACAATAATGCAGAAAAAAAGCATGCAGCAATGAAGGGGTTAAATTCTAAAACAAGATAGACACCAGCACAAATATTATTGCATTATTTTATACAATAAAATCCCTTTAAAATACAAATATTAATTTGTATAAATTAATATAGTACATTCATTTAGTTTGACTCAAGGTGTATGGTCACTTTTGAATGCCTAGGAGTAAAAGTGTTACTGGTAAGTAAAACAGGAGCATTAGTGGGTTAAACTTACCACGCTGAATGTGTCCGTGAATCTTATCTCGTCTCTTTTTTTGGTTGCGAGGTCTGTGGATTGGGTTTTTTGGATGCGTTTTTCTACAATCTTTGTTCTTTATCATCCTCATTTGCAAACTGGACTGGAAAAAAGCAACTCAAGAGGTGGGTCATTTCTCTTCTTTCACATCTATATTCTGTTTTGATAGATGACTTGAGTCTTTATATTTTTATTTTCAGGCCTTGATCAGAGCAGGTGTACAAGCCCCTAAGACCAAAGATGAATCTTACGCTATGGAAAATAAGGGCTGCACAGAAGGTACTTTCTGTCTGTGGTATATGACAAATTAACAAACGGACTTTCTCTGTTGACCGATAATGTTGTCCTTTGTCTGTCCTCATACAGAAGTATCACAGGAATCCCGTTACACTGAAGAAGGCCAGGCAGATGCAAACAAAGACCTGGAAGGGCTTAGTGAAGGAGAAGAAGGAATAATAGACACTGGCACAAAGATCACAGTTGGTGCGGTTTTGACCACCAAACAGCTGGTTGTCCGTCGAGGACTTGCGGTTTTCTTCATGCTGCTTATACTTGCTGGAGGGATTGTGTTAAACGAGGTCCTCACTGGATTTCTCAAATGAGTATAATAAATACAGAGCTTTGTCTGCAGTGCAGGTTTTTTTTTTTTTTAATATAAAATCCACCACTGTCTGGACTACCTAAGCAAGATTTATAGTATTTGAGGTAGATGATTATTTTTTATTTATTTTTATTTTATTTTTATTTTTTTCATTCAAAGCAGTGTTTTCTCTGATGTCAGATGTCAGTTGTATTACAGTACTTTTATCATCGACTTACACTGTGAAAGTAAAACATTTGGAAGTCATGTTTTTTTTTTTTTTTTTTTTTTTTTTTATTTCAGGATAAGCTGTAATTGTTACTTGACATGTCTTTTTAATTTATTCTCAGTATTGGGTTTGTTGGTCAAGCAAGGTTCCACTGAAGACCATTTTTACCCAAAAAATCCTGTGAATGTATAGTTCTTTTACCAAAATATTCATATTCTTGTCAAAGACTTTAGGACATCTAAGGGACAGTACTTCAGATTTGTGGATTCTCTAGTAGAAAATTAAAAACAGAGCATGATTTGTGCAAATTATGTGCAGATACTTAAAGTGCGGTCACATTAGCAAAATTTCAGTGAAATGTTAGAGACAAAAAAAAATTTGCCCGCGAAATAACAATAAATGTGACAGCACGTTTAGCCTGTTTAGTTAGATTGCTTGGTGTTGACCAGCACTAAAATGAAACTGTATGATCCTTGTGTTATTGTCTTGATTTAAACACTTTAATGCAATGAAATAAATTTTCTCAACTTCTTATAAACTGATTGCTGAAAAATCACACACCAAGTGTGTGGCATTTGATGCTATAACTGGCTTTTGAAGGTGTAAAATGAGAACTACAGACATTGATGCAAGTGTAATATGTTGAACGTGTCCAATAATTAGGGGCATATACATTGTCTGGTCACAGATGGAGAGGTCTTGACCACCAAACAGCTGGATGTCTGTCAAACACTTGCAGTTTTCCTAATAATGCTTATACTAGCTTGACGGATTAAATGAGCTAATTCATTTTTTAGATGAGCATAATAATTGATAATTCATTCTTGTGTCAAAACATTTTTTCAGACCAAAGATGTTAGGATATCTAGTTATACCTCATATGTTGTTTTAGACAATGGCATACAAAGAGCATGATTTGATCAAATAATATTCGGATTGCTGATATACAGTACTTAAAGGAGTACTTCACCCGAAAATTAAAATTGTGTATTTTACTCACCGTCAAGTTGTTCCAAACCTGTATGAGTGTCTTTCTTCTGCTGAACACAAAGGAAGATATGCTTTAGAATGTTGGAACCTGTTGATGGTATTGGAGAGTGTGTAAATTATGACAGAATTTTCATTTTTGTGTCAACAATCCCTAATTATTCTAAATGATTGTTACTGTAAATGCAAAATGTGTACTGCAAAAATAAATAAATAAATAAAGTAAAAATAGAAAAAAATAAGTGTGATCAGGCATCATTTTTTTTCTCTTCAGCACACACTTTTTCAATAAATGCATATATCTAAACAACTTTTAAATTGACTTGTATAATAGTGAAGGATTCACAGCAGATAGGTAGATCTGCAGGAAAAATGTCTAGAGAACAGAATGTTTTAAAATATGTGACAGTATACAGTACAATATATACTTTTGAATGGAGACAGATGTTCAGCCAGATGGTGCAGTTACATTATCTACCAGCAGGGGCTGACGAGCTGAATAAAGCTACTGCTTAAGGCCACTTGGACTGTCATCAGTGGATTAGACTTGTTTGTTAAGGTATGACCACTAAATGGCCTATGATCCTGAAACGTTGTCTAGACTTATATGGGCAAATGGTCCCCTCTCACTTTCCCACATTTTGTCCTGTCTTATCACAACTTTACTGTCAAAAATAAAGACTTGCATAATGAATTAGACTTTTACCTATAATATTTATCCATTTACTTTATTGTTTACTTATTCTAATTATTTTTACTTGTCAGTTTAGTCTCAGACACTGGCTCAGGAGTAATATGTAACCGTTTTTAATATCCAACTAAACAGTAGTTTATTGTGTGACTCTTTAAATGATTTAAAAATGATGATGTGCCAGATTTTATAAGTACACACTGATATTGTTTTGAAATATCTGGTGCACTCAGTCATTTGTTTTTCTAATGACATAAGGAATTAATTAAGAAAGTAAGTAAATAAATACATACATATTCAAGAATAACACAAGGGAAACTAAACAACTACGCTGGTTCAATAACACAAACAGCTCCAGCAGAGCATACAGGGTCTTTTGTTTATGTAATCTTGTGGAGTACAGCAGGCAGGGCTAAACTTACTACCATACAGTTTTTTTGAGATCCACCCAGATGTCTCCCTGCAATGGACCTTTAGCACAATATCTTTTATGCAGACGTAGTCCTGTGCTGTAACTAAATATAAGCTGCTTTGTTGGATTAAAGGCTTCAGAAATAACAAAAATGAACAGTACTAACACAGTAACTCAGATAAATTGGTTCTCAACACAGGAGAAAAGTGATGATGCTCAGTCAACGTCAAGTTCAGCACAGGCTATTTGTGCAGGGTGTCGAAAGAAACTCCGGAGTTTGTTACCGGTGAATTATGAAGAAGAAATTGTAGAGCAGGTGAAACTGGCTGGACCAGTGGTAAGTGTGACTATAAATCTTTGTTTTGTTTGAGTTTAAGTTAAGTTTGAAGTTTTTAATTTTGAATGTTACTATTTAAATCAAGCATTGACACTAAACTAAATAGCATAAATTGTGTTCTAACATGAAATTCTGATTAGATTTTTAGGTTTAATTAATCAGATGCGACCATACAATGTTCACAAATGTTCATTTCATAATATGTACCTTAAGTACAACCTAATTCACAAAGTTTAAAGCTAAATTCATTTATATTTATAATAAATATTTAATTGATTGTAATGATATAAGCAAGGCAATTTTAGTAGTCTATTTTATTTGAAGAACATGACATAACATGATCAGTTCCATAGAATACCATAACTTTATTTCTCAAAAAGTGGAAGTGTCTGTTATTGGATACTGCAAATGTTTCCTCTCTTCATGCAGTTTATATCTCAGCTGATGATCTTTTTGATCAGCTTCATCAGCACTGTGTTCTGTGGACACTTGGGGAAAACTGAACTGGCCGGTGTGGCTCTGGCTATTGCTGTAAGTTAAAAAATTAACTTCATTATGGTGGCATTCAATAAAACTTTCTTTACATTTGTAAATACATACTTTTTGCTCACAGGTTATTAATGTGACCGGCATCTCCATCGGCTCTGGATTGGCATCTGCATGCGATACGCTAATCTCTCAGGTCGTATGTTCAGTAATGTGAATGTCATGTGTGCTCAGGTGTTATTTGAATTAAATTGTGTCCTCCAGACATATGGCAGTAATAATCTGAAGCGGGTGGGTGTGATACTGCAGAGAGGGATTCTTATCCTCCTGTTGGCCTGTTTCCCCTGCTGGACACTGCTTATCAACACAGAGCCCATCCTGCTGGCTGTCCGACAGAGTCATAGAGTGGCTAGGTCTCACACATCTAACACTTACCAGATACACGTCAGACCAAAGTTCCTTACCTTTTCACCAGACTGACATTTGTATGTATGTGTGTATATGTGATATTATGTATATGTGATATTTTGGATGGATGGATGAACTTAGATAAAAGCATATGCTGAATGAATAAATGTAAATTTCAAATTATAAATGAAGGAACTTTGGTCTACAGTAGTGAACAGTTTGAGGTCTGTATGATTTTATTTATTTTTTTATATATATTAATTTTGAAAATGTTCAGCATTATTAATTCTGAGCATTCAGCTTTGCCATCACAGGAATGTATTACATTTTTAAATATATTTAAATAGAAAACAGTTATTTTAAATTGCAATAATATTTCACAATATTATTGGCTTTACTTTATTTTTCATCAAATAAATGAAGCCTTGGTGCACAAAAGAGACTTCCTTCAAAGCATTAAAAATTCTTTTTTAAAAAAAAAGAAAAAAGAAAAAGAAAGGAAGGAACGGAGGAAGAAACTTAACAGCAGTTTAGCAAAACTTGCATGCATCTGCTCATAAAACAATAGTCATATTTGTGATGTGAATAGTAAATCATTGCTATGCAACTATTTAATGCAAAAAGTTAGCACTGCTTTTCATCTTTCTCACAGTTAACTTTATGACTTTATAACTCTATGACTATGACTTTTTAGCCATTAATAATAATAATAATAATAATAATAATAATAAATTCAAACAGTTCAATATCATCATCAGTATCATTTGGTCATGTGACAGTCACATGGACCTACAGTCATGTCAGTGAAGTTTCTTTAACTGTGTGTGATTACTTCTCTCTCTTAACAGTCTGTCACAACTCTATGTAAAAATATTCATGCCTGCTCTGCCTGTAAGTGACACATTACTTAACACATTCAACTGTTTAAATGTATTAACCTGTAAAATCAAACTATACAGAACTATTTCACTGTAACTAATAATGTGCAAGTGTAAAATGAGCATAAGAAAGTTTATTTTTCCATCCAGTTATGCTTTAAACACGGTCTTTGTTACAGGCTCCATTTATCTATCAGCTGCAGGGAAGGTATCTTCAAAATCAGGTCAGGACTCTATTGCTGAAGAGCTTTTTTTGCTTTACCTTGTTTGTTCATGTAACCTATATATTGCTGTGTCATCACAGGAGCAGCAGGAAATGTCCTCAATGCTTTAATAAACTACATCTTCCTTCATCTGCTTGATCTTGGTGTGGCGTAAGTAGTTTTGATTCTGATTATCTCTTACTTGGTTTGTTGGCATTATTCACTGTGATGGATTATGAGAAGTGCAAGGAAGGAAAGGACGTGACGTGTGGCCAAGTATGGTGACCCATACTCGGAATTTGTGCTCTGCATTTAACCCATCCAAGTGCACACACACAGTAGTGAGTAGTGAACAGTGAACAAACACACACACACACACACCGTGAACACACACCCGGAGCAGTGGGCAGCCATAATGCTATCATTAGCAGTTGGGGGAACGGTGCCTTGCTCAAGGGACTCACCTCAGTCGTGGTATTGAGGGTGGAGAGAGTGCTGGTTATTCACTCCCTTCACCTTCAATCCCTGCCTGACCTGGGACTCGAACCCACAACCTTTCGATTACAAGCCCAACTCCCTAACCATTAGGCCACGGCTGCCTAAAAGTCTTACCATTGGTCTCCATCTTTTACATCTCTTTCTGTCTCGCATTAGGCTGGTCTTGTGATTGTCTTCAAGAATGGGGTCCATTCAATCGCTTGGCTCTTCCCAGCATGCTCATGCTTTGTGTGCAGTGGCATATGAGATTGGTGGATTCCTGGCAGGTTTGCAAACTCTCTGTGTTTTTATGCAATTAAATGTGGTTTTTCATTATTACATTATACTTGTTCTGGTATGTTTTTCATTGTAGGAATCATCAGTGAGGCTGAGTTGGGAGCCAAGTCTGTTGTGTATCAGCTGGCTACGATTGCGTTTGTGGTATGTTTTTCAAAAATTTTTTTTGTTTTTAGTAAACTGTACACCTATACTGATTTTAGGGTGTTCTCAGACCCTTCAGCACCAGCTGTTTGCTGGTCAGTGGGTCAAGATATTAGTCTTACATTTAGACGAAAGATAAACTGAAATTGGAACCTGTTGACAGAACTGTGAAATTAACACATGCAACATTTTTGGTTATTTTACATTCAGCCAAGACTTTTTTTTTTTTTATTATTATGTTTTTTTATAGAATTCTGTTATCTTCTGCCTGGGTGGTAAAACAGACACAAACAGATAAATCGTATTTTGTGCACTGAATGATTAAGAAGATGTTTAAATGTTTTATCAAAATCCCCATAGGTGAAAAAGAAAGGGGGTTGTGTGAAGTCAAACTTCAAGTCTGTAAAACAGTTGCTAAGCAACCACAGCCTTAATCTATCCTATTCACCTTATTTTTCCCATAAGAATGGGTGCAGCCATTTGTAAATATTTTGTGTCTGGCTTCCGGTCTCATCTACTTCCAGCTATTTTTAGCTGCACAAAAAGCTCATTTTGCTGCTTGATATTGCAAACTGATGTGTCTTACCATATTATTTTAATGTATCATCTTAATTATGAACACACTGGTTTGTAGTGCAAACTGTTTTACCATTTACTACACTTCGATATTTTTCTCGTTATTTCCCTATGGCGGAATATGAGCCGGACGTCTAACACATTACCAGAAAACAGCTTACTTCCGTGTTTTAAAGTGGATAAATTAGATTAAATTTAGTTCAAAATGCATGTAAAATTAGTCCTGTACAATAAGCATGTATTTATTTATTTATTTTTTTTTTTTTTTCATATAAGTGAAAAGGTAATAAAATCATTGACACTGAAATAAAGGGAAGTCAAAGAACCAGAAAAACAGTTACAGCAGCCACAAATCATATTTCTGAACATCTGTGGTAATTATATTTGAATCACTTGGTCATATTTATTTATTAATTTACGTCACTTTTCAGTTTCCAATGGGATTTGTAGTAGCAGCCTCTGTGAGGGTGGGAAATGCACTTGGAGCTGGAAACACAGAACAAGCCAAGCTGTCTGCCAAAGTGTCTTTAGTCTGTGGACGTATGTAAACAACTAAACTAAAAACTTTTAAGGAGCATGATTTCTTTTTCAAAACAGTATTAGAATCTATGTTACCTTGGTGATGCAACAGTTGTTGATGGCATGATACTATATGTAAATAATGGAGAAAGCTCTATGGAGAAAGAGCATTTCCACCGTTTTCCTTCAGCTCTGTTATGGGAGTAACTAAATTGTAAACAATCAGCAGAAGGTTCACTATATGAATAAGCATTTTCAGAAATTGGGTACCGTGAGGCGATGTTTTTCTACTCTCCCTTAAACCATTAAACATTGAAAGGAAATTTAAAAGTATAAGCTTTATCAAGTCACTTTTAGCACACAATAAATAAACATATAATCAAGAGGAAAAGATTGCAGCAGACTGAAAATAGCCCTTGCCTTACATATTCTTGTTATACCACATCATATTAAAATATCAAACTTTATGTTATTCTACTAAAAACAGAACATGAAGTAACATTTACAGCTCATTCCGTCAATCTGGTGGATAAGGATTATTTGTAGTGCAACTTTATGACTTGAACTGAACTTTTTCAGTCTTTTAAAAGAGAATTTAACCAAACCGGAAGTGCCGGCCATAATTTAAATCCGATGATCTACAATAGATACTGTTTTAAAAGCAGAAGGCTCAGAACATGGATAGAAAGGTAAATGTTCTCTTAGCTGTAGGCCTATACTTGCTGGCAAAATTATCATATCAAATATGTTATATTCAGTCATATATGTTAAATTCACTAGAGATCCACAAGCGTGATTCATCACTGACTGCAGAGAATTCCAGGAACTGCTTGTAATCCTGCCAAGCAATTAAAACATGTAAATTTACATTTATTCATTTGGCAGACTTTTTTATCCAAAGAGGCTTACATTTGAGGAATACAACAAGCAATTTACCATAAGCAGGTGATAAACATGAGAAGTGCCTGTTATACAAGATTTTAGTTATTGCTCAAAATAGTAAAAACTAGGACAGGAAAGGATAAAGGATAATAAGAGAACAGAAAAAGCGAAGGCATAGAATGAATGAATGTATGTATGTATGTATGTATGTATGTATGATTTATTTATTTATTTATTTATTTATTTATGAGGAGACAGTCCTCATGGAAGAGATGAGTTTTCAGTTGTTCATTAAAGACTGTGAGACTGTCCAGATGGAGCTAGGTAGGTCATTCCACCAACAGGATACGGTGAAAGAAAACTGGAGAGTCATTTGTGCCTCTCTGCAATGGGACCACGAGCCTCGACTTTCTTGTTTACTTACCACAGGCTTCGGAAGGGAATTGAAGCTTTTTTTTTTACTTTACTCGCAATGATTTAAAACCGTAATGGAAAAACATATTTTTCTGATGTTAATCACACCAAACGTTGCTCAAGTGAAAATGTAAATTGGCGATTCCTCACATGTCCACACACTAGTATACAACTTGCATGGAAGTTTCTAACCTTGAAGACCTTGATTAGCTGGTTCAGGTGTGTTTAATTAGGGCTGGAGGTAGTTGCCCTGTCCAAATACCCAGACTTGCAGTCTTTGCACTTGACCCCTTAACTACTTGAAGTATTTCCTGTATTTGGCCCAATTCAGCATGAAGATCACAAGTGTAGAACTTGTATATGTATATATATATATATATATTGTGACAAAAAAAAAAAAAAAAGTTAGAAATGATTTAATATCTTGTGAATTGTTTTGATTTCTCTGGTGTTGTTTTCTAGTACTTGCTTCCTGTATAGTCGCAACATTTATTGGAAGTACCAGTGATATTATCGGATACGTCTTTACCACAGAAGAGTAAGTACAATAAGAGATACAGATAATAAATGTATGACCAACACTGAAACTTTCAATTTTGAAATTGAAATTGTGTACTGAACTGGTGCACCCCTCTCTCGCTCTCTTACTCACTCTCTCTCTCTCAAAGGGAAATAGTGCTCAGAGTATCAGAGGTCATGGTCATGTACAGATTCTTTCATATATTTGATGCCATTGCGGTAGGTGATTTTTTGTTTGTTGGTTTGTTTTTCAACATTTTCAATTTTTCAAATTCTGATCTGTCTGTATAGGCTATGCTTTTTAAAATAAAATCCTATTTTCAGTAGCCCTTCTGTCTTTTCTTAAGTGACTTTCTTGTACATTACAAAAAAAAAAAATCTATAAAAATAATGAAATAAAATAAATCATCTGTAAAACAGTACATTTTGGGAAACAAAAATTGCATCATGTATGCAAAATACATTCTAAACTTTTTTTCTTCAATCTTACCCCATTAATTTTCTTTCAGAATAATTCTAACAAAATTTTGTGAGATTTATCTTATAACAGAAAAATAACAAGACAGAAAAAAATGTGTGATATTCCAATTTCAGTTTCTTTCTATTTTTATTTTTTATTTCAGATATTCACTTAAGATATTGTGAATGTCTGATAATATCCTCTTGATAGTAGTTAGAAATAAGGTTTGTTTTTCTGTCTGTAGGGCATTACAGGTGGAATTGTCAGAGGTGCTGGAAAGCAGTTGCTTGGTGCTCTTTGTAACATTATGGGATATTATTTTGTGGGATTCCCAATTGGAGTGTCACTGATGTTTGCTCTCAGCTTGGGCATAATTGCTAAATGACTTGAAAGTGTTTGAAGGATTAATCTCAAGTGTCACACTGAATGCCTCCATGAATTTTCTCTTGTTCTCTCTTGCTAGGTTTGTGGACCAGATTCTTTGTGTGTGCCTTCACACAATCTTTGTTCTTCATCACTCTCATTTGCAAAATGGACTGGAAAAAAGTGACTCAAGAGGTGGGTAATTTTTCTTCATCTACATCTGTATAGTTAATTTCAATATGATAATTTAAGCCTTTAATTTCTTATTTTCAGGCCTTGATCAGAGCAGGTGTACAAGCCCCTAAGACCAAAGATGAATCTTATGCTATGGAAAATAAGGGTTGCAGAGAAGGTACTTTCTGTCTAGGATATATGATGACTTTAATGATGAGCACAAAATGTTTCTTTCATCATGGACTTTCCTTAACGTTGACTGGTTATTCTGCAGAAGTACCACAGGAGTCCCAGCACACTGAAGAAGACCAAACAGATGCAAACACAGACCTGGAAGGGCTCAGTGGAGGAGAGAGAGGACTAACAGTCGCTGGCACAAAGGTCACAGTTGGCAAGGTCTTGACCACCAAACAGCTGGTGGTTCGTCGAGGCATTGCTGTTTTCTTCATGTTGCTTATATTAGCTGGAGGGATTGTGTTAAATGAGGTGCTCATTAGAATTCTCAGATGAGCATACTTAATGTTCCTTCATCCTTCTGACAAAATATTTGTGTTATTTTATTATAGTGTGTTGCTACATGGAGTTTTTGAGTTACGACAGTAAAGTGAATAATTGATTTGTCACAATGACTGTACTGTGTGTTTCATGCCCATATGCATGCCCAGTTGCCCCCCCAAGATGATTAGTCATCCCCGTTGTCAGCCACGCTGCAATTGGAGCGGTTAGCTATGCCCAGGCCTGGATGTACGGAGGTACTAGATGATGCTAAATACCCTTAAACGAAAGCAAAAGCGGTTGAAGATCTGGCAAACTATGCAACGTGTTTTTGCAGCGCAGTTTTGCATGCTCATGAATCATCATGACTAACTAAGCGCAGATGCGATGTAAATAAGAGATTCATTGTGTAGTGTAGAGAGCTTCATTGATTATAACAACTTTGTGAGATCGCGATGAACTTAGATGAGTAACGCTTTTAAATGATAATAAAAGGAGCGAGCTTTGTGCACTTTCTAGGCTAAAATCCATTCAGAATTTGTATTAAACGTTCGTTTTACACGGTGCAATGTTTCGGGATGATGTCTGCATATTTATGCTGCATTCGTTCTCGAAATAGCGGTGACCAACACAGTGTTAACCAAAGCAATGGACGGGACAAAAATATATGTGAGACCATCCTCAGTGATGTAATTCTGGAACTGATCCATGCCAAACTACCACAGACAGCGCACGTCCTGAGCAAGATCTAGTTTACGGACCAAAAGCGTGTGTAAACTTTATTGAGATCGGGACACCCTGCACGAGCTTCAAATCATTTGTGCAGAGAGTGAAAGCTAAAGCCGTTTTGCAGGACATGGAAGCGCCAGCGCGATCACCTGCATTTTTTTTTCCAGTGGAAACAATTTAAAATATTCAGTCATTTTTGCTGATAAAAGTAAGAATAATACATCATTCGGAACTGTAAAGGTCTACTTTTATTTATGTGCACTCACAATATCAACAAAACGTTGCAAATAGTGCTTCTATAAAATAAAGAAAACAAACATTATGCGCGTTCTGTCGTCTCAACAGGAGCGCTTTACAAAATTATATCTTTCAAGTGACACGGGAAAAAGACATGGAAAATCAGAAAAGCAGCGTGCACATTTCTAGTTAAAAATGAAAGGCCGTCAACTGAAACTGAAAACGGGAAGCATCGGCAGATTCAAACCAGCAGCAAGAGTCAAAAGCTCTTCCACGGTTTAGTAAACGTTGGCTACCTCTTTAAGTTATTCTTGACTGCACTGTATTGACTGATTTCATGCATTGCAATACGGTATAGGGCATTGTTTTGATGCTTATCCGAAACAGATTTTTTCTTTTGCTTCCCCCCCGCCCCCATTTCTTTTCTTCCCCCCCGACTCAAGTCAAATGTCGCCCATGCTCATAAGTGAATATGCATTTATCAGTATATTTGCATTTGGATTTTTTGCACACTCTCTTAGTAACATTTTTATTAAAAAAAAAAAAACTTTGAATGCTTGCTCAAAAATAAAGAATGTTTGTAAAGTTTTTAAATATGCCTTACTTTGATATGATAAATACATTTACAGGGAAAACTACAACCCTATAATCTGCTTCATATAACCAGATATACAAAAATGTGTTAAATGAAAAATCGGTTCACTAAGCAGTGAAATAATATATACTGCACATAAGTACTACCCTTTTTAGTAGTCTCATTCAGCTGTATTTTGGCCTACACAACTGGGTTTGGAGTGTGTCCTAGAAAATGTGTAGAAGTCCATAGTACTATATAATGTACATTGAGAGAAATGCTCTTTTGTTAGCCTACAACCATTATTAGTGGTAGGACAGAAAAAAAACTGGCAGATATTTTTTTTCTCTCTTAAATAACACTGACAAATATAATTTTCATGGTATTGGCTGATTGAGCCACTCGATGTATTGAAATGGTACCTTGTTAAGATGGATCAACTTAGAGTTAGCTTGATGTGGTGTTGAGGAAGATGTTAGAAGTGGAAACATTTCTTGAATCCATTGTTAGGTTGCTATGATGTGGACTGAAAGTCTCTGGAAGAGGACAAGTTACATGCACAGCAACTCTAGCTATCAGGATAATGACGGTGGTCAACAGCGCAAGTCCCCGTCTGAGCACAAGCTGGTTCGTAGAGAGCAAGGTATTAGATTGGGTTTCTCCATATTCACTCGCCATCACAAGTTTGACCTGCTCCTGGGTGCTCACTTGGACATAACGGGCCACATCAACTTTGGTAGGGATTCCCAAACTTTTTTGTCAGCCGAACCCCTCCAGATGTAAAATATTTACTTGGAGTACCCCCTGAGAATTTATATTAAAGAAACCGTTCACTCCAAAATTTACATTTGCTAAAAATGTACTCATGCTTAGGCATAGGTCCCGTTAAAGTTCAAACAGCTAATAAAAACCTCACAATAATCTACAAGTAATCCACAGGACTGCTGCATGTTTGGAAAAAATAAATTCTTCATGATTCTTCATGATTTAAACCATTTAAACCATATGAGTCTATAATCCATAATAATGCTTCCTCCAGTGAAAAATCTATCCCTTCCCTGTTGAAAAAAAACACCATATGCAGGTTAGGTGTACTCAGGACCAGCTCATGACCAACTACAACAAAGGGCCAGCTTAAACCAGCTCAAACCAGCTACCATGATGCTGTTTTTCTTTTTGTGCTGTTTGTGTTTGTTATTTTTTATTATATATGTATATGTATATTTTATTTTATTTTTTATTTATTTATTTTATTTTTATTTTTTTTCTCAACAGTGCTGTTGTCCTCTCACATCAAAATCCATTAAAATATTTGTTTAAAACTGATTTGGACTGTTTTCACTTGTAATTGTGCTTGATTTGTGCATATTTACCTCCTGATTCAGACAAGACTTTTCATTAACTTTTCACTAGAGAAGGCAATAATTTGGAAAGAGGACTTTTACCTATTTTACATAGAAGCAGCAGTTTGAAGTTAATAATGTTATAATGGATTTATTACAAACAGCTTTTCGCTTCACAGGATGTTGGATGGACTGATGGACTGATTGTGTTGTGGATTATTGTGATGTTTTTATTAGCCGTTTGGACTCTCATTCTGACAGCACCCTTTCATTGCAAAGGATCTATTGGTGAGCACGTGATGTAATGTTTAATTTTTCTAAATTTGTTTTGATGTAGAAACAAATTCACCAGCATCTTGGATAGCCTGAGAATAAGGACATTTTCAGCAAATTTTCTTTTTGGGTGAACTATTTCTTTAATCTTTAATATTTCGACATATTCGCACGTACTGCATATGTTGGTTAATGGTCACTCGACATGCAAGTAAATAGAAAAACGGTTTTAAATCTAATTTTGGAAAATAAAGAGAGAAAAAAAAAAAAATATATATATATATATATATATGATCATTATAACAATTTTACTTTACAAACTACAATACTAATATTTATTAAAAAAAATTTTCTTAAATTTTTCACTTTCAAACATCCAAACACTTGAAACATTTAAAATCCTCAAGCTTTTATTTTTGTAGAATAATGCCGAAATGCTGTAACCTTTTGCTCATACGAATGTTGTAAATTATGTGAATATGTAAATAAAATGAATGTAGCACATGTTGTGCTCCCAAATGTATGCAATGGAGATCGCTGCACTTACTGTGAACCTGAGAAACTGTTAAATAACATTGGATCACAAGCTGCTCTTGTAAACACAGTGCTAAGCTTTGGTTTGAAACATATTATTTAATTAAATCTCAGCCCTTTATTTGATAAACTGAATTTTATAACATAATTGATATAATTATTTTTTTTAGCTCATCAACTCGTGAACCCCTTGCAGTTCCTTCAAAAACCCCAGTTTGGGAAACCCTGGATGCTGGGATTACAGTAAAAATTACTTTGTTTCCAGTTATGTCATCCCAAGATTCAGGGATACTTGCTGAAGCTCCAATATCAGGTGCTTGCTCATTGCTGTCCTGTCCCTCAGAAACCAGAGTATCAAGGACTGACTGTCCTACCGATGGTGCCTTTTGAACACATACTACCTTTGCATGTTTGCCAGCACGTTTCTGGGCCTAAGGAAGACATTAGTCTGCATTATCACTTTTAACAGCCTTACAGAATGGTAGCTTGTCTTGACCACGTGGATTTGATTTGTCGTGTCCTACCTGCTCTGTTACCTTCTTCCAGTTAAGTTTGAAGATGAGAGTGGTGAAGAAACAGCTCTGAATAACGACACATATGAAGAGGCCAAGCCACAGACCTGAATGAGTGGGAAATGAAAACACAGTCACAGGATTTTTTTTTTACATGTCTGTTTGAAGGAGAAAAGATGCTATATGACCAGAGATCCTAATCTACACTAACAATCAGATGTCTGGATGAGTTTAGGTTATGTATTGAAATTTGTTCAAAAATATAAATATTGCCCATTTTATAGTTTTGATGTCTTTCATTTGTTTGAATGGTTATGTATTGAAATTTGTTTCGTACAACAACATAAATATTGCCTATTTTATATTTTTGATGTCTTTCATTTGTTAGAATGATCTCAAGTGTATTGTTCAGAAGTTTGGGGGTGGAAAGATATTTTATTGTTTTGCTCACCAAGCAAGCTCACCAAGTATCTTTTTGCTCATTTATTTGATCTTAATTACAATAAAAATAGTAATATTGTAAAATATTAAAATAACAGCTTTTTAATGTATTTTAAAATGTAATTTATTTCTTAATAAAAGCTGAATAAAAGCATTAACCACATTTAAAAATCAGTTTGGAGAATGGAGGGATTTATAACCTTTGTGCGTCAACAAAAAAAAAAAAAAAAGTTACACATAGGTCCTTGTGAGCAAAGACATAAGTTTGGTCTAATTTTAAAGAAGACCCATGGCAGATTATTCTTGAAGTAAAAAAAAAAGTTTAGAGGTTTATAGTTATAGAGATTTAAGTTTACGAAAATTTGAGGTTACTATCTCAAAAAATGACACACACACAATTATAGCTGTATTATTTATCCATTAGCGAGTATTTGTTTTATTGACTGAAAAAATGGCTTCATCTGGTAAAAAAAAATAAATAAACAATTTTGAAGCTTTGCCAACAGAATGAAAGTATTAACAACAATGGTATAATTTTACAGCTAAATGGCAATATGATTAAAAATAGAAGTTTTAATGGGTTTCAATGGGGACATTTTTGTCCTTAAGGTCCTGAGAGGAACTATTTTTTGTACCTAGTGCAAAATAGATTTATTAAAGGAAATATGGGTGAAATAGTGAATAGTGAATAAAAATACACACCTGTGCAAAATTGTATGCACCTGGCAACAAAGCAGGCAACATGATAAAAAAAAAACAAAACAAAACTGAAAATGACAAAGATGTCCAAAAGGTCGCACAAGGCATAACTAAATTGCAAGGTAAAACTGAGATGCCACATATCTGAATGGAATTTAAGATATGGACTGGCTTGACATTCTTTTTTTTTTTTTTTTCACTAATTTTGGCTTCTTTGAAACAAATGATAATTTGGGAAAACATGAATGAAGACAAGGTACCAAGAATCCTGAGCTCGGCCAGAAACGTCAGTGATATTCCTACTGGTAACCCAATGCAGTAGTAACAGATCAAGCTGGACAGTGCTGCTATCTTCTGCTTCCCAGCGCCCACAAGAATCCCTGAACACACACACTAAAACAACACAAACTGGTTTGTTGTGAACATATGCACTGTAGATATTTAAGAGTAATCAGTGAATTACATAACTTCACAGAATCAGTTGTTCATGAAATTACAAAAAAAATCTCTAGTAAAAGCATTTTAACTGAAATGTCTTTTAACATTATCACTCATATATAGTAATTATGAAAGACAGAAGATAACAAAGCCAGTTACAGTATATTCAGCTTGATCATAAAGAATATATATATTTTTAAAGATTGATTAATTTGTGTTGCATTCCTTTGAATGAATTCGAATTACAAAACAATTCATACTTACCACAAGAGTAGCAAAAAATTGCAGGAAAATGAACAGGGTGAGAATTTCTGAGACAATCTTCACTATGCTCCTGTTAGATTAAATCAAGAAGTGAGAACTGCAAAACAACAAAAGAAAAGCTTCACTCTTATTGCTCTAATTAGCTGTGTGTTTAGTTGTTCTCCTCATTCTTTTATTTATCTTACAAAGAAAAGGATATCATGATATCACTTAATCCACAATAATGTCACTAGGTTACATATGTAACCTTGGTTTAAATCAGAGGTGTCAAACTCAGTTCTTGGAGGGCCAGAGCCCTGCAGAGTTTAGACTCAATCCTAATTAAACACACCTGATCCAGCTAATTACATTTTTCAGGCTTATTTGAAAACTACATGGTATGTGTGTTGGAGTAGGGTTAGATCTAAACTCTGCAGGGCTGTGACCCTCCAGGTACTGAGTTTGACACCCCTGGTTTTAATGGTTTTATCCATGGAATGAGACACTGCATCAGAAATGCTTTGGAGCGTGTGTGAAATCAGTCCAGTGGAATGGCGAGACGTCATGGGCGGGATGACTTAGCGACCAGGAAGCTTAAAAGCGCATCCGGTGTTCACAATATTAGCTTCTGACTGCTGAAGCAAGCGCTCACAGGGGTGCAGGAAGTTCGTCAGGGAGACGCAGCATCTCGTTGAAATCATACAAGCACAATAAGATGAAAGGACTGAGGAGCTCTGAGTGGTTCCCATGTGAAGTGTGTAGAACCTGACAAAAGTATGCGGTGAAGACCACCCTGCTGCATAACAGATATCTTGCATAGATACCCCAAAGAAAGGCCTTAGAGGTCACCATATTTCTTGTAGAGTTTGTTCTGACCCTCAAGGGAGAAGGTAGACCAGAGGACTCATACAGCAGAGAAATATCAATTATCCACCGGCTTAGGGCAGCTCTGTGGACATAACTGTCCAGTGCTCTAACTGGATATATGAGATTAAGCTTCTCTTGGTTTGGGCCACAAAGAGGGAGGACAGAAAACCTGCATCACAATGGGCCATGCGACCACTGTGGGCACCTTAAGCACATACACTGGCCTCAAGTTCAAGAATGCTTTTGCCATTCTGGGTGCAAACTCAAGGCAGAGAGGAGCCACTAAATGGGCCTGAAGGTCCCCAACCCTCTTAAGGGAGAACCTACCAATACAAACACAGTTTTAAGTGTCAGGAATTTCTCAGGAACCACCTCAAGCGGTTCAAAGGGAGGTCCACAGAGAGCTTCCATGACCACGGCCAGATCTTCAGCCGGAATTCCAGCGGGGACCAGGCAGGTGACTGGGTCCAGCTGACGACTGCTGTACCAAGAAGTGAAATGGTTCCACTTCAAGGATTAGAGTTTCCTTGTGGAGGGAGTTCTGAACTGGACAATGGTCTTAACAACCTCAGTTGAGAGACAAAACTATGAGGTGTGCCCCTCAGGGGCCACACCCACAGTTTCCATAACTCTGGGCGGGGGTGAAGAATTGGGTCCCCCGCCTGAGAGAGGAGGATCCTCCTGATGGAAATCTCTGAAGGGAAGCTGCAGAGAAGGGCCACCAAGCCCAAGAGCCATTCTCGGGTTGGCCAGAATGGGGCTAGTAGCAGCAGCCCCGTCCCGATGCTCTTATTCCAGAACACCTCCCTGGTGGCAGGTTCAGCCAGAGATGTCTCTCCATGGTCACCAAGGCTGCCCCACCAAGCCCCAGCCTGACCTGCCGCCGTATAGGCCTCACCCACCAATGCCAAGGTTGTTCTGACTGGCTTGTGAACAATGCTGACTTGGGGGACAGATAGTCCTCAACCTTGCTGGTCGCTACGTCATCCTGCCCATTACGTCTGGTCGTTCTATTAGACTGATTTCACACGTGCTTCAGAGCATAATCATGCAGAGGCATTCCAAAGCATTTCTGATGCAGCGTGAGTTCCCTGAAGAGGAATCTTAGTTTTATCATAACTCAATAAGGTGTGTATATGTTATGACAGAAATAAACATACTCATCAGAGGTGAAGATGTAGCCCACTACTGACTTTGAAGAACCCATTACGATTCCCTGTAAAACAGCCAAAACCCCTGCAATGCAGCAAAGGTTTAAATAATATTTCCTTCTGGATACTTATTATAAGTTGTACACTTATTACTAAATATTATTGTTTCCACTATTTGGGTATATCTATATTATACTGACCTGTGATCAAGAGAGTCACTTTACTGGTGATCAGGGCCCTGTTAGTATCTCCAGCTCCTAACGCATTTCCCACACGCACACAAGCCGCCGCGTGCACACCTAATGGAAACTAAACATAAAATGTTGTTATTAAAACAAACTCAGCTGGCAGAAGCTTAGACATTGAGTCTTTTAAAAGATCTCAAATCACCTCCCTTTTTTTCTTCACAATCGATAATTAAGGGTCACATCAAGAGTGATAACTATACATTTGTTTCTAATTCTGTGAGAACAGTTAAGTCCATTCCACAGCTAACACAAAAATAATATTAATGGAATCACTTTCAGAATGTTTTGTAATCTTTTGTTTAGATACATTTACCTTTTGGCAGTAATGACAAACCCTGCTAGCAATGGATTAAAACAATTTAATAAGTTTCTCATGCATTAAGCTCTGTCTTACCATGTAAGTAATGGTCCCCACCTCCAACAACACATGTTGAGCAGCAAGATCCACCTCCCCCAGCATCCCTGCCAAATACCAGGGGATAAAAAATAAATAATTAATGGATATTATTTAATTATGTGTTAAATGGCTGTCTCTGATTTTTCTCTGATTGTGGTATTACACAACTTAAATGTAGTTATGCAATTTATGAGATGATTTGTAAGCCATAAAACAATTGTGCACTTCCACCTGGGATCTTGCATCAGTGCACAAAAAAAAAAAAATAAATAAATAAATAAATAAATAAATAATAATAATAATAATAAAACAAAATAAAATAAAACACTAAATAACAAAACACTAACTGTCAGGTATTTAATGTGATTTCAGGGGCACTTTGGTTGAAGAACAATAGGTATTTTTTTCCCCATTTTTTAGATGGTACCTACTCATGGCAGCTACTCATTCAGTTTAACCCTATAAAGCGTACTGTATCACATTTGATATGGAAATGTCTAAAACGTCAGATTGATCAAAATCTGTTATGCACGATCTTCTACATGCCTTTTGATTGATAGTTTTTTAATCAAAAGGCCTTTTTTTTTTTTTTTTGCATGAATAACATTCATGCATGCATTTTTTAAAAACAATTATCGAAAGATTGAGAAAACTACTACATTTCAAATAATTAAATTTTTTGGACTATAATTGTTAATCAGAAACACAAGACAACACATACTCATACCAACACATCTACACACCTGCAAAGAAACCTCCAATCTCATAGACCCACCACTCAAAACAGAGCATGAGAGTGCTGGGAATAGCCAGTTTCATGTAAGAGCCCCACTACTGCAGTGCTGCAGTAGACCAGCCTGTAGAGGGTGACAGAGACAAACACACACATTCTCCTAATCACAGCAGTCATGTTCATACAGTGTACATATCTCTTGTCATTACTGATTGACTAGCTATGCAGAATAATTTGGTTTATTATATATGCGTTTTCCCCCATGTTTTTCTACTCACAAAGGTCATTGTGAACAGAAAAGTCAAAGCCTATACATTTAGAAAAACACCTTCACGAAGAAACAAATTATTTCCTTTCATTGAGAACGTGCCAGTTGGTGTCCATAAGGAGTAGGAATTCACACTGATAGATTAAATTACTGACAGTCTCTATGTGACTGCTGCTAATAGGTCTTTCGATGACTGGAAGTTGATCCCAAGCAGAATTTACTGTTTGAATCTGAAACACTGTTAACTAGTCCTTTGGATCCATGGAGAAGATTTTACCAAGGAAAATCAACTTCACTGGAGGACCTGACATCTCTGGGCATGATATGACTTAGAGTGTGCCTATTATCAGCTAGAGGTGGGAATTTTTATTTATTTATTTAAATCAGAATTCAACAAATAGACAGATTTGTTGACTGATTCTGTTGACTGATGACTATTTTTGTGGGTTAGTTCATTACACCAGTAGGTAGAGACAGATGTGTTGCAATTTAGTAAAAAGATTTGTTGAGAGTTGTTCACGATGGACAGCTTGCAGTGTTACATATCATACAGGCTGAGAAAAGAACACATCATCCCTTCGTTCCTTAAAAGTGACGTTGGATTTCCTCCATATACTGTAAAAGTTGGTCCAACTTTTGCTGTTTTCCATGTTCCTCCATTATTCCATGGAGTAAATAAACTGTTTACACATTACTTTTTTAAAATGGTGGGTGCCTTTGTTTTGCTTCAGCCAATATACCTTTACGTCATTGGTAGTTCCTATTGTGCTGGGTTACTCTGAAATAGGAGCTAATTTAGTTCCCCCAAAAGGCGTTCCTATAACTAAAATCAGATCTTGCGGTGTGAACACACCAAAAAGCAAGTACTTCTGCCAGTAATTATAGGAACTATGAAAACATTCCTCTGGTGCCTCTAATGATCAACAATAATTGTATCATTCAAACAAAAGTAAGTAAGTGAAGGTAAGTGAAGTTAAAAGCACATCATAGATAATATCCATAACTTTATAAAATGGTTAGTTCCGGTCCTTGATTCTTATTGGCTGAGCTGCATTTGAAGCTGTTGTAAATTACCCTACAAACAGACACATTTGTTTACGTCTGTGTGTAGATGTTTATGAAGAGTTCAGATGCAAAACCAGCTAAACCCATCTGACGTATTTCTTTAAAATGAGCATTTCTTTCTGGCAACTTTGTATAGGTTGTAACTTTGTAGTAATTAATTACTTAATTAATTAATTATATTCCAACAATATTATTCCTTTGTTAGTGTGGATTCTGGTATTATTTTAAATGAGTTTAAACACCACATCTTATTAGGGGCCAAGAACCAAAGGTGCAAAGGCACCTATTGTATCCATTGGTGTTCCTATTCTTCTGCTTCTTCTTCTTCTGTTTCTTCTGCTCTCGAGTCTATGGCAGCCCATGGCACACTGACAGAGGACAGTCTTAACATTAACCATAGCAAATTTGGAGTCTCTAACTCAAACTCTCTAGCGTCACCACTGTCCAAAATTTCACTCATGTTTCTGCTAATAACTTTTGAACCGTAAAGCATGGAAGGAAAATTCTTTTTTTTTTTCTCTGAATGCCGAGTTGAATGAACACAAAAATTTAAAAATCGCAAGATTTAGTTTTTTAGCTATTTTTAATTGTTCATAAAACCTACTTTTTCAAATTCGTCCTAGACGGTTTGTCTGATTTTAACCAAAATTGTCTCAGATCATCTTCAGATCATGCTGTCAAAAGGTTATGGAATTCAAGTTGATTAGTCAAACCGTTCTTGAATAACACGCAAATGAATTCTACAAAAAATATGTGAGGCTATATCTCTGAAACAGTTTGGCGTATTGAGACCAAACTTGGTGTGTGTTATAACAACTTCTTAATGGCAAAAATCACAAAACTGGTCTCTTTAGATTCGGTGCATCATGCCGAGTCGGCCCATACCCAATTTTGCCATTTTGGGCATCGGCCATTTTGAATTTTGTCAAAAAATGCTACATTTAAGGAACGCACTGGCGCATCGTTACGAAACTCGGTATGTGTCTTCGGCACCATGCCCTGACAGCACTCAAAAAAGTTATAATGAAATTTTAAAAAATGCTAATAACTTTTGTTTAAATTAGCCTATTGCAATGAAACTGGTCGTGATATATTCCTTTGATCATGCCGAGAACATTAATACCAGTTAAGCCATAACTAGATGAACTTCCTATCTGCCATCTTGATTAATGTTGAAAACCTACTTTTTCAAACTCCTTCTAGACCGTTGGTCTGATTTCCACCAAACTTCACTCGGATCATCTTCAGACCATGCTGACAAAAAGTTATAGATTTTATGTTGATATAAAAGACAGTTTTCGTTTAACGCATCAACAATTGCTGGAAAGATCCCAAACTGCATTTGAGGATGTATTTCAGCAAAGCTTTGACATATTTACACCAAACTTTGGATGTGCCATTGTCACCTCACACTGACCATGCCACATCAATTTGGAAACAGCGCCACCTTTTGAAGCTGGTCTCAAAATATTCTTTGGGTCACGCCAAGAGCAACATATACAACATACATACCAATTATTCCATAGTCGGCCATACTTCCTATACGCCATTATGATTTATGTTGAAAAACTACTTTTTAGAACTCCTCCTCCGATTTTCACCAAAATTGAATCAGGTCATCTTCAGACTGTTTTGAAAAAATGCTATTGATTTCGTGTCATCAGACAAAACTTTTTGTATAGCAATGCAACAAATTTAAGCCATGATGCCAAAATGACTCTGAGGCTGTATGTCTGCAAAGCTTTGACATATTGACACCAAACTTTGTATGTGTCATCGTCACCACACACTGAACACACCACATCGATTTGATAACAGTGCCACCTGTTGGTCAAAAGTGATAAGCCATTAAATCATATAACTAGGAGTTCTACATTATTTTTCTGCCATTTTGACTAAAATGATCTTAAAATGGCTTCCTTTACTCATTGCTGCTGTTGGTCTGATGCTTCCTTGCCTAGTGCTTGGCCCCGCAATTGCTGCTTGCAGCTATTTTTGTTATCATTATAGTTATTATCTATGTGTGAATGGGCATTTTGTCTAGAAACGACTTTAATTCTAGAATCAACACTACTGTAGGTCTTATTTTACAATTTTATCTAAATATATCAGGCAGGGCATCACTATCTGCACTCCCTTTCGATACATACAATGCTGCTCATTTGCATACAATGGAGCTCCTCTAATTTTGCTGCAATGCTAACATCTCTTTAACGTACAGTCGTTAAAAATAAATCACTTTGTCACTGTTGGATGTGAAAAGTCCTATTAGTGTATAACAATTATAGTTGGCTTAATGCAATAATTTGAGGTCAGCATTCCTATAATGACATAAAAGCAAACATAAGTATCTCTGTGTGTGCAGCTTTCCATATATTCATCACCACCCCATGTCTTCACGTGCAGCTTTTTCCAGCGTATGTAAACAAACAGCAAGAGGCAGATGGAGATCTGTGAGATACTGTTGGCTGCAGCAGAGCCCCTGCAGAGACACAAGCACCTCCATATACTAAAGATCATTTATTGCCTGGCTTATGTCCATCACTGATCTATAGCGTATCTAAAGCTGTTTAGTCTTAATAAAATTAATAGCAATCATACATACATCACTCCAAGTTTCATTGAGTAAAGCAGGATGTAGTTTGTTGCTATATTTAAAATGTTGGCAGCAACTGCTGTGTACATTTGTGGCAGGATGATGCCCTGAAACATTAAAAAACATTATCTGTTAAGATATGCATGTCCTTTGCTATAATATAGGCTGTCCAATGCAACACCTTGAGCTTACTGAAAGGTTTTACCTGGTTCTGCAGATAAGACACCTGCAGTTGATGTAGAAACATGGCCTAAGAAATTGAAGGATGAACAGTAAAAGACATTAGTACTTTCAGCAGAAGGAAAGCTTGTGGAAGTGATTTTGAACATAAACAATTTGACAGGAAACATTTTGGTCGGTGGCCAAAAAAAGTGTCCTGAAGAGTAAACAGCACAAGTGCAGGAAACATTTGAACTTATACTCTAGAAAACATGGCCAACACAGAGATGAAAGCTCTACCACTGAATGTTTTTGTAAAAACATGTTGTTATACTTACAGGAACAGCAGGGAGGAAAGCCATAACATACAGCTGTGCAATCCTGAAAAAGGAGGCAAAATGGAGCCTTCAGCATAACAGTCCTTGAACAGCATGAGAACCCCCCCAAAGCACCCCTGCCCTGCACATTTTGTATGTCTCCCTTATCAGACACACTCAATTCATGTTGTGCAGTTTCTGCTAACGAGCTGATGAGTTGAATCAGGTGAAATGTGTGGGGTTTGAAAACCACTGCTCTAGATGATCAGTTAACATATTGTGAATTTAAAAGTTATTTGTTTGAAATAATCCCAATCATAAAGGTGTTTTAACTTTAAACTATCACTTCTGGTCAAAATATGTGTACATGATTCTTAATAATGCTTCATCCAGTGAAAAAGTCCATCCATGTTTTTCTCTCACATTAAAAACCACCTACAAATGTGTTCAGTATTGTTTTATACTGCTTTCACTTATAAACAGTTAATATTGTCATAATGATAGATTTGTTTAATACAAACACAATTTTTTGTTGCACAAAAGTTAACTGGTGGACTGAAGTCGTGTTGTGGATTAGTGTGATGTTTTTATCAACAGTTTGAACTGTCATTATGGCAACACCCATTTCACTGTTAAGGATTCATTGGTGGGCAAGTGATGTAATGCTACATTTCTTCAAAAAGAACAAACTCATCTGCATGTTGAATGGCCTGAGGGTGAGTACATTTTTAGCAGATTTTCATTTTGTGGTAAACAATTATTTTAGTATTATTAGTTTTTAAAATCAGCAGAAAGGAATATCTTGTTATTCTTTGTTTTCACTTAAAAGGTAGCACTATTATACCATGGTATTACCTCCATTGTATAGTATTTTCATGATAATTGTTAAACAATGGTATGTAAATAATGATATTACATCAGATACCATAACACACCCATGGTACTGTCACAGTACCACAGTAAAATTCAGTTACATGTTGGTTTTTTGCATGTTGGACATATTGATAGTTGGAGATATTAATGAAAAAAAAGAAAAGAAAATTAGGACAAGTGTTTGTCTCTCACCGCACAACCTGCCAATGACAGAAACACAACCATTATACCCTATTCCCACCAAAAAAAAAAAAAAAAAACGGGTACAAACACAATAATGGGTGATTGAGCTAGTCTGTTGGCAGGACACACACCATTAATTACTGTATGTTTAGATTATCATTAGTTAAGACTACCTGAGAGACGAGTGTGTCACATGTGAGGGCCAGACCGCATCCTGTGGCAGTTGTGGTGACATTAACAGTCTGAGGGAAACAAATAATGCTTTAGCAGTGTGATCACTGAACACTGTCTCCTTATCTCTCACTGCTTCTTTCTTGGAGATACAGACACTGCATTTGCAATCGGATCAACTTCCAAAGCACTTCTTGAAAAAGGAAGTAGTCTTGGTGTTCGAAAAAACGATATGACAAGATACTGAGGCTTTAGATTTTTTAGATTAGGGTCATTAGTGTCATTTTATCTTTTTTTTTTTTTTTTTTAATATAGTTAATTTCAATATCAGAGAGATGTAATAACTGAATATAATGTCTTAAAATAAAAATATAAGTAAACTGACAGAAAAACGTCCAGGTTACGTCTGTAACCCTCATTCCCTCAAGAGGGAACGGAGAGGTTACGCTGAGTGACGTATTTAGGGTCTCACTTGGGAGCCAAATCACCTCTGAGCTAAAGAGAAAAGGCCAATGGCGAGTGGAATTTGCATGCCAAGCCACTCCCTTGTACATACAGGTATATAAGATGGCGGCGTGCATCCACTCATTCAGATTTGTGCTGAGGAGCCGAGCCGCAACTCTGCATTCAGCGCAGTTCAGGATTGTGGCAAGAGGACCTAACATCTCCGTTCCCTCCTTCAGGGAACGAGGGTTACAGACGCAACCTAGACATTCCCCCTTTGTCAGTCACGTTAGATGTTACGAGAAAAAAGAGTAAATAGAATATATCTAGGCTATAGATATATAGAGGGGAAACATGGTGGAATAAACCGTAGAGGATACTGAGACATTATGCCATAACCCCCTGCCGGACACAGTCGCAGACTACTCTGTCCTAGTCCAAACTGCGGGGGCAATGGAGGACCCAGAGTTCACCAGAGGGGAACAACTGGGAGAAGTCCGCAGCTCTACAGATGTCTGTTAGACAGGTGTTGTGCGCCAGCACCCAGGAGGAGGCAACACTCCAGGTGGAGTGAACTCTAACTCCTAGGGGGCACGGCTCACCTTGGCATTGGTACGCAAAGGTGATGGCATCTACCACCCAATGGGCCATCCTCTGTTTGGAGACAGCATTCCCCTTCTGCTGACCTCCAAAGCAAACTTCTCAGAGTGTCTGAAGCTCCGGGTGCAGTCCACGTAAATGCGCAAAGCGCGAACGGGACACAGCAACGCCAATGCCGGGTCTGCCTCCTCTGGGGGCAGTGCATGCAGGTTCACCACCTGATCTTGAAAAGGAGTGGTGAGAACCTTGGGCACATAACCAGGACAGGGTCTCAAGGTCACATGAGAATCAGCCGGACCGAACTCATCAGTCGTTGAGTACAAGAAAATAAGAAAAGAGGATGAGGAGAGAGCAGGACAGAGAAAACAATAGGAGCAATATAGAAATGAGACAGCTTCTCTCCAGCAGTTTTTTTTTTCCCCCAATAATGTCGTTATCAGTCCATGGAGGCAGAAACAATCAAATCAAATAGTGCTGGAACACTGATTAAGTGACCTGCTGCCTTCAGTCACAGAGGGAGCCCAAGAGAGGCAGGTCACAAGCAAGCTCTTTATAATTCCTTGTATGGAGTACAGCCGCTCTGAGGGGGACTGTAAGGGGCAAGGTTAGCTTTTCGTACTTCTTAAACGCAGCAGTAATCTTTTTAGGAATGCCTGTGTAAATAACCGATTGCTGCTTCTTTGAGGAACCCATGCTAAATCATTTGCTTTTTAAGTTGTCAAATTTATTGATGAAGCATAATGAGCTGGAGATGCTTTACTTTGAGACACGTGATCCCTAAAGAGGCCTTTAACCTGTACACTCAGAGTTAAGTGAAGTATACACTTGCTAAACCACATCTAGACTGTTTAGGTTTGAATCCCACAAGGATAATATGTGTTAGAAAGTGTTTGATCACCTCATTCAGACCACCTAAATATTACTATTTATAATATACTGCACATTACCTCTTGGTAGCTTGCCATGGATGGCACGTCCTGATTTTGCTGAGTTAGATGTGTTCCTGGGTCAACATATTTTGTTGACCCTGGAACAACATTTTAATCCAAAAATTTCATCTTGACCGCATCCTTACACCTAAACCTAAACTTACCCGTAAGTAATCCCTAAAATCAGAGGAAATGATAGATGAATAACACTGATGTACAAAGCACCAAACACTGATTGTAAGCCTAAACTTCACAAAAACTATAAACTGTTTTTTCAAATCTGATTGGTTAATCACCATGTTGTTCCAGGGTCAACAAAGATGTTGATCCAGGAACATGTCTTACTTGGTAAAATCAGGTTCTGCCCATGGATCTCCAGCACCAGCCATCATTGTTGGCACATCATGCACAACCTTTGGTCATTAACTTGGCCGTTCGGTTAAACAGTAATTCTTAACCTCAGTCAACCTAAGTCTTGCACAACCAGTGCTGATCATTCAATAAACTAGATCTTTTTAACTAGTCAAAAAGTCTGTTTGAATATTATTGCAACTACATTTTTTTGTTGAAAAAAGAAAGAAAGAAAGAAAGAAAGATAAAGAAATGTCAAATGAATAAGCAATATTAAATATCCTGCAATATTTAAAACAATGTTAGGGTCTAATGTAAAAATATTCCAAAATTCTTTATTTGGGAGTTACAAGTCATGTAATGCACAGTATGTGTGTACTTCTTTATGGGTAGCAAATTAGAATAACCTTTAGCCTTCCCTGCGCAAGTTATCTATGTCTTATCTGGAAGAAATGCTGAAGACTGAAATGTGGAATAGGAGGGGAATAGAAGGAATGAAAGTTATGCACAAACATGCAGTAAAACAGTTTATCTTCTCTTACACATGCATGCCACATACAGTATGCACAAATGCATATACACAGTACAATGTGTACAGTATGAACATGGTGTATTTATACACTCACATTTTTAAGGAAAGACTGTCCACTCTGTCTGTATGGATGTGTAATATTGTGTAATGCATGTATAATATTTACACAAGTTCTCAAACTCTTTCCTCTGAATGCTTATTCATTAACCTTTGAGGTTCTTTTACTACCTGCCTTCTACAGTGTATATTGCTGCTGTTCCAACATAAATAAAGTTTTATATGTTATGGCAAAAGACAATGGTTCATGACAGCAATGACTCTTAAAGAATAATTACTGTTAGTTATGACATTTCTGTTCTGTTTTAGCCATAATTAATAAATATACTGAAAATATGACAATCAAAAAGCTCTTTTAAATTGGCTCTAAGAGTTTAAAAAATAAACAAATAAATATGTTGACTTAAATTGAAAAGGAATTATTTAAGATTCTGTACTATATCTATGTCACTATTTAAATAAGCAAATTATTGACACTGATCATGTGACTCTTTGTACAGAGGGCCACATGTTTCTGCTTCCTTTGAAGATGGTCTTTATATCATTTTTAAATCATTATAAATAACGTCTCAGGTTACGTATGTAACCATGGTTGCCTGAGAAGGGAATGAGACACTGCGTCTAGCGGTCACTATGGGGAATGTCTCCAGCATGACCCGTGTCTGAAGCATACATTCAAAAACTACAACATGTTGGCCGGCGACAGCCTATGACGTCACTACCGGCGCGACCACAGTATAAAAGGGTGATGGGGGAATACATCATCCAGTTCTTCATCTAAAGCTTGCATCCGAAGCATGGCGAGGATTCTAGAGGACGCAGTGTCTCGTTCCCTTCTCAGTGAACCATGGTTACATATGTAACCCGAGACATTCCCTTTCGACGATACATCAAACTGCATCCTCTAGCGGTTGCTATGGGGAACGGTATACCCACGCTGCCATGCTGAGGGAAGCGCATGCCAGGAAAGGGCGAGCACTAAGAAGCAACTCTACCAATGCTTAGGGAGTTGCCCCTAGTATGAATGACGGCTGTCAGTGACATTATCTCCTTTGGCCAAAGGACTGAGCTGCATACCCAAAGACTTACCTGTAATGGGTCAGAAATACTGGTCACGGGGTAGAGCTCAAGGCTTGTAATCCAGAAAGAGATCCTTTAACCCTCTGGGGTCTGAGGGTGTTTTGGGGCCCTGAAGAAACTTTGACATGCCCTGACTTTTGTGCTTTTTTAGTATCTTAAAAAACAATGGCTAAAGTCTGATTACATTGTAATCATCACAAATTGGGCTACAATAATATGTAAGCAACATAAATGTAAATGTTTGTGTTTTTGAGAAAACAACGTTTATGCATGGTTAGTGAAAAACAATATTTTTAAGTCACTAAAAAATGCCTTGAAACACATATAGAACATTGGTTCACAAGACTTTTGAGAACTGGATGTGGTAGGCTAGAGTTTTTTTCTACAAAATGATGTGAAAATCATCTCGTTCACTCATTCAGAGAAAACAATATATTGATGTAAATTTTCTAAGACATGTTTTGTGATCGAAAGGGAATATGCGAAGGAGTGGCAATGACCCATGAATATTTAACAATTCACACCTGAGAGACAAAGAGCCCTCCCTAATGGCCCATCAATGAGACTGTGACTGTCAGGAAATAAACAATGAGAGATTCAAAGAATGGAGTTTTAGATTATTTGTATTTTATTTACAACACAGTATAATCAAAATATACATGATGAAGGTCAAATATACATTGAGCACCCTGATCTAACCACAGAGATGTGAACAGACTTTGGAGGTACAGCATGCTTGAAAGTGATGGGAGCACTGCTAGCTTATCCAGTGAAGAGGGCAACACAACAGGGAGGCAGAGAGGCCTAACAGTCTGAGGTTGCACTCTAACAGGGCTCCAGGGGGTAGGCAGTGGGGGGGGGGGGGGGCATCCTCAAATGCCCGGTTGGGTGCAATGCTCAAGGCCAACCCTCACAGAGAAGGGAGCATTGCAGCGCTCAACCAAAACAGGCAACTTAGCAAGCAGCTAGTTGTCTGACAATGGAGCTGATACACTTGACCAAGTGAGTGGTCAGTGTTCAGGGACAGGTTTCTAACTCCTGAAAAGTGAGGAGGAACACCTGATCCACTCAGGGGTGTCGAGCTTGTAAGAGACCCTCCTGCAGCATGCCCCAAAGGGGCCTAGAAAATAAGATCCAATCAAACTCTTCAAGGGGCATTAGCTATTACCAACCAAAAGCGGTCCTGTGCTTTCTATCTCAATAGAAACGCCCATTCTAACCAGACCCGCAGAGCCTGCGAGAACGAAAAAAGGGGGGCCAATCATGCATGGAGAACTGTTGCTCCTCAGAGCCAGAGCATTCAGAAGGGTTTCCACAAAAATACCTTCATTCACACCTTGGTGAAAAACAGTGAACTTAAAGGAACACTCCACTTTTTTTGCCAATAGCTTAGCATAGATCATTGAATCAGATTAGACCGTTGGAATGAGCGAGGTCTAATCTGGTTCAATGAACTATGCTAAGCTATTAGCAAAAGAAGTGGAGTGTTCCTTTAAGCCCACTCCACGGAGGGGCAACTCACAAGTTCACCGAAGGGCAGTGAGGTTGGGGAGGGCCGCTCTGTTCCAACATGAGAGGGGGACGCTCACTCAGAAGAATGCATGATGTTTGGGTGGATAACTTGAAACAGGGAGCACCTCAGGGTGAGATATATTCAGTCAGGTGTCCTCCAAAGCCAGGTGTCCAGCCAGGGATGTCCAGGGGCATCCCGTGAAGTATAGAATGGAATGTTGTTCAGTATATCAAGATGCAGTGCTGTAATAGGGACCTGAGAGCCACTAAGTCTCCTCAGAGACCTAATGACTGGCCACATCATCCGAAATGTATGCGAAGGCAGATCCGGCACACACAGGCAAAACCATAACTGTAGTCAGTAGACAAAATCGTATCATATCGTGGTGACGAGATACATAGCAGACTGTCATCACTAAATGGCTGGATGTCTAAGTGGTGCCCGCAGAATAACATAGGTTTCATAGACAATTGGACAAGTTTTTGGGGCAGACCTGACCTGTTGAAAAGAGATGGTCTTCATCCCTCCAGGGGTGGTGCCGCTCTTCTCTCTAGTAATATGGCATATAGTCTTAGAGTTTGCACTTGACTAACTGGGGCCCAGGTCAGGAAGCAGACAGACTGGCTAATCCGACCATCTGCTAGCTGCCTCACGTCACCAAAATCAGTTTTTTCTCAGCACACAGATACCCCTTCACCTAGATATCATGTTATAGAGACTGTGTCTGTTCCTCGAGCTAAACAATACAAAAGACGTCCAAACCAATTTAAGAGTAACAATCTAATCAACATTCAACAAGTAAATGCCGGTAGTGACGTCATAGGCTGTCGCCGGCCAACATGTTGTAGTTTCTGAATGTATGTTTCAGACATGGGTCACACTAAAGATGTTACCCATAGCGACGCAGCACGATGTTCCCTCAAAAGGGAACTTGGTGTAACACAGTCTTGTAGAGCTTAAGTGCTCATTTTTTTGTTGTTTTTGTTTGTTTATTTGTTTTCCTCATATAATTAATTTATATATTTTTAAAATACATATTTCATATATCAAATTATTAGATATAGACTTGTACAGTGATAATCAAATGCACAAATTCTTAATATTTGTGTGTAGGGGTGTGTGTGTGTGTGTGTGTGTGTGTGTCAGAGAGAGAGAGAGAGAGAGAGAGAGAGAGAGAGAGAGAGAGAGAGAGAGACCAGTCAGAAATACCTATTTTGGGAGCCTGTAGGCCTAATCAGATACACTGAAGGAACTTTACTTTCCATGGTTAAAATTCACGTCTGAACTGATATCTGATATGTCAATTTTAGCACCAATTTGACTTTGAACATTAACATCATTACCTCACAGTGGTCAAACTGGGCCCCCTGGTGGTTAATAATTGAGACCCTATCGTTAAGTTACGTAAACCACATAATACACCTTTTGTTTTAAAATTAGGCTAAATACAAAGCTAAACCATGTGTACAACATGCACAAGAAAACAGAATTGTTATCTGGTTGATAACAGCTATGACATTAAATACAGTAAAGTATATTCCTTAAATATATAACAGTATTCGTAACAGATTTATGTAACTGTATTATAATTTGCTATACATGTGCATAATATCATTGCCCTGTGTCCCCTTCACTCAACACAGACATCACATATAAACACTAAAGGAATGCATGATTCATTTTGGGTTGGGACATGTATTTTTATATTTAATGCTTTTGGCATTGACATAAATTATAGAACATTAAATTTCTCTTATCGCAAATGTTTTTATGGCTGTTAGACTATGTATTTATAGGATTCTCTGCTTTTATCCTCCCCATTCCAACTGAAGATATTGAGATGACACTTAAAAGCCATTCAGCCTATTTTTACACAACACCAAAAGGTCTGTGACCGTGAGGTGAGGTGATTTCAATTCCTGTTAAGTGCTGTAAAGCGACATAATATAAAGCATTGGTGTGAAGACACAAGCCTCTCCAGACTTCACGCAACCTTTGGATTTGGCATTTTCCAGAGAACTGTCGCACGAAGCTTTGGTGAGTAAACAGTTGTGAAAAGGGTCTCTGAATTTCTGAGAATGCAATTAAGATTTCATATATTCTCTTAATAATAATAATAATGATAATCAAATGATTCAAAGATTTTACATCTGCTAGAAATTGTTAAAAGAATAGCATGCACTCAAAAATTTTAATCTTGCCATAATTTACTTACCCTTGTGTACTTCAAAACCTGTATGAAATCCATAAAACATTCCACAAATCAGACTTTTCAAAAACTTTTCCAGAGGTTTTTATATGTATTTTTGTCATTCAGAATAGGCAGACGTACAAAGATGAAAGTATTGGTTGGTGTTTCTCTGTTCCTGCTGTGCTTTGTCAGTCATGTAAAAGGTAATCTTTCACTACATGTTTTCAAAGTCTGATGCTTCCAAGCAGATTAAAATACTGCCTGTTTTAACATTTAATGGAATGTTGTTCAGTATATCAAATCACAAAGAGTGTTTTAACCTGAGTATTAACCTGTATAGGACATAAACAGAGTATTAATCTGTACTGCAACAATTTTAGATTGTTTCGCCTGAATAAACTGCTTAACATGTAATTTTTTTCTAAACAGCGGTCACTGTTCAGTCATATCCACTGGCCACCGGGAGCTTGCTTCAGACAGAGGTTGAGAAAACTGTCACTCTGACTTGTATGACTGATGAAGGTATAGACCCATCTAAACAAAAAGAACTGCAGTGGTTTCGCAATGGTGCCCGGGTAAACCTGGCAGAAGAAAACCGCCTGTACTGGAGTAGTCTCTGTGTACAGCCTGTCACTAAAGAGGACAACGGAGTCATCTTTACCTGTCAGCTGAAGGGTGATGCAAGTATGAACAGCTCCATCGAGTTTGACGTTCAGTGTAAGTTCGGAATACTTGGGGGAATATGACTAATCAAAAAATATTTTGAAGGGTGAACCGGCAAGTTTGGGATCCATTTCATTTCTGTTTAGCAGAATAAACTACACAAGGAATCTTTTGTCATTAAATGTACACTGTTAACTAAGTTAAGGAATTCAAAGTTATAACCATTTTAACAATATGGTAATCATTGCCTTAACAATGGGCCTCCATAACCCTAAACCCTAAAAAGTATTCAATAATATTGTTTAAGATGTTTTACAGATTAAACAATTAAAAACATTTTAACTTATTAATTATTAATCTAGGTGTTTTAAAACTGACTGTAAAACTTTAAGTTTCACATATCTGCTTTTAAATCCTACCTAATTGGCCCCATTTAGGCATACTTTCATTGTATATGCCTCACTCATATTTATTTATTAGTTCATATTTAATATTTTATTTTTAAGAAAACGAGGACCAAATAGAAATTACTTTTTGTGGTAATCAGCATTTTGTCACAAATGCTGTTAATTGGGCATTTTATTGGAACTTGAATTAAACCTGGGATATTCCTCAAAAATAAACTGGAATGGAATTGATCCAAACTCTTGTGATTAATATGCTGCTTTTCATTCTTTGGTTTTTCACTTTGTATGTTGGTGAAACAAAACAGTTAGCAGATATTGCCAGACAGTGTTTTATTAAGCTTTGAATGTCATTATATTACAGATCCCCCAGACCTTAATGACACTAAGGAATTATTTGTTGAAGAAACAACTGATGTTTTTCTGTCCTGTGATGTCCGTGCCAACCCTCCTGTAACTGTGGCTTGGAAAAAGGATGGTGAAGTTCTTGATCTTACCTCTGGTAGTTACAAAACAACCAATAATGGCATTACCGCCCAGTTATCAATCACAAAAGCTAAGCGTGATATACATGAAGGAACCTACATCTGCGAAGTAAACTCAGCTGTCTATGGAACTATGGCCAGGACATTTAACGTTACGGTTAAAGGTTTGTGGTCCTATTTTATCCTTATTTGTATTTTGACTTTTTGTACTCTGTTTTACTTTTACAACTTATGTTCATTTTTTTTTAAATGTATGTTTAATTTTTCTCCTATATTAGATAAAGTACTAAGGTTCCCTCTAGGACCCACAATTGCTGGAGTGGTGGTGATTTCGTGCACAATTGTATTTGCAATCGTTTCCAGGAGAAATAAAATTAAGGTATGTCAGCTTTATTTTTGATTATCACCATGATAAAAAAAAAAAGACAACAGGCCTGTTTAAAATGATACTGTCAGTAGTTCATTTAACACAGGTTTTTTTTTTAGTCTATAAGTATTGCAAACTGTTTAAAAGGCTTTGTCTTTTTGGTGTCCTATAGTGCTACAAATCAAATTGAACATCTCCAATGGAACTGCATCTCAGGAATTGAAACCACAGCTATGTGAGATGTTGAGCATTGAGAAGATCAGACAGGAATGCAAGTAACCATTACTGGACTGGCATATGGGACAGCACTCTTAAATATAAATTAGTAACTCAAAAATAAAACATCTCCCTTTATTCCTGCTTAGCTCTTCGTTAAACAACTATTTATACTTTTTGGAATTTTTAAGATGACTTCCTTGTGTGTTTCTCCTCAGATTCCTATGCTATTGAGAAACTGCTCTAAAAAGTCATATTTTTTTTTTGGGGGGGGGGGGGGGGGTATATACTGTACATATAATTGGAAAAAAAAAATATTTTGCTGAATGCAGTTAAATGCCTTTTTAGCACCATTTTTTTGGGCTAAATTAATAAATGCTTGCATTCAGTAATTTTCACTTGTGTGTACTTATACAAGTGCCATAAAAATAATAAAAAATAAAAAAGGATGTAAGTTATTTACTTTTTAAATTTCACATTTACAAAACCTATAGTTTACTTGTGTATACATAATTATTATATAAGTGTAAAACTTAGAAAAAGACCACAAATGACTCTAATTTTCCTCTTTGCATTGGAATTTAAAACTTTTTTCTCTATTTAACCTTAAATACTACACTAATTGTAATATAACTAGAAAAAATAAAAAAATAAAAAAATAAATAATGGTCAATAATAGACCATAATTATTGCACAAATAGTATTTAATTTTATTTTAATAAGTAAGGAATACCTGAGGGTTAAATACAAGAAAAACATTATAATGTTACCTTTGTTCTTGTTATTTGTTGTGATATTTCTTTACTGCATAATAAAATAAATAAACAAAAATAAATATTTACCAAAAGTTGCTGCAAAGACCTGTATAGTGAAGCTGTCGTCTATCCTGCTTAAAATCATTCAAATGTATTGACAGCGTTGGTTTGTTTGGAACTATTGAGATCTCCATGAACCATGTGACCGCGTGGCTGAGAAGCATGTGACAACTTTGTTTTTCAAATGGTTCTGGCTTTAACTGAGGCACTACAACGAATTACGCCACAGAAAGTGCGTCAAAACGGTATTTATTGTTTGAACGTCGTATTAAAATTTACTAAATTTGAAACCTGAGATTTTGTTTCATAACGTATGTTCCATTCTATCCTAATAACATTTAGGTACTTTCACAGTTTGCTTTGTACATCGCATGTCAATGCTTTCTGGACACTTGTCAATGATTTCTTGGACACTTAGGCCTAATACGAGTTTTTCAGTTGGCTAGATAACCACAGACTTTTGAACGTTACAAAATAATCAATCACAATAGTTTGGGGAATATTTTGGGCATTTTTACGCATTTTATACATTTTATAAGACTTCTAAACAAAGTCTTATTGTCATTTGAGGTAGTTTATTCATAATAAGCTTTGGTATTTCTGGAGTTAACAGTTAAAATTGAGTTCTATGAAAAGAGACAGTTTATTATAACAATGAAAGCGTTCCAAAACAAAGAACCGTGTGTTGCGTCACATTTTGTTTGAGACGCAACGGCATGTTCGGCCAATTGACTCTATGCACAATTACTTCCGCGTTTGGTCTCAGTCCGCTCAGTTACATCCGGTGCAGCACCGGAAGCCGTTTTCGCTATTGGCGATAACTGTGTGAAAATAACGCAGGAGAGGATGACATACTACACTCGCTGTTTACAAGAGCTTCCCTGGATAACTGTGAATGACGTTAATCGTATCGTGAGGCAATCAGCTCAACAGTAAGAAAGAGAAGGGCTTCAAATGATATATTTCGAATTACATCGACAATTTTGAGGCTGAGTATTCTCGTGCTATGATGTTATACGAATATAGATTCTAGCCATCTCCGTTTCTCACAGTTTATATATGTCTTTGCATTATTTGTATTTATTTATTTATCTATCTATCTAGTTACATTTTATATTTTTTATATCTGTGTATTTTTTTTTTATTAATATACATTTTGGATTTTACTTTATGAACGTTACTAACTATAAGTAATATCTCAGTTTCTAGTAAGGATCAGGTGACAGGAGGGATCTGTGTGAGGGCGACATGTTTCAGGTCTATGAGGAAGTCAGAGAAGCCGCATAGTTTGGGAGTAGGAGGACACAATCAAGAGTTTAGCTAAGCAAAGTTAACGTTTTAAATAGAGATGCACCGATCGACCTGTGTTGTGCCAGATGGTGCTTTTGCAGCCTGGTTGCCACAGCAGAACTGTTTTGTGTCTCCGAGCAACACAACGGTGCTTCATTACTGAATGAATCCACATTTTTAACGAATCAAGTGAGTCATTGATTCAGCAATCCATTCATAAAGGCAGTTGCTTGCCTCGTTTCTGAATGAATCAGCTGTTTGAACGAATTTGTTGAACTCACTTATTCAAACAGCCATTTGCTGCCACCTACTGGTTTGGTTCAGTTATGTTTATATGTTTAGTTTTTACTGCAGTGCAAATGTTTAAAGTTATTTATATATTTACATGTTTACAGTACTGCAGTGCAAAAGTTCAACGTTATTTATATGTACATGTTTACAGTACTGTATTGAAACTGTTCAATGTTTATTATATTTAAAAGTTTACATTCCTGCAGTGCAGGCAACATTGTATAAAATATACATGTTTATATTATTTATTACGAAAAAATCTAAAACCATCAATCTCCAACCAATGTTATCTTGTCTTTAATCCTTTGCCCAAGCTTTCACTAATGGCCCATTCTGGTAATTACTATAATGTATAACTATATAATACTATATGTAATACTTAAATTATCGGTGTCAAATTAATCTTTTGAAAGAGTTTTGCCTCTAGTATACTTTGCTATAGAATGCGCTATGCGGAAGTAAATAGGCTGACCGAGATTCTACCGGAAATACGTCAGCAGCGTTCGTGCATAGAGTCTATCGGTCTTTGTCAGGTGACGTCACACTCACGAGAATCGAATTGCATTTTGGGTATCACCGCCATTTGTAAGGTATCAAAGCCGAGGTGTTCTGTAGTTGCAGAATTGTCTTTTTGATTAGCTTCAAAGTGGTACGTTTTTGTTGCGTCAAAGTCGCCGATGGTAAATTACACGATAGAAAAGGTTAAAAACTGACCACGAGGAAAGATGTTTTAGGTCTCCCACTTGAAAGAAACACTAGACAACATGCAGCGGAAATAACCAAGAAGCGTCGGATGGCCTGGATAGCAGCGGTGATACGCAAAATCATCATATTTGCTAACATATCTCTGTTTATGTTCGTTTACCCTCGACATTCTCATAAAGGTAAGTAAGAGATTTTTTAGGATGTGCTTATTTTCTATCTTCTTTAGTACCTAACGTTATATCCACATGTTGTTTTGGGTTATCAATGCTATTCAGTGGTGTAGTGCAGGTATACGACGTATTGACACGTTTGGATAAATGCAAATATTCTCTAAAAGCACCCAGTAAAGACAGTGCGGTCAGGACGTGGCGCCCGATTTCTTTGAAATATGTTTAATGGTTGCGCCGGCGCCGTCCCCTCACCCCAGGTGCTGTCTGTCCATACACCAGAGCATGTCAGGGAGGCGCGCTTACTGGTAAAATTATTATTATTATTGATAACTAATTTGAATCAGTACATTATAATGGAAACAATACCTTAAAAATGAAAAGCAGGTTCTCAAACCGGTGAACCGGTTAGTGGTGCCAGGGCAGCACTAAGCAGACAACCAGGGAGCAGAAAGGCGTCATGTACTATGAAATGTCACGCAGTCGTTTTATGCATAGGTGTAGAGATTTATTTTATTTCACTACTGAAATTCTTAACTAAATACTTAACTGAATGCCTAACTAAAATACATTTTTAATATTTCTATATTTCATATAGGTTGGTGTGACTAAACTGTAAGTGGGAGCAGTTAAAAAAAAAAAAAAAAACACATTGCAGCTAGCTGAGATGATGACCCACCAGGCTGGAGGAGATGGTCAGCTACACACTGAAGGCTGGAGGAGATGGTCGACTTCACAAGACACCACTCGGTGCCACAAACTTAATGTAACTTGTGGTTACACAGAAGAAAACTGACTGCTTTTCATGTCAGACATGAGGGGAATTCTCACTTCATTTTAAATACGTCTGTTAACTTCGTGCACCTCAGATTGAATCTGCCTGCACAAACACTGTTTTATACTGTTACAGGCACAAAATTCATTAGTTTTTGGAGTCCTTTGGACACAGTATAGCAATGATTGACTGCTTTGAGATTTTGACACAGAAACCATTTAGTGTAAAAGTGTGTGCCAGAAAGTGTTCTACCTACAAACTGTTATTTATTTGACAGATCATCTAGCACTTTTAAGAATCCATGTAGAAATGGTCATCAGAAATGTTTGGCAGAAGCATCAAATAATCATCATCATCATCATATTATTATTATTATTAATTTATTCAACTTTATTTGTAGTACTGTGTCCACTTAAGAAAACAGTATGTTGATGTTCATCATGCTTGTCACATCTTCTGTTATGCATTTTGAAGCTGATTTTTACCAATGTTGCATTTATAATAAAGTATGTATAATGACATTTTCATAAATGTGTTTTTGATTGTCTCCTTATCAGTACTTATCAGCCAAATGAAGTACGGAAAATGTTGAACAAATAGGGTAAAGTTTAATGTTATCTACTCACATGACGTAATTGCAATTGTGCAAATTGTGTACAAATCAATGGTAGACAAAAACAGAACATATTATAATCAAGAAATATACGTAAATAATATACATTTTTATACCGTAAACAAGAGCAAGTCATATTTCCAACGAGGCTGAACACCGGCAGTACTTAACTTTTTGCGGTCATGTAACGTTAATATGGATCAGTGTTCATTGTTAATGACAAATTATATAAATTACGGTTCCTAAAACTTATGCTGAGATTATCTCTGTCCCATATCTACTTGGTTTGCTTCTGTTTCTCCAGTATGATGATTTAAAGTGCCCCTATTATGCCATTTTAAAGGTTGCTAATATTGTTTTAATAGACTCCCAAAACAGGTTTACATGTATGCAAGGTCAAAAAACACTTCAGTTTTCTCCAAAAATAGATTTAATTTTACCCCATTTCTAAATGATTCCTAAACGACTCGCACGAAGCAGTTCGAAGAATCAGTCTCTCTAAACCCCTCCTTTCCGTGAGCCCTCACTGCTGTGATTGGTCAGATGGCGCAGTCCTTTATGATTGGCTTACCGCGTACAGTGTGTCGGAAAATGAAACGCCCATTGCCATAACTGACTGACAGCACTGGATACTTGTCAATACGTAGAAAAGATGGCATCGATTTTACCATAGCAATTCCAGCCAGAGTCTGACGATGAAACGGCTGAAGTGGCTGATCGACAAGCTAGCACGGACTACCGTGGAAAGTGCTCGCAATTTGCTTTTATAACCGAACCGGGCACACCTCTATGTTGTAAACTTCAACATTGTATAATGCATTAAGCGACTTTCACACAGAACGCGGAAAGCGCCGCGCTGCCGCTGTGTTCAGTTCAGCCCTTCAGAGCAGCGGCAAAACTTCATTTGAACAACTCCTTTAAACTTTGTCCGCGGCGAGCGCGCTCTGCTGCGTGTCCGCTTTGGTCGAGACCGAAACAAGCCGTCCTCACAGGGTGGAAGGCATTGAAATGAATGGGTTTTATAGCACAGCGCTTTCCGCATTCGGTTTATCATTACTCCAACTAATGAGACAGACAGACAGTCAAGCTGCATCAATCACAAATTGTCAGACTACAGTGAACAACTGAACTACAAAAGCGTGATTTAGCCGGTTAGCAAAACATGTGCAGGGTTGTTACACAACATAAGGTACACAACTAAGTATTTTGAACGATCTCTAGAAAATACAATCTTTGTAGATTCATCATCTTTTGGAAGTGAATATAAAACAGTTTTACTCACAGTATAGGATACAGCGTCTTCTGTATAATGTACGTGTAAATTTCCATGTGACGTAAACCACATGGAACTTTATGGGCGGGCAAGTTGTTCCTGATGTAGAAGGTGGGTGGACATTATGCAAATCTGTTACTTCGTGACGTGTGGCCGTAACAGAAGAAGATTTGAAATCCTGACGACTCGTTTAGGCAAATGTGAGTCGACTCTTTTTTTTGATAGACAATAACTTTATGTATCGTGCACTGTCAGCTTCACAACTTTGCAGATAGTTTATGTTCACATACAGCTACATGACACACTACATGAAAGATCATATTTGAAAACGCATAATAGGGGCACTTTAAACAGTCTTTACTTCACAGCTCTGTATACTTTCAGTTCACTGCTCAATACAACGATACCTTCAAAATGGCGCCTCGGTGACGTCACACATAATAAACGCACGTGACTGACAAAGACAGATCAGGATGGAGGTACGAGATAGTAGGCTGGGTCTCTCATCCACAGGGAGCGGTCCGCCAAATTCAAACAGCCACACGAAACAAAGTAAAGGATAGTTCGATTTCATCAGATTCTGCGGTTTGGAAAAAGGACGGTAAGTTTCAGCTTTAAAGTCGATTAAATGTAGTAGTAAATGTAATTTCACGTTACAGACCTGTTTTTGGATTAAACAATTCATTGTCTTTTTTTGCACGGTTTTGCTTTAGGGAGTTAACTTTACAGAGGATCATTGTGTTGTTCTCCTCTAAACTCTGCTCAGCGTTAACAATTGGAGTGATGTTTAGTTTCATTTTATTGTTGTTGTTGTTTTCTTTTACAAATATAATTATTTTTGAATTTTATTTGTTTATCATTTCAAACTGAGGGGACGCCCTTTACAATAAATACTGCATTGAGTCGTGGGAAAACCTCGAAAAATGAAAGGGAGAATAAAATCTCACAGACGTGTCTTAAGTGACTGTTATTTGCTCTAATCTATTTTTAACAGGAAAAACAGTTAACGTTACAGTACAAAGCTGTCTTGAAAAGTGTGAAAAAGTATGTTTGATTTAACATAAAATTAAATTCAATGTTACTGTAAATCCTGCACAAATCGACTGGTATAAATTCAACAAGACAATTTATATCATTTTAAATTATATATTCTTATTGCAAACAGGCATTTTTCATCTCCCTAAGATCTCATTATGGCATCCACGATTGTGAGTGGGGTGTGGAGGTCGCATGCAGTCCTAGATGAATCAGAGCCTGACAGCTCGCCTGAAGCGCCGCAGCAATTTAAGAAGATGCGCTCCTCCAGCTCTCTGAACTCACTGAGAATGTCTCTGCGTAAGCGTCTGCCCTTGAAACCAGTGCAATCCATCGTCAACATCTCTGAGAACCAGACATGGGAGTTGCTACAGATTAGCTAAAAGACCAGTGCTGTCCGCAAAATGACCCGCAATGCCAAAAACTCCATTGGAAGCATCTATCAGGTGTGCTATGTTTTTGCATATTCATTTAATAATTTGTTGTAGTTATAAATGTAAGACAGGGCGTTTAAAAGTTTATCTTTTCTAATCAGAGGTTTCAAAGGAGTAGACAGTCACGTCAGGAGTGTCTGGTCATGACACCTGGTAGAACGTCAGACGGCGAGGAATGTGATTGCAATGGGATATCACAAACCCCAAAACGATCTGCTGCTCGTACTGCCATCACCCCCAGGCGAACTCCAAGGTCAACCAGCAAGCGGACTCCTCAAGGGGCCTATACCCCAGAAGCCGGTGACTCTGCCATTAGGACGGTGAAGACCTGGGGCACCAGGAGGCAGCTGGTGCGAATGGCTGCACTCAGAAGCCCTTTTGCATCACCCAACATGATGAACAGCAGGAGGTGAGATGACACAGCTGCACTCAGATGTCATTTTTGCTTGATAAACTGATTTGCTATGTTTTTCCATGAACATTTGATGACAGAACTTTTGTTCTTATACTGACATAATTTTTAGTAGTAACAGGAAGTTTGGGTGGGACATGTGGAACTTTTTTTGCACCATAGTTTGGTACTTTGCTGGTAGTATGTTTGGGGGAAAAGCATTTGACTGGATCAGTATCTGTGCAGTGCAGGATGAATCATCAATGTTTTTTCTCTTTTTTAAGAAAAGAATGACTGTTTAGAAAGCCGTACTACCATATTACTTATACTGTTACTGCAATAGCGTATATATACTGTGCACAATATTCAAATTTCTGCATGCATGAAATACCCAGATGTTTGACTAAATTTGCTGAAATATGTAGTATAATGACAGTGCACACCGTGTAGAATACAGGATCCCAAAATTCTCTTTTTTTATATTAATTATGATTATATTAGACAGCCAAATGTTTAGACATTTTACACAAGATAAAAATGAAAATTTTTTAAAGAAAGAATCTGTTTTTTTTTTTTTAAATATCATTTGAATTCTGTTGTTTTTATTAATATTTTAATAGTTTTCATTTTAAAGTTTTTATATATATAATAAAAAAAAATAAAGTTTTGTCATTTTTTTTTGTTTTACTTCTTTTTTTCACTTTAGTTTGTTATTTTCACTCATCAAGTTAAACTAAATTAACTAGTTGAAATAAAACCGTATTTTATATATTTTATTTCAGCTAACATTTATTTTATTTTAAGTAATGAAAATGTTTTTTTTTATGGTTTAAGTTTTTGTTTTAACTAAAATAACTCCGAGCTGGATATTTGGCGTCATTAAACACTCACTTAACGCTAATGTAATCGCTTAAATGTAATCGTTGGCAAAACTCATAATGAATTTCCCTTTTTATATACTGTACATTATAACCTTGTAATGCCTCAATTCACTTGTAGCATTTAAAGTGAGTTTAGTTTTTAGTGTTTTATTTTTTAGTTATTTTAACAGAATGGTATAGCATTTATATATCAGACATTTATCAGTTATAAGCTGTAACATGAAAATAAATATTACACTAACAGAATTTTAATATTGCTGCCTGTCCTTCTCTATACTGTGCAGTATTCAGTATAAGTAGTATGCTTGTATTTCATTCCAAACATGGCTCATGACTGTAGATTTTAAATTAAATGTCTGCTTCGGAGTACATTAGCATATAGATAACCTTAACTGCACAAAACATTAGTGATGACAGTTCTGCAGATATGAACGTAACACATGGAAAGGCCTACGGAGGCTAAAGCGTCTTTCTCAAGACTTTGATGATGTGATTGGGAAAGATGATCGGTGAGTATAACAGAAGCCCAATTCCATTCTCATTCTGTATAGAAAAAAAAAACAGAATTATTCTACTGTTTGTTTTAATCTTTACATTTTATTAGCTTTATTTCTGCCATTTTGTGAGATTGGTGAAATGTCGTGCTCATTCAGGCATAATGTGATTCAATTTCCTGCTTACGACATTTGGCCATTTCCTGCTTGTGGTTTGGAAGTGTGGGCATTTTTTTTTTGTTGTTGTTGTCCCCCAGCGGTTGACTTGGCAGCAGCTGCTCTGTACCGAACCCTTCTTAAAAAGCCTTCATATTTACTTAAGTTAGAGGAATTTGCTTTTGGGAACTGTTGTCTGATTGAAAATGCATGCTGGATAAACTGATCACCGGATTTAATTAAAGGATTAATCATTTAATTTAAGGATTCTGTCTTTAAGACATTGCTGTCTTTAAGGTGTTTCCTAAGAAGCTGTTTTGTTCTCTAGGATGTAAGACAGTTTTTTTTTTTATTATGCTGTGTTAGTGTTAATATCTTCCAGCATTTCCTCCTCATCTGAGGGCCCCATTCCTACCCCCTTTTGAATTCCACACATAACTTTCCTCTTGCCAATATTTCCAGATGGATCAGAAGTCTCATTCCTTGGTGGGAAGTCCCTGTTAATCAGTTCAGCTAAAGGGGACAAGAGGATTTTAGGGCTGATGTAAATCCGCTGTATTGCATTCAGCAACTATAATGAAAAAGCTTTTAGGCACATTAACTTTGTGATGTCTTTCTGAAGTCATAATTTCATAATTTCTCTTCTATTCTGCAAGCAACAGATTCAGGGAGTGTATTATGGAGTAAAGCTAAGGTAAATGTTTTTAAGTATCTTTTTTTAAGTGTTTTTCTTTAAATCATTATTGTGTGAAAATGCAAACTTTTTTTTTCAATTCTGTGACTGTTTGTACAAGCTAGTAAGTTTACTGTAGCTCACTGGATCTGATGCAGTCACTGCCACACTAAAGCTTAGTTGTATTGCATGTTTTAGTTAATAATCTACACCAAATGCTTAAGGAGCTTTACAGTGGATGCTGCTTGTTTGTCTATTTTCTTCCTTTTATTTATTTATTTTTTTTTTAAACAATCATTTCACCTCTATATTGTGGTTCAGAATCAGAAACATCATGCCAATTCTTTAGATTCTTCAGCCAAGTAGATTTTTAAAGCAAAATTGTATCTTTGATTAATATTCCCATTCACAAGGGTAATGCCTCTTGTTTTTTTTTTTCCTGTGTAACACAAAAGGTATTACTGTTCAAATGTCAAAGCTGGTCTTTTTCCATACAATGATAAAATGCATGCTGATCACAGCATGTTTGCTTATTTTACAGCACTAAGTCTAACATGTCTTGCACTTATGTAAAGAACTATTTAGAATTTTTTTTTTTCTTTAGTCATGGTGTCATAAAAGATCCTATTCCCCTTCCTCTGTCTAATCAGAAACAGTGCGATATCATGATATCGAAAAGAGTAGATCGCTTTAAGGCAGCAACAAATTAATACATACAGATATCCACTGTAATTACAGTGATATATTTATGACGGTGAATTGCACTCACTGTAGAGGGCTGTGACGTTGAGAAATACACAAAACGACATACAGTTGCTTTAAAGCTCAAAGTATACTATGGTTTTATGCGTATGCTAAGGTATGCATACAGTGTGCATGACACAAATTTCTTAATCAGCACAAGACACCTGCATTTTTAACTTTTTTTTTTTTTTTTTTGCACTAATTAGTTTGTCCACAAGGTGGAAACACTGACTTGGGCCACAGACTTCATGTGCACTTGTGTTCTTGCGGACTTACGGTCCACAAGACCGTAAAGTGTCACAATTGTCATTTTGTGTTTGAACCCAAAAATGCAAATTTTGTCATCATTTCTAATGTTGGTATCCAAACAATTGTTGGTAGCTACCGTAAACTGTTGGTTACCAACATTTTTCAAAATATCTTCTTTTGTGCTCAACAGAAGAAAGAAACTCATACAGGTTTGGAACAAATTAATGTTGAGTAAATGGTGACAGATTTTTCTTCTTTGGGCGAACTATCCCTTTAACATTTACATTTGACATGTTATCCTTTAGAGAACTTATGAGAACAATAGAAGCAATCAGACCAAAAAGAAGGCAGCAGTATACAAGTGCTTTGAAAAGTCTCAGTTAGTCTAGCACAGTACACAGCAATTTTTTTTTTTTTAATAAATTAAAAGCATGCACAAGAAGAAATGCGACATTAGCGTTTACCATGTAAACACAGTAAGAAAGACAGTGTTCCCCTTCAGTCGTTCTCTACGACGTTACGTCAATACTGACGTATTTGGGGTCCTACTTGGGGGCCCAATCACCTCCGAGCTTTAAGAAGAAAAGGCCAATGAAATTGGCGAGTGGAATTTGCATGCTAAGCCACTCCCCCGTACATACGGGTATATAAGATGGCGCCATGCATCCACTCACTCAGGTTTTATGCTGAGGAGCCGAGAGACATCCCGGCATCCAGTGCAATTCAGGATTGTGGCAGGAGGACGTACTTACAGTTGTAACTGAGACGTTCCCCTTCAGTCGTTTCTACAACGTTACGTCAATACTGACGTATTTGGGGTCCCTCTGGAAAATGCCACAAGCCTGAACCACGTTACGTAGTTGAGGGACAAATGCTGACAGGCAAGCGTGTCAGGACAAATAAAACTCAACACGTAACCATCCCAACGCCCTGTAAGCCTGATAACGGCCCACCAGGGGTGCCAGGTATCTGAAGCAACCGTTGGGGGGCGGAGCACAATGACAAAATTAAAGCCATGTGGAGACTAGTACAATAAAATATCCCCTTTTTTAAGGATATTAGGGGGAACACGGTGAATAGCCGTGGAGAAATGCTAAGACATATGCCACAACCTTCAGGGGGCGAAGGAGACCCCCTGTCGGAACACAGTCACGGACTACTCCGCTCTAGTCCGGACTGCGGGGCAATGGAGGCCCAGAGTACACAGAGGGGAACAACTGGGAAAAGCGCACGGATCCGAAGGAATGGCGCAGCAAGCCGACACCGAGCTGTCCTCCCGCCAACTACCTGAGTTACCGCCACACACGGGAGGAACAGCTCAGCGCAAGAAGAATCTTGCACAGTGAAGGGTGTCGCCCGGCCCACAGCTCCAAGTTTGCTAGGGAAGTGCCCTGCACCACACCTGGGAGGAGTACCCTATATAGAGAGGACTCAACTCCAAGGGGGCACAGCTCACTTCGGCACTAAGAAGCCAAAGTGAGGCCCAGTTTCCACCCAATGGCCAACTTCTGCTTGAGGACCGCATTCCCCGTTTTTCTGCTGGCCCATAAGCAAACGAGCTGCTCGGAGCAACTAGTGCCCCGGGAGCGGTTCAAACGTGGATAGCACGAAGGACAGCAACGCTATGGCCGGGTCTGCCTCCTCCGGCGGCAGAGCTAGCAGGTCCACCACCTGAACCCGAAGGTGAGAGGTGGGGAACCCCGGGCACATAACCAGACCGGGATCTCAAGAAAGCGTGAGAAAGCCGGACCTAATTCAAGGCACATTCTGTTGAAAATGTATGCAGGTTCTCCACCTTCTTCATGAAAGTGAGCGTGATCAGGAGTGAGGTCTAAGTGACCGAATTTGTAGCTCGACTGATCTAAGCGGCTCGAAGGGAACACTCCGTAGACCTAAAGGGGCCACGGAGTGACCCAAGAAGGTATGAGGTGCAATCCTAAGGGGGCTCATCCCCCTGCACCCTTCAAGAACCTGTCGGCCAGGAGATGCCTCCCTAGGGACAACCATCCACAGCACAGTTCTTTTCCCTTTGATATGCTGAGATGGCCATAATGAACCCCACAGTGAAGGAAACATCCCTTGCTCCAACTGCAAGAAGGGAAGCACAACTCTGACCGAGTATCCTGGGTTAACTACGTGAATAGAGCCCCATACAACAGAAAGACCTCACCTCAGAGCATATGCCTGCCTCATAGAGGGGGCACTAAGCCTGAGTGATAATATCTACCACAGCCTGAGAGGGCCTGAAGAAAAGGCCAATGAAATTGGCGAGTGGAATTTGCATGCTAAGCCACTCCCCCGTACATACGGGTATATAAGATGGCGGCATTCATCCACTCACTCAGATTTTTGCTTCGGAGCCGATTGCTTTGTGAGCTGCTTCTACAAGAAGAAAGAAGTTAGGAGATACCTTCATCGCTGCGGGAGCTTCTTGGCTGTATGGAACATCCCCTCGCATTCCAGCGGAGAGATCACCCTGTTGCGCTAACAATGCTAAAATGCTGCGGTCCTCCCCTGGGCAAGCCAGCCTAAAAGAGCAATTTCCTACAGCAAACACAATCGTTGAGAGTGTCTTTTTCAAGACGCGTTCCGATCGTATGCTTTTGGGGTGCGATAGTTTCCTTACTTCCTCACAACGGTCACAATCGCTGTCTCATAGGTCTGGGATGTAAACAAATGCATGTTGAGATGGCGGTTGTGGATGGGTTGTGCTCACGCGACGTGGGCGTGCCCATTATTACGCTCGGTCACGGCTCACATTAATATGTAAGCCGCCTTTGCGTTCTACCCTTTTCGGCTTCGCGGGTCGCTGCACCCCCGAGGCGGCATTGGCTAGATGCATTGGAGACCTGAGGTTTATAGTCTGGATTGCTCCGCCGGGTCAATCCCTGCGGAAGTCCGGCTACTCTCAGCGTATTGCCGTCGAGTTTCTGAATGTTGATGCCGGTTCGTCCTAGTGCGAGCCTTGCGTCTCGTTTAGTGCTCGTGAGGAAATTAAGATGTCTATCACCGCATCAGTGGAGGGGCTATCGTCTTCTGACGCCGGAGATTCTGCTGAGCAGCCCCCCGTGTTGGTGGTTGCTTTGTCGGGTCCGAGGCTAAGTTGACGGCCATGTTCCCCCGGGCAGCCCCGATCGCCAGGCGGGAGGTTGGGTTCTCCGCCTTCCCCTGGGTGTTCGGGTCTGACGATCGGTTCCGGCGTTGGGCGCGGCTCTTGCCGCGTCCTTCCCTGGTGCCTTTCCTCCTGGAGGTTCATGAAGAGCTCGGCTGTGTGTTGGGCTCTTCCCCCACACTTCCCTTGCGGGTAGGAGTGGCTTGAGAACACGTTCACGTCCTCCGGTGGAGTGTGCGATTGCGGTGCATTTGTGCTCGCGAGCGTCGCCACCTGGGTGGGCTGTCCGTGTTTCTCGCTTCGGCCTGTAAGCGTCTGCCAGCTCCGGCTGTATATGCCCTGACGCAGGTAATTTTCTGGCTTATCAGTACGGGTCTTCCCTCAGCCACAGGGACTTCGGGTCATCCGAGAGAGGGGTGAGCTCAAAAAAAAGCCCTGAGCTCCCTCTTTCCTCGGCTTGGACAGCACGGACTATTCGACTGGATCCTGAGATGGGCATGGCACTATGGCACACTCTGGGTTGAAAACCCCTCAGTGTTGCCACCTTCTCAACCACTGGTCGGACCCTGTGTCCTACGGACAGCTGTGCTCTCAGACCAGGGGTCGAGCCTCAAGGTGGCTGTCTCGGATATCTCCGTCACAAGCTAAAGTGCCATTTGCAATGGGTAGGCAGCCTCGGGCTCCTGGTAAGGACCCTGACTGCTGCGACACTAGTTGCTTCGAGTTGCTAGCAGTGCTTTCCCTCCGCCGGTCCCTTCCGATGCTGTGGGACAAGCACACGCTAGTCCACTGGACGCCATGACCACGGTAGTATACACCTGCCCCTGTGGTGGTCTATGCTTCCGTCGCATGTTGCAACTCGCCCACCATCTCTTCCTCCGGAGTCTTGCGGCTAATTTTGCTGCATGCTGTTCTTTTTTTTCGGAGAGTTAGATTGCAAGAAGAGCAACTCTTCCCGAGAACGGCGACTCCAACCCTGGGTTCCAGCTCTTCTGGAGTTAATTCAGCAACGATCAGGTGAATCTGTTCGCTTCCTGAGTCCTCCTACTGCTGGCTTGTTCCTGACCGGGGCTCAGCAGGCATGCGCTGGCACACAGCTGGACCCCCGGTCTACGAACAGGAGTAAGCTTCCCTGCACAACCCTGTGCTAGATTGGGGGGACGAAGAGCAGGTTCTCTGGTGCGTCTCCTGACCCACTCGAACCGGCATTGCTGACACCCATTCTCCTTGTAACAGCCCCCTTCCGGGAAGTTTCCCCTAGAGAAGAGGAACATTCCTCTCAGAATGAGCACAATCTGGCACCCGCATCCCGGTCTGTGGACCTGTACCTTTGGTTTCTGGATGGGACGCAGTAAGACCTCACTGGCCCTCTCAGGCTGTGGTAGATATTATCACTCAGGCTTAGTGCCCCCTCTATGAGGCAGGCATATGCTCTGAGGTGAGGTCTTTCTGTTGTATGGGGCTCTATTCACGTAGTTAACCCAGGATACTCGGTCAGAGTTGTGCTTCCCTTCTTGCAGTTGGAGCAAGGGATGTTTCCTTCACTGTGGGGTTCATTATGGCCATCTCAGCATATCAAAGGGAAAAGAACTGTGCTGTGGATGGTTGTCCCTAGGGAGGCATCTCCTGGCCGACAGGTTCTTGAAGGGTGCAGGGGGATGAGCCCCCTTAGGATTGCACCTCATACCTTCTTGGGTCACTCCGTGGCCCCTTTAGGTCTACGGAGTGTTCCCTTCGAGCCGCTTAGATCAGTCGAGCTACAAATTCGGTCACTTAGACCTCACTCCTGATCACGCTCACTTTCATGAAGAAGGTGGAGAACCTGCATACATTTTCAACAGAATGTGCCTTGAATTAGGTCCGGCTTTCTCACGCTTTCTTGAGATCCCGGTCTGGTTATGTGCCCGGGGTTCCCCACCTCTCACCTTCGGGTTCAGGTGGTGGACCTGCTAGCTCTGCTGCCGGAGGAGGCAGACCCGGCCATAGCGTTGCTGTCCTTCGTGCTATCCACGTTTGAACCGCTCCCGGGGCACTAGTTGCTCCGAGCAGCTCGTTTGCTTATGGGCCAGCAGAAAAACGGGGAATGCTGTCCTCAAGCAGAAGTTGGCCATTGGGTGGAAATTGGGCCTCACTTTGGCTTCTTAGTGCCGAAGTGAGCTGTGCCCCCTTGGAGTTGAGTCCTCTCTATATAGGGTACTCCTCCCAGGTGTGGTGCAGGGCACTTCCCTAGCAAACTTGGAGCTGTGGGCCGGGCGACACCCTTCACTGTGCAAGATTCTTCTTGCGCTGAGCTGTTCCTCCCGTGTGTGGCGGTAACTCAGGTAGTTGGCGGGAGGACAGCTCGGTGTCGGCTTGCTGCGCCATTCCTTCGGATCCGTGCGCTTTTCCCAGTTGTTCCCCTCTGTGAACTCTGGGCCTCCATTGCCCCGCAGTCCGGACTAGAGCGGAGTAGTCCGTGACTGTGTTCCGACAGGGGGTCTCCTTCGCCCCCTGAAGGTTGTGGCATATGTCTTAGCATTTCTCCACGGCTATTCACCGTGTTCCCCCTAATATCCTTAAAAAAGGGGATATTTTATTGTACTAGTCTCCACATGGCTTTAATTTTGTCATTGTGCTCCGCCCCCCAACGGTTGCTTCAGATACCTGGCACCCCTGGTGGGCCGTTATCAGGCTTACAGGGCATTGGGATGGTTACGTGTTGAGTTTCATTTGTCCTGACACGCTTGCCTGTCAGCATTTGTCCCTCAACTACGTAACGTGGTTCAGGCTTGTGGCATTTTCCAGAGGGACCCCAAATACGTCAGTATTGACGTAACGTTGTAGAAACGACTGAAGGGGAACGTCTCAGTTACAACTGTAAGTATGTCCTCCTGCCACAATCCTGAATTGCACTGGATGCCGGGATGTCTCTCGGCTCCTCAGCATAAAACCTGAGTGAGTGGATGCATGGCGCCATCTTATATACCCGTATGTACGGGGGAGTGGCTTAGCATGCAAATTCCACTCGCCAATTTCATTGGCCTTTTCTTCGTAAAGCTCGGAGGTGATTGGGCCCCCAAGTAGGACCTCAAATACGTCAGTATTGACGTAACATTTCCGTTCCCTCCTTCAGGGAATGAGGGTTACAGTTGTAACTGAGACGTTTCTCAGCAACGACAACTCCGCTAAAATCTAACGAGAAAAGAAACAAAACACAAGCTGCTGTCATTTTCTGTTGCTCATCTACTGAACACTGCAACGAGATGCTGTCTTTATGCTTGTGTGAGGAGATTACGAGATACATGCAGCTTCATTTTAATATAGTACAGAGACATTTTATCTGTCAAAACGGCTGGAGAGAAATAGTTCACTAGTAGACAAAGGTACAACTTTCTAGTGTGCACACTAGTATTCGCATGACAACTTGTCTTTATGGTAACAAGCTTTTAAGTCCAAAGAATTGTATCATTTGACCTTCTTTATTTTTGGTTATATTGTGAATGTGTAATTAAAATACATAAATTAACATATTATTTAAAAAAATATATATGTATATAAGCATTTGTTTGTTTATAATTTCTAATTAGGCACCAGATAGCTAAAGTGTGCGTAAACTTGGATGGGGGATAGGATATCCAAACACACCTTACTTGATCTTGTACTTTACTGTATAAATAACCATTGATGGTTATGTGACTGCAGGGTCCAGGCCTTGGAGCTCTACAAAACGGTCAAGAACATGGGCTACGGCTCCACCAAGAGCAACATTTCTAGAGGACTAGACAGGGCTTCCCTCCGAAAACAGACTCAGCGCATCCAGCAGACCATCAGCAGCTGGACTGATAAGGCCATGTCAAACATCCACAAAGCCTCTTAAAAGAGGCACCTGTTTTTCTTATGTTATTAAACATGAATGTTGTCTTGCATTTCTCAGTATATGACAAAAGAGGCCTTGTCCAATATTTTGAATGGACATTTTTCTGATCTGTTTGTATCTTTTAAGTGTTTTAAGTAAAGCGTGACTGAATATACTGTATCACTATTTGGGAACATTTTGCATTTATAGCTGCTGCTTCTCGGATTTATGTGCATGGTTTTAGTTAATGCACACTTTGCATCGATGTAATGAAGCATTTAGTAATTCTGAACTATTTCTGCTGTAAAAAAAAAAAAAAAAAAACACCAAAAGATGTGAATACCAAATGTATACTTTAAATACATGTGTGGAGAGGTCAAGGAATTAGAAAAGAAAAGCTGAATGTTATTCATTAAAGACAATATTGTTTTTGTTTTTTGTTTTTTTTGATAAGCATATCCAATATCACTACCTAACACTAAACTGCCATAGATACTGTCTTGACTGTGGGAGATGTTACTAATATTATGTTTTAACCTATTTAGTTTAAGTTTATTAACAGTATTTTACTACTTTTGTACTTTTCTGAGTTTACTGTAAAACATTAGGATTTGTGTTAAGGGAGAATTAAATGCAAAGTATGCCATATTTTCACAAATTCACCAAGCAAATATTAAGAAAGACACCATAAAATAATGTTTACATGTAAATGTATTGCTTTGCATTATATATATATGTGATATTTGTTTCAAAAAGGACAAAAATAGCAAAATTGTTTGCTTTTTTTATACTTAATAAAAACAGCTGAATAATTGATACATTGAAATCATTACTTTTCACAATATATTGTCACGGGTGCGGAGCAAGCGACAGACACGGTGGGCGTGACGTCAGGCCTCGGAGAGGCTTTTATTAAACAATAAACAGAAAGTGTCCAAAAGGGGAAATAAAAGTGTCCAAAATAAACAGGGGGATCTGGTGTCCTCGACGTGACGGGGTTCCGTGAAGGAGGGGTAGTGTTCCGAAGGGAAGGGTCCAGGTAAGGGGCGGAGTCCGGCGGCCGCACGCGCTCCCCGCTCAGGTCCGGGGTGCGAGGGGCGGCGGCTTCTCTAGCGGCATCGTCCTCCTCCACCTATGCGGCACTTCTGGGGGATAAAACGGCCCGGCAACCTGGCCCGTCAGCCGTCACGGGTGCGTCCTCATCCGGACCCGCGGGTCCGGCAGCTCGTCCTACGGCGGCGCTGGTTCCCTCTTCACCCCTTCCTGGACCCACGAGGACACCAGCGTGCATGCACGGGGAAGAGACCGGTCTCCTGAGGAGAGGCGCGCTCGGCATTTTAACAGCGGCGGTGATGAGGCTTCATTCACATCAGGTGTGCCTCATCACACGCCGCCAGACCTGGATGTTTCAGCGCCCCTCCTCCTCCTCCCACACGCCCACTCCCGTCGGGAGCCTGGTGAAGGGCGGCGATTACCGACGGGGTGAAGCTGATAGTTAGGGGGGAGGCAGCCGACTCGTCACATTCCCCCCCCCAAGCGACATCCCCGTCATCAGGCCGCCGCCCACGCAGGAGTGCTACCTTCCTCAACCAGGCTCCAGCGGTCGGAGTGGGCGGGGATTCCTCTCCGGGCGACTCCCTCTCGCAACGCCACCGGACCGGGGACAGAGAAACCGGAATTTAGTCGACAGCCTCAACCAACCGCAGGGTAAGTGTTACTAAATGAGAAAAGTCACTTACCCCTTTAGCGGCTGGGAGGCCGTCACCGTCGTTTCTCCATCCCTCGGGTCCGAATCTTCCTTGACTTTTGCGAGCGAGAGGGGATGACGTCATCAGGTGTTTCCCACTGCGCTGTCTAAGCTCCGCCCATGCCTGCATTCTCCACCAATTGTCATGGGTGCGGAGCAAGCGACAGACACGGTGGGCGTGACGTCAGGCCTCGGAGAGGCTTTTATTAAACAATAAACAGAAAGTGTCCAAAAGGGGAAATAAAAGTGTCCAAAATAAACAGGGGGATCTGGTGTCCTCGACGTGACGGGGTTCCGTGAAGGAGGGGTAGTGTTCCGAAGGGAAGGGTCCAGGTAAGGGGCGGAGTCCGGCGGCCGCACGCGCTCCCCGCTCAGGTCCGGGGTGCGAGGGGCGGCGGCTTCTCTAGCGGCATCGTCCTCCTCGACCTATGCGGCACTTCTGGGGGATAAAACGGCCCGGCAACCTGGCCCGTCAGCCGTCACGGGTGCGGTCCTCATCCGGACCCGCGGGGTCCGGCAGCTCGTCCTACGGCGGCGCTGGTTCCCTCTTCACCCCTTCCTGGACCCACGAGGACACCAGCGTGCATGCACGGGGAAGAGACCGGTCTCCTGAGGAGAGGCGCGCTCGGCATTTTAACAGCGGCGGTGATGAGGCTTCATTCACATCAGGTGTGCCTCATCACACGCCGCCAGACCTGGATGTTTCAGCGCCCCTCCTCCTCCCACACGCCCACTCCCGTCGGGAGCCTGGTGAAGGGCGGCGATTACCGACGGGGTGAAGCTGATAGTTAGGGGGGAGGCAGCCGACTCGTCACAATATGTATGTATATATATATATATATATATATATATATACAAAGTATCAGTGAGATTTTTTTTTCCATACCTGTAACAATGCATGTAAAAGCCTAAAAGTTGCACAGTATGGTTTAGAGCATGCAGGATTTTTTTTTGCAAAACTACTTTTAAAAGTAGAGTCTGCCTCTGACCCATCAATTTAAAAATGCTGCGTTATGTTTTGTCATTATATGGTTGCATATAATTGTTTTTATAGTCTTGTTTTCTGAGAAATTTAACAAAATTGAGTTTATGCTTAAAACAAGCACTAATACTGAAAACTTGTTTTCCATTTGAATTAAATAATTTGAGAGACTATTTTGAGTGTGAGCCCGAAAAATAATTGATTAGTTCATCTCTCGAGTCTTCAGATTCGAGTCGTTCGTTCATCACGTGACAGCCCCATAAGATGAACGAACGACTCGAAAAACCTGAAGGCTCGAAACAGGTGAACTAATTCCAGTATGTTGCGCATGCGCGACTGAACGAATCACTCCCCGAGACGACTTGTTCTTTCCAAGTCACATTAAAGATTTGCTTAAACGACCCATCACTGGCCCAGTTCACACTACAAGCGACAGGCAGCGACAAAGCAACACGATCCCATTCATTTCAATGGAGATCTGGTGATTTCTGGGCGACAAGAGCGTCAGCGAGCTACAGCAGAAGTCGCTGCTAGTGTGAACGCAGCTTAATTCGTAGCATCACGGACACGCATACCAGAGCCTGTGCTACACAAGCTTTTGTGCTTAAAAAGTATAAAAAAAATTTATTTTTCAAAAAAATGACTGATCGTTTTGTTAGATAAGACCCTTTTTCCTTGCCCTTTCAAACTGCATTTAGACTACACTTTGGAAGTTCAAAATCGGGGCACAAATGAAGTCCATTATATGGAGAAAAATCCTGAAATGCTTTCCTCAAAAACCATAATTTCTTTACGACTGAAGACAGAAAGACATGAACATCTTGGATGACAAGGGGGTAAGTAAATTATTTGTAAATTGTTGTTCTGGAAGTGGAGTTCTCCTTTAAGTGGGTACTATAAAAGTCAAGATATATTCGTAAAATTTAAACAAGTTTAAAAAAAGTTTTGTTTTTAAACCTTGAAATGTTGCTGACACAAGACATTTACATTTAGAGAAAATATTGATGTATTGTGATCCATTCAATTTATTCCTTAAATTATATTTACTTGGTCTTAGAAAGTCAAAAATGTACTTTAATAAACCCTGCAGAGGCACTGTAATCTTTTAACTACAAAAACATGTGACAGTTTTATTTAACTAGTTAGTTTTTTTTATTAATGTAGTTTTACATCACAATTCACAATTAATTATTTTAATATATTAAACACCCTAGTCCAGAGGTTCTCAACTCTGGCCCGTGAAATCCATTTTCCTGCAGAGTTCAGCTCCAACCCTACAAACTCCTAAACAAGTTTCTTCTTCCTCTTTATTACAGGCCCTAGGCCCAATAGCAGGACATACAACATATACAAAATATACAAAAAAAAAACAATTACATAAACATATAAAATACACCCTTTTTCACAAGAGTCTTAAAAGGCACTCATACCAATGCTTCCATAGATGTGATTGATATCAGACCGAACTACACCTGGGACTTGTGAGCCTTACTATAATACAGTTTTGTGACTCATCAAGTCGACACATAAACTTATACATTAGGTTCCTCAAACGGGCCTGTAAACAGCTTAGCCTCAAGTCACAAAAAAGCTTACTTGCACTGCTGCTCCTGGGCTTCTTCAACAGTATCCTCAGACAATCATTATATGCTACCTGCAGTTTGCGCATGGTCTCCTTGTTGAAGTTGACCCATAATGGGGCTGCATACATAGGGGTACAATAAGCACGAAACAAGTGCACTTTCACATCATCAGAGCAGTAATGAAATTTCCTGACTAACATGTTTGCTTGGATATACAACATTCGTCTTTGCCTATACATGTCAGCATCATCTTCCATCTTGTCAGTAATAATATGCCCAAGATATTTTATACAGTTAGATACACAGATACAATGTCCAGACAGGTAAAACATAGGGAAGTGCAACTTCTGATCTTCCTTAGTCCTACAAACCAACACAAAACTCTTCTTTGCATTGTACTGTACATCAAACTCAACCCCATACCTGGAGCATATATCCAACAACTGCTGGAACCCAACAGTGCTGGGGGACATAATAGCTAAATCGTCTGCGTACATCAGGTGGTTTAACAGAGTGTTCCCTATTACACAACCCGTCTTACATTTCCCCAACTGCTTTGAAAGGTTATCCATGTATAAGTTAAACAGGGCTGGAGACAGAAGCCCCCCCTGCCGTACTCCATTACTTACACTGAAGGGTGCCGATAAGCTATTTCCCCATTTAACCTGCATACTTTGTTTGGCATACCAGTAAACCAGTATACGTATGATGCATCCCGGCACACCCCTAAGCATGAGTTTAGTAAAAAGCTTATGATGATTTACTCTGTCAAATGCCTTTGACGCATCAATAAACCCAATAAACATTGTAAAGCCCTGCCTTCTGTAGGATTCAACAGCTTCTTTCAAGGCATAGATACATAGATCAGTACTGTGCTGAGACTTAAAGCCAAATTGATTTTCTGTGGTGCAAATGAGCCCACTCAATCTATCTAGTAGCATCTTTTCTAACACCTTTGAAAGAATGCTAGCTAGAGCGATGGGTCTATAGTTGTCAAGACTCCCTATTTTCCCTGCCTTGTCCTTAATGACGGGCACTAATGTGACGGTCAACATGGTGTCTGGCAGTATACCATGAGTCATCAGCCCTGTGAAGCAAATGGATAAAAGGGCTGCCACTCTAGGGCTGGCAAACTTGAGATGCTCCGCAGTAATGTTATCTTTACCACTAGCTTTGTTATCAGCTAGTTGCTCTATAGCATTATAGACCTCATTGGGAGTAAAGTGAATTAGATCCTCATTTAACTCACCCACACAATAGGGCTCACTTTTAATACAATTAAACAGAGTTGCATAGTGCTGTCTCCACAGCTCTACTATATTTTCTGGACCAGATACACCCTCAATATAGCAAGGCAATATTGTCTTGGCCCTATCTGTAGCTTTCACCTCCTTCCAAAACTCAGTGACATTTTTGCCAATCAAGTTTCCAGCCATAGAGTGAGCTCTTAAGGCTTCCTCATGCTTTCCAACAAAGCGCACTGCATATTTATATTTAGCCCTGGTATGCTTTTTGTGTTCTAACTCTGGCCCCTGTCTGGGTCTACCAGCTATAACCCAAGACCTATGAGCCATCTTAGCAGCTTCTTGGTGGTCAACTACATACTTATTCCAACCAGGCTTGGTATTCTTAGCCCTTCTGGGGTGTGTATATAACAGGCAACTGGCATCATGTATAGCACTCACTATACCATTGTACATTTCACATATATCATTACTGTGGCGGACATCATCACAATTAATATTTGAACACAGAATAGCACCCAAGTTTATCAAGGTCTTTTAGGATCACTAGAAAGTTACAGGCAGGTAAGTTTGATCAAGGTTGGAGCTAAACTCTTTAGGAAAATGGACTTGCGGGCCAGAGTTGAGAACCTCTGCCCTAGTCTGTTTTATGAACAAACTTGACTCTGTGTGTACTGACCTTGTGTACTCCTCGTTGGGAATTATTGTTCTAGAAAAGAGTGAAATGAATTCTTTGAGCTCTGAGATACGTATAGCTTTATAACATCCATTAACACTAAGAAAAACATACACAATTATATACAGTTTTTGTGCAATACAGTCATATTTACAGATTTTCTTTAAAAATGTCAGACGTCAAACCACAGCAGGACATTTTTAAAGACTGTCATCACATAATCTATTAGCACATACTGCACCCTAGATAAACACTAGAGCTATAGTCTTCACATAATGTATGAATAAGTATGCAGCAGCATTTTGACAAAAAAAAATAAAAATCTGGGTTCAGCAAAACATGCAGGCAGAGTCCAAAAAAAAAAAATCAACAGTAGTCAACCTTTGAAGTGGATCAAAAAACGTTTTTTTATACGTTTTTTAGGGGATTAAAGTTCTTATCCACTTCGAATATTGACTACTGTATATATATATATATATATATATATATATATATATATATATATAATGCCAGTTGGAATGCTGGTGACGTCCATTTTTTTTTTTTATTATTATTATTATTTAAGCTTCTTTTACCTTACAGTTAATTAAAAAAAACAAGAAAAAAGAGGCTCTTCTGAATGTGTGGGTCACCAAACAGTCGTAAAGAACACAAAGCCTCAGGTTGGAGGACTGCTATAAATAGATGCAGTTCAGGTGCTCATGTCCATGGTTACCTTTTCAAAAGACCATTACAGGAGTCTGCAGAAAACCTTTGCCACACATGAAATGAGTCTCCTGGCAAAGCAGGAAACTCAATAGAAGATGACCCTGACACAACCTTCTATAACTGCTCTCTGTCATACTTCTGTGCTCCATTTTCCTCTTTCCTTCAGTCTTCTGTATGAGTCACATGGGGGATGTTAAAGTGTTCAGTGTTCAGTCTTGTATGTTCACATCTGTTCTAGGGCTCTTTCTCTCAGCAAATGTTTTAATGCTGCTGGTCTAGGGGGATTGTTTGTTTTGGAGGTAATTTGCAAATCCTCACAGCTCAGCCAGTTTTGTCTACAATGGAGCCCATCTACTGAGTTTACATATCAGATGAACAGTTCTTCTGGTTTGAGATGAGATCTTGATGAGTTTGAAAATAAAATACTTCTGCGTGTGCTGTGGATGGAGAAAAAAAATATGAGATTAGTAGAAGGTTTCAGAAATTTGCTATAGATGGCCTTTCTGCCTTACCAGCTGAAGTCATTACACAAACCTTTGAACCCTGTGTATCTGCACTGAAAAAAAAAAATAAATAAATAAATAATAATAATAATAATAAATGTTTTGTTTAAATTAAATAAACAATTTAGAATTACTAATTATAACGGAATTCAACCAACCTGGAAAAAAAATGTACTGAAGCATAACTGTTACATAGATGTAACCTGATTTTTCCAGCTGGGTAAAATTTCTTAAGTTTTATATCATCTTTTTTCCTTTTATATGAAATGTAAATATACTCAAAAATAATTCCTTATTTTCAGTTTATTTAATTTAAGTTAAATGTAATGTTAACACAAAGCAGTTTATTCAAAATAAATCAGTTTAGTTGGGTCAACTGCATCATTAACCACAACACATAAAGAAAACACTGGCATCAATATTTACATTTGCATGAAATATTGAGTGCCCACAGCCTAAGCAAAAGAGCTACTCTTCAGCACAATGGTAACCACAAAATTTAGCAGCTCTTCTAAATGTCCAACATAACTGAACATTAAAGATTAACATAAACTACCAACATCTTTTCCTTTACTGAAAAGCACATAAAATAACACTTAATCCCTAAATGTATGCCCTGTCCAAATACCCACACTGGCTATCTTTGCACTTGAGCACTTGACTACTTGACTACTTATATGATAATATTTCCTGTATTTGGCCCAAGTGTTCAAGTGAGCATGAAGACCACAAGTGTGTGTAGAACATTCCATTACATGATGGGACACACTTAGTGTTGTAAAAATGATATTAACAGAGATTTATTTTTAGCTTCAACTTTGCATTTTAAAATAAACTGTAGTCCCTAAGAGATGACAATTTAATTTGTGGTGCTTCTAATTAGATGATAAAAACAGTTGCAAATGTTGTACAAAAAAAAATATACTTATCTTTGCGCCAATAAAATGTGCAACACTTTGTTTTACTACCAAATTATTTGTAATATCTAATTATTTATTATTATTATTATTATTATTATTATTATTATTATTATTATTATTATTATTTAACTTGCATTGGAAAGCTTTTTGTGACCTCTCGCAAAATCTCTGCAAAAAGTCTCATGATTTATTCCAAAACATGATGCATGATGGGATACACTAAGCCTCGAATACCGCTCCAGAGAGCTATTTAAGATAGTGTGTATTTAGTGTGCATTAAGGGCACTAGGCTTTGGCATGTTTAAGACCTGGGACAGTCTTGCGCACTTACTACGTTACTTTGCTGCAACATAAAGTGTATAATAATCTCAAATTATTATTATTATTATTATTATTATTATTATTATTATTATTATTATTATTATTGAACAAACATTTGTTAATCAGCAAGGAGCAGGTGTGCATGTGTTTGTTCTGAGTTTTATTGGAAGTTGTATGTTGGGTCAATGTAGTGCATTTATGTTGAAACAGCATCCTTTTGTTTTATGCTACATAACCCTGATTGAAGTAGGTTACAACAACAAAACTAAAATGTATAAGTTATATCAGACAGAAACACCTCCTTAAAGCAACAACTGCACAGGTTCACTTTTCAGTGTGTGTATAACACATGTTAGCAATTTTGTATATTAATATGGAATTTAATGCAGCATCACTTGACAACTGCTCTGAATTTGGCTCATCCATTCAGATTTTAAAGCCACAATTAATCTATTTTATAATTCCGTCCATGAGCTCCATATAGGATTGTTGAAATAAGAATCTAATTTAGAATATACATTTGAAGTATACATCTTAGGCATCTCATTAATTTAATTTTAATGTATGACAAGTCAAATATAAACAAATTTTGTATATATCTGTGGAATCTGCAGATGCTATTTCCATAGAAACTAAGGGGCCTATTTTAACAATCTAAGCACATGGTCTGAAGCACATGCCGCAGGTATACTTAGAGCATTTCTGAATTCACTTTTGCTAGTTCAATGACAGAAAAACAAACAAACAAACAAACAAAAAAAAAAAAAAAAAACAGTTAGCGCACCAGGCACAAGGTCCAAAAGGGTTGTACCTATTCTTTCTTTGAGTCATAGGTGTGTTTTGGGTGTAACGTGCAATAAACCAGAGTCTCATCTCCCATTCCCTTTAAAAGCCAGTTGTGCTTGCACCATGGTGGATTTGCTATTTACATGGCAGAATTTGCAAGAGCAAAGACTGAACACTTCTCCATGTACACAATAATAATCTTTTACATTGTAATCCTTTAATTGTTTAATATTTGGGTTAATGTCACTTAATGTCACTTAACACTTAATGTCACGGACTCAAGGATGAACAAGAGCAGGTAAATCAGCAGAGCAGTGATTTATTCAGAATATCGCAAACAAAACAAAAATAGTGCATAAACTCAGGAGAATAGCCAAAATATGGCTTCAAATGTTTCACAGTCTTATCTGTTAGAAGGCTAACATCCACAGAACAAGTTGCAAAGGAGGAATCCCGGATTCAAGTCCAAACAGGGCATGTCCTTTGAGTCCACAGATCAGGTGAGTGTGCAAGGCACATGGGGTATGCAACATTGAGACCGGATGACTGTGAGTGGGAGGTGAGTGTCTTTATGTGCTGGGTGATTGCGAAAAGGTGCTGGTGATTAGAACTCTGGTGAACTAGAATGGGTGAGTGGAACTGGTGGCATGGTGTCTGATGGGGGCATGGCTGGTGGATCCGTGACAGTATCCCCTCCTCCACGGGCGTCTCCTGACACTCTCAACCGACGATGAGGACGGCCACAGCCTCTGGGAGCAGGACGATCAGGATACAGACAGTGGAAGTCAGATAACAGAGCAGGGTCCAGGATGTTGTCGCGGTTGACCCAAGATCTTTCCTCTAGGCCGTACCCCTCCCAGTCGACCAGATACTGCAGCTGGCCGCCTCGTCGCCGGGAGTCTAGGATTGGTTGACGGTGTAGATAGATTCACCGGGGTCGATCTTTGGAGGAGGGGGTACTTCGGGTTCTGTGGGGGTAGGAAGAACAGGGTCAGTGTAAGGTTTTAGCAGTGAAACGTGGAAGGAGGGTGAGATGCGGTAGTGAGTGGGTAATTGAAGCTTGTAGGTCACATTATTTATCTGCCTCGTGATGGGGAACGGACCAATATGGCGGGGACTCAGCTTCTTGCAGGCCAGACTCAATCTCCTGGATGGTAGGTAGGGGTGTCTAGGCGACGAGCATCGGCGTTCTCCTTATGCCTCTGCACTGCTCGCTGCAGATGGATGTGAGGAGAGCCCAGACTCTCTCACTCTCCTTAAACCAAGCCTCCTCCGACAGTTCCCCCGACCATGGGAATAAAGTGGCTGGAAACCGAGTACGGTACTCAGAGAATTCTGAGCATACTCTGCCCATGGCAGATACTGACTCCAATGGTCTTGCTGGTCATGACAGTAAGCACGCAGATACCATTCGATCTCCTGGATCTTACGTTCAGTCTGGCCGCTCGACTGCGGGTGGTAACCAGAGGATAAACTGATGGACACACCTAATAACTGAAGAAAGCCCTCCAGACACATGAAGTGAATTGCAGGCCTCTATCGGATACGATATCCTCAGGCAAGCCAAAGTTACAGAACACCTAGTGAAATAAGGTTTCAGCCGTTTCCAGGGCTGTGGGTAATTCTTTCAGTGGTATGAGCTTACAGGCCTTCAAGAATCTGTCGACGACCACTAGAATTATGGTATAACCATTAGAGTTAGGTAAATCTGTAGCAAAGTTGATACCTGTGTATGTCCATGGTCTCCAGTTTACCCTCTGGCAGTCGGCGAGGTGTGGTGGGCATGGCACAGACTGAACGTCCTTTGATGCGGGTGACGTCCTGGTGCATGTGAGGCCACCAGTATCTGCCTTGGAGAAGTGAGAGAGTTCGCTGGCTGCCTGGGTGACCAGATCCTGGAGACGTATGTGCTGAGTCCAGCAGGGTGAGTCGGAGGGAAGTTGGTACATAGGTTTTCCCCTCCGGACCTCCCGGCGGAGCAGGTTCCTTGAGGGTGGCTTGGGCAATCTCTTCATCTAATGGCCATTGGATTGGGCAAACAAACACAGCTGGAGGGAAGACGGGTTCAGGCTGTTCAGTAGGTGGATCTGGTGAGTGAATTCTGGACAGGGCGTCGGCCTTGGTGTTCTTGTGACCAGGTCGGTAAGTGAGGGTATAGTCGAACTGGGTGAAAAATAATGACCATCAAGCTAGTCTGGAGTTTAAACATTTGGCTTCTCTCAGGTATTGCAGGTTCTTGTGATCTGTGATGACTTCGAAGGGGTGTTTGCCTCCCTCCAGCCAGTGTCGCCATTCTTCCAGAGTCAACTTGATGGCTAAAAGCTCCCGGTTGCCGATATCGTAATTTTGCTTCTGTTTTTTCCACAAGTTTTTTGGAGTAAAAGGCACACAGATGGAGTACAGGTGGTTCTCCCTTGTATTATGACGAAACTGCCTAAACTCCCACAGTGGACGCGACCACCTCCACCACAAACGGATATTCAGGATCTGGATGGGTAGTAGTGGGAGTGGAGCAGAAAGCTTCTTTTAGGAGATGGAAGGCTTTGACAGCAGCGGGGTTCCAGGTAAGCACACAAGGTTTTTTCTTGAGGGGAGCTGCGATTTGGCTGTAATTTGCAATGAAACAGCGGTAGAAGTTAGCAAATCCAAGAAACTGTTGGAGTCGTTTGAGGGTCTGACGTTGTGGCCAGTTGCGAACAGCTTCCACCTTCCCCTGGTCCATGCTGACCCCTTGTGGGTGATGGAACTCGCATTTTTCCTTTTTGAGATAGAGTTGGTTGTCACAGAGGCGTTGGAGTACTTGACGAACATGATTCTGGTGGGTCTTGAGATCGGGAGAGTATATAAGAATGTCATCAATGTAGATTATTACAAACGTGTGCAGCATGTCACAGGATATTTTGTTCATTGTTCAAATTCTGAAATATAGAAGGGCTATTGGACAGACCATACGGCATAACGCAGTACTCATAGTGACCAGCAGGGGTTATGAAGGCAGTCTTCCACTCATCTCCTTCTTGGATTCTAATCAGGTTGTATGCACTCCTTAGATCTAGTTTGGAGAAAACTTTGGCCCCTCGGAGCTTCTCTAAGGCGGTAGGGACCAGAGGAAGGGGGTAGGCGAATTTAACTGTTTGGGAGTTGCGATGGCGGTAATCAATGCAGAGTCGAAGCCCTCCGTCTTTCTTTCCGACAAAGAAAAAACTTGAAGCGGCAGGGGATGTTGATGGGTGAATGAATCCTTGAGAAAGAGCTTCTTTAAATGTACACCTCCATGGCCTGTGTCTCCGGGGGGTGTGGCTGATGGATCCGTCACACTTAAATGCCAGCAAGTACATTTGTAGTACATTCTTTTTTTTTTTTTTTCTTTTTTTTTTAAATTGGTAAATAAATAAAAACTTATACACTATGAATACACTAATTAAAAGTATATTTCTACTTTAGTAGTACTTCAGTGCAATTTCAAAAGTAAGCCAAATACCACTGATATTTAAATTGATTTTTAGTACATTGAAATAAAGTGTACTACCGGAAATGTACACCGAGGACTTTTGTTAGTGTATTTCTTAATAGTGTGCTTTGAATGATTTCAATGTTAATACAATTTTATATAGTTAGAGACGAGAGGCAAGCGGATCCATATGCAAGCTTTTATTCATAGGACAAGACAAAGACATGGTCGAACAGGCAGAGTAGACAACAACAGCAGACAGGGTTAACGAAGGCAAGACGTGGGGATAGTCCGTGTGGCAGGCGTGGGTCAATGATCGGCAAACGTAATCCAAAGGGGGACAAGGAAAGGGATACTCCAGACAACGATCGAGAAGTCCAAAGGCAGGCAGCGAAACAGACGAGACGAAATGGCCAGGCGAGAAAGCTAAACACAGGGAACTCGGGAACTTTGAAACTCGGGAATTTGGGAACTAGGGAACTAGGGACATACGTGAAATAATCATAGAAATAACCACAATACTCCGTGAGTAACGGGGAAAGTCCGGGGCTTATGTAGGGCGCCTGATTGGCCACAGGTGTTGACGCAATCAGTGCGAGGGGTGATGGGATTCGTAGTCCGGGGTGTAGAGCAACTGTCTGTGTAATGTGACAGGGCGAGAGCGACATCTGGTGGTGAGCGGACTAAAGGTGACCGACCAGATTCATGACAGTTTAAATCAAACTGATTTTATTCAAAATATATCAGTAATGTAGTAGTTACAAATGCATTTTCCCAACTTTGCTACTTAAGTACACTTAGGCAAATAGGGGAATTATCCTTCCAATCTATAGGTGTTTACATTTACATTAATTACATTAACAGTAATTTTAAATAATGTAATCAATGTATTATTTCTAACAATCAAGTAGTTAATTTATTAATGATGGAAAAAAACAGCTTCATGAAGTTAACACACAATAGGTGTAATTTTAGAATGTGTATAGATGTGTACCAAAATTCACAATTTAACAGTAAGCATACTTTTAGCATAAAGTACTTGAAGTGCTATATTTTAAATGTGTAAAAAAGAGCTGCTAATTTTAATCTATAAAAACATGTGGCCAATTCATTTATGTATAAACAGATAAAATATGGTTAGCCGTGGATCAAACAATATTCATTTAGTTAAAATGTATGAGATTGAAACAATATTGATTAAACATGGTTTGTACAGTATTATTTTCAAGTTTTTTTAATTTAGCTCAGAAAAAGTGAACTTATAGACTGAAAAATTATATTGTAGAAACAAATTTCACTCAGGAATTGCTAGTAAATTTCACAGTTAATTACCAAGGAACAGCAAAATTACTTATTGAATTAAACATGAATGTGCAAAGACTAAAACTGTGTTTTCTTGTAAAACATACTCAAATAATCTTTTATTTACAACTTTGAAAATCATTTTTAGGTTTATGTCCTAATACCTTCAATGAGAAGGGATGAGGGAGCAGAACAGAGACTGGGCATGATCCCTTTTAGAACAGTAATAGATTAATATTGGCACTTGAATAGTTCTGTATTGTAAATAGTCTATTAATGACCCATATTTAATAAGAGTAAAAGTTAATTTGCTTTCCTTACCCTTGCATTATTTAGAGCAATCCACAGGAGATTTAGAGCGTCTAGTGACTTCTAGCATAATCACTTGCTCCAATGTGAAAGAGAAACAACTCAAACCTCAGCCAAAAGGAACAACATCTCATAGTGTCCATCAGTGTTTCTAGAAGCCAATTAAGCCCCTCCCTAAAAGTTTAAGACAAAGCTGACATTTGTATGTCAAAACACAGCTGGTAATAAGACAGCTGTTCCCAGGCCTCTGGGCTATTGCATACCGAAAAATGGACTTGTTCAGCCTGTGACAGTGAGCGGGGATCTGGGCAATCCAGAGCAACTCAAGTGCGTCACAGCAACCCAGATGGGAGGCAGTGGTCTTCTGTGAGCCAATGGGCTGCTCTGACTCTAAGCGATCCAATATATTTGAGGGTTTGTTTCCAAATGACAATCTGCACTACAGGAGTGTTTGTTAGAGCACTACATCAAATATCACAGTGAATCTCTGCAGGTTTGTGGAATGAATGGACCTCTGTATTGGAGCACTTTCAAATCAATCACAAAACAACAGAGAAACATCTCTAATGAATATGTCAGCATGCTGTCAATGATAAACCATCTAGGGCACAAAGGTGAATTGTGCACAGCTGATATCAGAGCCATTTAAAATAACTCATGAAATAATGCTGGACAGATCACATCTGAAATGTAATGTGGTACTATGGTAGCTATTAGGGAACAACACGATATTGTTGTACTTACGAAGTAAAATACTAGTTCTGCAATTACTAGTAATTGAAAGTAATCCCTGTTACGAGTGATACCTTAATGTAATTTGGTAGCAATCACAAATTAAACTAAAACTGTACGAGTAAAACAGTAACACAAATATTTTATTAAAATATATTTTAGTATGTATTTTCTCATGAGACCCAAACATTTATTCATCAAGTTGTAACCATGCAGATGACCTGTTCCCTCGAGATGGCTGGCAATAAAACTGACCACATTTTCTGAGTCTTCATAGTGTCTATGATGATAAAGCCTCCCTCTCAAGTGTCACATACTGATTTGGAAGTGCTCTATTACTGGCAGAAAGAATTAAAAATGAGTCCCTGATCAAAGTAGAAATGAATTCTCTCAGCCATGATGTAGAGGTATACTATATACTCCACTTCAAATGGCTTTTGTTAAACTAGAAAGAGAAAAAATGTCAAGATCTTAAGAAAGCTTTTATGTTGTGATCACAGCAAAACAAGAAATGCATGGTCGTACTTCCCTACCTTTGGATTAATTTTAATCTGACTTTTATTTATCTGGCAGCACATGGAAGAATAACTATTTTGACAGTGTTTCTTTATGTATTCCATGTGTTGATAAAAATCTAATCACAAATTGCAAAGTGCATTAAAGGAGAAGTCCACTTCCAAAACAAATATTCACATATAATGTACTCACCCCTTGTCATCCAAGATGTTCATGTCTTTCTTTCTTCAGTCGTAAAGAAATTATGTTTTTTGAGGAAAACATTTCAGCATTTTTCTCCGTATAATGGACTGTAAAGTATACTGTAAAAAGTATTTAAATTGTATTTTTTTAATGAAAATAACCGATCGTTTCGCTAGACAAGACCCTTCTTCCTTGGCTGGGATCGTTTACAACCACATTTGGGATCATTTGAAGCCGCATTTAAACTGCATTTTAAAAGTTCAAAATCGGGGCACTATAGCAGTCCATTATATGGAGAAAAATGCTGAAATGTTTTCCTCAAAAAACATAATTTCTTCACAACTTAAAGAAAGACATGAATATCTTGGATGACAAGGGGGTGAGTACATTATATGTGGATCTTTGTTTTGGAAGTGGACTTCTCCTTTAAGATTCCTTTCATTAAACATTACTAAACTAGACCAATAAACTAGTGACTAACTAATTAATAAGTTACTATTATTTATTTTTGCATTATATGCGACAATAATCGTTTTTTTGATTTTGACAAAAAAATATGTTCCTAAATGGTTATGGTCACAATTCAGTTTAGGGACCAATTCTCACTATTAACTAACTATTAACTATGACTTTTGTCTCAATAAACTCCTAATGTGCTGCTTATGAATAGTTAGTAAGGTAGTTGTTAAGTTTAGATATGAGGTAGGATTAAGGGATCTAAATTATGGTCATGCAGAATAAGGCATTAATGTGTGCTATATAAGTACTTATAAACAGTCAATATGCTAGTCATGGACATGCTAGCAAGCAACTAGTTAGTAGTGAGAATCGGTCCCTAAACAAAAGTGAAAAGTAGTCCCCAAACTAAATTGTTACTGTAGTAAACTAGCAATTTTGTTACAACTGTGTTTGTGTTGTATGTCTTTAAACTGATGGTATAGCCCATTCACTGATGGTGATAAAATATAATGTGTTTAAAGAGCAATTCAGTAGTAGACAGGGATGTTGTTCCTTAACATACCATTTCCCCACAACTCATGGAGTTCCTTTAAAGTACAATATCCTGTACTCTCCCCTCCTCTTCCTCCTCCTCTTCATCTTGATCATCGGTCTGGATGCGAATCTCTGGTCCGTCTTTATGAGATTCAGGTTGGCTCTGAGCACGCTCAGGTTTGGGGGTGGAGACAGATGATGAGGGCGGTGATGGCTGCTGAACAGACATGGTTCTACGTAGCAGTGGAGTACGTTTGCAGGATAGGAAGTCTGGGGATGGAGATAGGAAGTCCGTTTTGGAGGAAAGGCCAAAAGATCCCTGACGAAGCACCATTCTGTTCTTTTTGGAGCGTGATCCATGCTCAAACTCAAGAGTGGAGAGGTGAGCTGCATAGCCTTCACTCAGAAACTAATTTACATGAAATAGACCAAAAGGAGGGAGAATTGTGCATGAAAAGATAGAGTAATGTTAAGTCATGCAATAGTCTGAGAGGAAAACACCTTGAGATGGTAAACTAAAACAAGTGAGCTTTACCTGGCACTGATGCTGATGTTTCTTGGATGGCCTGCCCACAATGTATATCTGATTAGCTGCCAGCCCCAATGTGCTGTACACAGACATGTCCTTCATAGAGCCATATGCTGCACTGATCTTAATGTGACACTATGTAGAAAAAAAAAAATATTCAGCATGTTTTCTAGCCCAATGAACAATTGAGGCATGAAAAAATAACAAGCTGTTTTAAATAAAGATGAATGAACTAGTTTATAAATAAATGTAAATAAAATATTATGAGGCTAATCATTACTAATCATCTATAAAAATACAATTATGTAACATAATATAACATATAATGTAAATATCCTGCTGTGCTGTGTACACAGGCAGACCTCTTTTACTAGACTCTTCAGAAAAATGGTTTTCTGACGCAAGGGGTCATGGACGAGTCCTTCTGAGAAGAAGACCATGCCCTGAGGAAAGTTGTGCTGAGAGAGCCAGGACACGACCCTCTGCTTCTGCATATCAGGACGACCAGTAACGTAGATGATCAGATACCCAAGATCCTGCCAGTGTCTAGAGAATAATCAAAACACATATAAATAGTGTACAAAATAGGGCCTAAAACTTGATCAGTGAAAGGAGGTGCTTACCCATCAAAAAATGTATCTCTCAATAGATAAAATATAGCCCTCCCCTCCAACTTATCTAATACATCTTATAAAAGCATGGGATTTGTGCCTCTAATAGTTTAAGCATTAGGCTATTAAAGCAGGGCAACAACCAGCCTGGGCTGTCTCAGTGTTCTAACAGCGCCCATCAATGTTTAAAAAATTGAGATATCTAATTAAGTCAAAGTAGGCAGGGTTTACTGTTCACAGAAGCAGAGCGTGAATTCCAACATGAAGCGCCAATTTAAGGTGGAAGAGACCTGGAAGTTGATTTAATAATAATCATTGTTTTGCAATAGAAATTTTAAATGGCCGACAGCTATATTCAGTGCACTCATTCAGGAAATCTTTCAATAACGGGAAAGCATCAAAGTTATCATTGTTCAAGCGAGTTGGCCATGACAGTTTTCTGATCCATCCTTCAATTTTATCAGAAAGAGTAAAGAGCGATGTATTTTTGCCCTGAAGTCCTGCGTTCAGATCATTAAGTCGATCAAAAAAGCAAGCCATTTTTCATCTGAAATTTTTTGAGCTAGCAGGGAGTTTTTCTCCAAAGGAAAGATCCTTACCTCTTCTCGGAGCTCATGGAGTCAACTGAGAACTTTTCCTCTGGAAAGCCAGTGCACTTCTCTATGAAACAGCAGCTGCTGGTGTTCTGCACCCATCTCTTGACAGAGAACTTTGTGTGCTTGTTGCGCTCATTTTTATTGTGTTGACTGTGCGAATGGCTTCATCCATCACTTGTTTCATATCAGGCGGCATTTTCTGGCCGCAAGGGCTTGTCTGTGTATCGTGCAATGCGTCCACACTGCAAATGGAGCAACGGGTTGTACTTTTGTCACCCATCCACTGTGTTTAACAGTCATTGCCCGCTCTCCATCCACACAGTTCTTCCATTCAATGTCATGTTCACATACAAATAAATCCAGAGTGGCGAAAAGTTGCTCACCTGTTGCACGTTCATGAAGAGGGTGACAGAAAAGAAAATCCTTCTTAATTTGTCCTTCATCAACAAATCTAATGTAAACCAACAACTGCACTTCTCCGGCTATATCAATGTTCTTGTCAGGTTGGAGAGAAAAAAATGAACGATTTAATTTTTGTGATTATCTGCTCTTTCACATCCATTTCCAGTGGCTCAGTACAGTTAATCACCGTATCATTTGACACTGGAATTAATGCTAACTGATGAGCAGTACTTTGTCCACACATAACAGAAACATAACAGTCTCTTTAGCGCAGGGTAGGAAAAAAGTTTCACCTAAATTGTGTGGTGTCCAAAACAGTGTTGGCAATCCAATGAGAGATGATGAACGAGGCGTTGTTTATTATCTTAATTGTCTTAGCATTTTGGAAGTTTCAAGAATCCTCTTTGCTAACACCTTGGCACAAATCACACACTGTGCTCGGGAATCCCCTCGATCGCTGATTTAAGTGAAACCATATTCCCAGGTACTTATCGTCATATTTTCTGCTTTTGGCCTTCTTTCCCTTTGACTTAGTCTCAGCTTTTTATTGTCAGTACCAATTAAAAACCACTCCATGTCTAATCAGCAGTCCAGCTATGAAACCTTAAATTGCTAAGCTCATGTGAGTACTTCCAAATGGCAGTTAATTTGTTATATCATGTCACCAGTAGGTGATAGTATTAGGTGAGCATTTTATACACATTCAGAATAACATTCTTCTATATGGATCTATTCTGAATCACTAAACCTCTGACCACCACATTATCTAAAACACCTTCAGCCAGCATTCATTATCAACACTCCATCCAGCTTTCACACTTTGTCCAGGATGTAGGTCAGGTAGACTACGTGCCGAGTACTGTCAGCTGTAGAAGTACTAATTTGCCTGTTTGGTCTGTTTGTCTTTCATTCTGACTTGGTCATAGCCAATTAGACTTGGTGGCAAGTTCTTTGGTAGTATCGGAACTGTCATTCTGATCTGACATCCAGGCATTAGTTGAGCTGGGTTCAATTCTGTATCATTGACAGGTGTAACACGGTAGCTCATAAGATCTAGCTGTGGATCTGGCTGTCTCAGCAATCTTTTTGCAATAGCAACACTTCTTACAGTGGCACCAGTAGCCTGTGGGTAGTGAGGGCTGGAAGTAGTGTGAGTGAAATTGTATGTAGTTTTGAACTCTGCAAACTCAGAAGATTTTGTCTCACAGGCTCATATGGGATCCCCCACTGAACAAACATGATGCGTCAGATGCGTTATCACCTGCTGGCTTAAAACAGTTTGCAGATGTGTGATTGCAATATCATGAGAATAATAGTCCATGACTATCAGGTATTTCCTATCTTCTAGTTAACAGATTTCCACAGCAATCTTTTACCATGGCACGTCGGGAAGGGATATAATCATCAGGGGCTCTCTCTTTTGTGTTGGCTTGTAGACTTGACAGAACTCGCATGTCTCTACTGTTTTCGTGATGTCCCTGCCTATTCCAAGCCACCATACCAACATATTAGCCCTCTCCCTGTACTTTGTGAGACCCTAAGGACCTGTGTAAGGCTGACGTAACCCCTCCTGTCTTTGTGAACCAGGAATCACAATTCTGTCCTCATACAGCAAAAGTCCATCAGTTTTAGAGAGGTGAGCTCTGTTACCATGGAACCCATGCAATGTGTGTGTCAACAGAGATGTCTGACAGGGCCATCTCTTGGCGAATGTAGTTGCAGACCAATAGAAGATCTAAATCTTGTCGTGTGGCTTTCCTTACGGCATTTAAACTGTCTCCACCATAGACTGTAAAAAAGATGGATGATGCGTCTCGACTTCCTTCCACTATAGTCTCCACCATAGACTGTAAAAAAGATGGATGACGCGTCTCCACTTCCTTCCACTATAGAAAAGTGAAGCTAAAGCATCTCAGTATGGCCGCTGTCATTTTGAGCCCAAGTCTGCGCAGTAGAGATTTGTTTGGAGCCAGAGTCTGCGCAGTAGCGTTGTGAGGTGAAGCCACTCCAAATTCCCGCAGACCCAATCGCTAGGTCACAATCATGACATCACACCCAGTTTTTATAACATCAAATAACTACCTAAAAGCAAACTTATTAGAAACACATTTAAACATAAGTCAGCATGATAAGAACTACCTCAAATGACGGAAACCTTTGGGAAAAAATTATCTGAAGTGTAATTTGATTATTTAGTTTGTCTCACATCCTATTAGATTACATAGAGAGGGCAGGGTTTATGACCTACACTGCATCCAGTCATCTGGGGGCAATTGAAACACTTTGGCTTCACTTTTCAGGACTCATGAGGCACGCTTGGTCTCCACTCACAGGCTTAGTAGACGTGATGAGTCTATGAGTTTCTGGAAGGAGTGTCTGCCACCACAAGCTGTTTGCCTGGCACATGCACTGCTTTGACATTGAATTTCATCAAGTGTATCAGTAGCTGTTGGCATCTTAAGGGAGCTTTGCCAACATCAAATGTGTTTACCAAGGGCACCAGTGGCTTATGGTCAACCTGGAGTTCAAATTTGTCCATACCTTGCAAGTATTGTGAAAACCGCTCACATGCCCACACACCAGCTAGGCACTAATGGATTTGTGTGTACCAGAGTTCAGCCGGATCCCATCCTTTCCAATAATATGTCCGAAGAACTAAATCTCAGATTTTCCAAAGTGACACTTGTCCTTATTCAGCTTAAGATTGGATATGCCGATGGACTTTAAGACTGCTTTGAGGTTGTGATCATGCTCCTCCTTGTCTCTACCACACACCAGTATAACATCCATCATTGCTACCATGCTGGCATGGTCTTTGAGAAGTGCACTCATTTCTTTCTAAAATATCTCCGGAGCTGACGTAATTCTGAAGGGGAGTCTCCAGAAACAAAAACGGCCAACTGGCGTGATAAAAGTGGTGAGTTTCCTTCATCTTGGATCCAATGGTATGCCAAAATCTACTAGGTGCATCTAATGTGGAGAATATGCATCAGACAGTTGTGGTAAGATATCCTTAAGTGTGGGCAGAATGAATCACTCACACTTTACTGCTTCGTTCAATTTCTTAAGGTCAACACAAATTCTCACCTTGCCATTCTTGCCATGCACAGACACCATTAAAGCACACTAGTCTGTTGCTTTGGTGACCTCTTTTATGATTCTTGACTTTAGCATACGCTGGAGCTCCTCTTCCACTTTTGGCAGTACTGGAAAGGGGGTCGACGAGGCATAGAGAGGCTGTATGGTTTGGCGTCCTGTTTGAGCTCAGTTTTGATTGGCTCACAATCTAGCAGCCCAAAGTCTCTGTAAACACTGTCCTCAGTACTAATAGAAAACTTTGCTTACCGGTTTCATTTCACAGGCAGTTTTACGACTTAAGGAGTTTAATGGTGTATGGGCCTTTTACAATATAAAATACTAGTAACTGACATTTTGTCCTTTTTTCCGTACAGGCTAAGAATTTACCAATGCAGTCCAGTTTGCCACTCAGACTCCTGATGTCTGCAAGTCTTTTGGTAAGATGAGGGTGACTAGGAAGTTTCAGAAATTATTGTTCAGACATGACTGTGATATATGCACCAGTGCCAATCTTAAGCTTCTCAGTAGCCAATCATTGGTAGTTTCACATCTGTTGTATTTTGCATTAGTATTAATAAAGAAAACGCAGCAGAAACAAGTGTGCAGCAACTCAACACTTAATTTCTTTACTCTTCTCCTTTCTTCACCTCCAGGTCATAAGTGACACCTAGTGGCAGCATGTTAACATAACATAACACTTTAAGATAACACAACATTTCCCCCACTTTTTAAAGAATATTACTCAGTGAAAGTTATGTAACATGGCTTAATCACATTCTAAACAAGATCATAGCCAAAGAACAACTGCTTAACCATACCTAATTTACCAAGGTTGACGTGAAAAGAACATTAAGTTCTCTTATTCCATAACACAAGACATGCATATTTCTTCCTATCCAAGTACAAGTACAAACTCCAGCATAACTCAACACAACACATACTGTCACGAAAGCACCAGAACAATGTAGAACTACTATTCAGCATCAACATGTAACTGTATATGAAAATTAACAACTTTACAGTACTGTTGTAGCTGTACTATCGTGATGAATGTGCATGTGTGGGTACAGTTCAAGTGACAAAGTCTTTGTGCCAGACAGGTGGACGTCTGGTTCTGGGCTGTCTTTGGGTTTCTGGAGTGACAACCAACTTTGGAACCCCTGTAGGTTCATTATCTGAATGGCTTTGTCCAGGACATGGTGACAGGTGTGCTGCGTTCCGAACTTTCCCATCATCCAGGATACATGTGTCCTGGCTTTTCTGTCCCACCACTGTAGACGGCGGAGTGAATTTAGACCTGCTTTTTTTCACATGAGTAGGTATCCTCACACGTACTCTGTCATCTGTTCATAAAGCAGATGGTTTTGCAGGACGTTTGATGTCAGTGTAGGTTTTGACTTGAGACTGTCGAGCATGAACACAAGCTCGCACTGTAGCATCAGTACGAGCAGAGGGTCTGGTAGGTAGAATGTTTAAGTTTGTTCTAAGTTGGCATCCCAGCAAGAGTTCACTGGGAGCAACACCTGTGGTGGCATGCAGTGTTGTACGGTAGTGCAGCAAGAAGTCCCTCACTTTTTTCCAGGGCTTTCTATCCAAGTTTTCCAGGGCTTTCTATCCAAGTTTGCTGTTTGAACACAATCCTTCAGGACACGGTTCATGCACTCCACAGGGCCATTAGCTTGTGGAAAGTATGAACGTGCTTGACATTCCTGCTTATGAGGAACTCAGCAAAGGTAAGAGATGTAAATTGCACACCATTATCAGTCACAATTTCCACCGGGTTGCCAAACCAGCTAAACGTTGTGGCAAGAAAGTCTGTAACGGTATCAGTAGTGACATTACTGGTGAAGGCTATTTCTGGCCACTTACTGTAATACTCAACTAACGTAAGTGCACACCTGCAATCCCAGGTCCCTAACTCGAATGGTCCAACAATGTCCAGTCCAACCTTTAGCCAGGGCACTTTTGTTGTGGGCTTGGCAAAGCTGACACGAAGTGATAGCGGACTGGGCTGAGTGATCCATGCCAGGCCACCAATACAAGTCACAAAGACGCTGTTAGGTCCTGATGACACCCTGGTGACCCTGATGAGCTAAGTTAATTAGGGCTCCATGCAGAGATACGGGCGCTACCAAGCGTTATGAACCTCTAAAGACCAAGCTATCTTGTGCTGCCAGTTCCTCCCTGATATGAAAGTATGGTGCCAGCTCAGGTGATAGGGTTTTCTTATTTTTAGGCCAGCCTGTAAGTAGTTGCTGTCGCAATGCTGACAGTTCAGGGCAAGCAGCACATTCTTTGGAGAACTCCTCCAATGAAAGAGCACGGGGTTCAGCTAAAAGGAATGCCACCATGTCGGGTTTAATGGTAGAGTCAGTATCCACACAGGTGGGCAATGGTAGGCGTGAGAGGCAGTCTGCTGTTACATTTTCAGATCCTGGCTTGTGGGATACATCATAGTTAAAGCAGAGTAAGCAAGCAGACCATCTTGCAATGCGCATCCCAGCACGGCCCATACCTTTAGGTGCCAGCAAGGTAGTTAGAGCCTGATGATCCGTTCGAAGTGTGAACCGTCGGCCCCACAAAAATGTTCACCACCGTTCCACAGCCCAGACGCAGGCTGGGGCCTCTTTCTCCACAATAGAATACTTTCATTCTGAAGTGGAGAGTGAGCGAGAGGTGAATGCAACAGTACACTCAGAGCCGTCGCCATGAATCTGAGTTAAGACAGCCCCTAATCCATAATCAGAGGCATCACAGGTTACCAGTGTATCCAATGCTGGGGCTGCATTGCTAGAGCTGAGCTGTTTACAATGAGGTCCTTCAATTTCTCAAAGCTTTTCTGTGTGCTCTCAGTCCAACTGAAAACACTGACATTCCTTAAGCATGCCCTCATAGGCTCCACCTCCGAAGTGTAGTTCGGCATGAACCGTGAGTACCAGGACGTCAGTCCTAAGAATGAACGCAATTTGGCTGCATCCATGGGAGCTGGTGCTTGCAAGATAGCCTGAATATGGCCGTCATTGGGTAAAAGACCTCGAGCAGTGATAGTGTGTCCCAAGTACGGAAGGCTTGTGCAGCTGAACTTGCATTTTGCACGATTCAGTGTGAGACCTGCATGCTGTACTGTTGTTAAAACAGCCTGCAGATTGCGATCATGTTCGGCTGCAGTGTGTCCATACACAATCACATCATCTAGATAGTTCTGGACTCGATGAAGGCCTTTCAGTATTGTAACCATCATTTTTTGAAAAGCCGCAGGCGCCAAGGCCAAGCCATAAGGTACCCGACGAAATCGAAACAACCCGTCATGAATGATGAAAGCTGTCAGATCTCGGCTGTCCTCGTGAAGCATTACTTGGAGGTAGGCGTTGTTCAGATCGATACTTAAAAACACTGTGGCTCCCTTTAATTCAGTAAATAAGTCCTCCATGTGTGGAAGTGGATGGCTATCGATAATTACTGCTCTGTTCGGCTCCTGCAAATCCACACATAAGCGAATTTCCCCATTTTTCTTTGTTGTCAAAACAATAGGGGACACCCACAGGGAGGCATCCACCCACTCAATGATGCCCTCAGCTTGTAAGCGGCAAAGTTCTTTGGAAACCGCATTTCTAACTGATAAAGGAAGTCTGCGCAGTTTTTGTTGTACAGGCTGTACTGACTCTCTTACTTTCACACAATGTACAAAGCCTTTGGTGCAACCAATGCCCTCTGTTGTTGCAGCCGTCACTTGTCGCACAATAGTTGGAGATGGGGGTGAGATCAATTCATTTCCAGCAATGTGAATGTTCAGACCAGCTACGAAATCCATGGCCAGTATAGGTGTGCCTTTCTCCACAACATAGATGCTAGTACTGGCCGCTGCATCCACATAATATACATGAGCGGATAGGCATCCGAGTACAGGCAGTGCTGCTTTTGAGTAAGTCACCAGTTTCACTTGTGGAGACCGTAAAGGCGATGAACTGAAATGCTACTTATAAAGGTGAGAAGGAAGGATCGAAACAGCAGAACCTGTGTCCACAGTGAGCTCAATCAGCACAAGGCTCACTTCTTCGGTTTTAATGGTTACAGTGCATTTTATTTTATCACGCAGCGATTTCCCTTCCACTTCAAGTACAACTTCAAGTGCAACTTTAGTAGCAGGGCAGTTTGGGGCATTAGCCAAGTGAGAGCTACAGCCACAACGAAAGCAAGTACGACTGGACTGTGCAGTAGACTGTGATCAAGGTTTACTCACAGATTTTTCATGGAACTTCTGACGATGCTGTGGCATGCCACGCTGAGCAGGTTTAATCTTGTGCACGGAGACCGCATCAAGTGTTTGCGCATGCTCCACAGCAGACTCTGTTTGGCCAGCTAACAGCATCACAGCAACACCGTCAGTGTTACCTGCGGCTGCAGCAAGAGACACACCCGAATACGTGCAGAGGACACTTTCTCCACTAATTGATCCCGGATAATCTCGTCCGTGCGATCGCCAAAGTTACAGTGTATACTGAGCTCATGCAAAGCAACAACATAATCCTTTACCAATTCATTTGGCCATTGAGCGCGTTGTCTGAATTTGTGTCGTTCGACAACGACATTCGTAGCTGGCTAGAAATGTTCTTCTAAAGCTTTAAAGGCATTGGTAACAGTCTGACCTGTATTAGGCAGCATGTAGAAACTTTCAAGCCCTCGGCTCCCAAGCACTGTAGTAGAATGGCACGCTTCCTCTCCTCCGGCCACTGATCTCCCGTAGCATCAATGGCAACAAGTCTTCTTCCAGGTGTGAATCAGTACCAAGGGCTGACCCGGGCATGGCAAGAACATAGGAGGCGTAGGTAAACTGAGTGCTGCCATCCTCTTCACCAAAATGTTGTATTTTGCATTAGTATTAATAAAGAAAACGCAGCAGAAACAAGCGTGTAGCAACTCAACACTTCATTTCTTTACCCCTCTCCTTTGTCCACCTCCAGGTCATAAGTGACGCCTAGTGGCAGCATGTTAACATAACATAACATTTTAAGATAACACAACAACATCCCATTCTTCCTCATTAGCATCATGAGAAACTGACCCCAGGAACCATGTTCCCTTTGTTTCATCTTGTGTCTTTCACTGGTCACTTCTTTTACAGTCTTTGTTTTACAAGCGACTTCAAAATGGCCTGTTTTGTTATACTTGCGAAATCTTTTCCCTCAAGCAGGACAGGTCCCATGTTTGTGCACATGTGCACATCTTAAACAGGTCACTTTGCTACTTTCATCTCTTTGTTTATTCTCAGGATTTCTCTGTTTGCCTCCTGTGTGTTTCCTGAATTGTTCTGTGTGTTTAGACTTGTAGTCTACTTCACTTACATCATGCACCTCAAATATTACAAATATTAGCACCAAAACTCTGCCAGCTCGCATAAACTGCTGACGAATGCTTTGACACTTTTACCACTTCATTGACTCCTTTTGTGAAAACAAGCATGGTCTTGAATCAAGTTGTGTTTGGACACAAAATGTTCATCAAATGTTTTAACTACTGCGCTGTAGTAAACATTTTCCAAAGAAAATGTAAAAGTGCTGAATATGGGTTCTGCATGTTTGGCCATCGCATATAGTAGTGAATTCACCTGTACATCACGTCTACCTTGTCGAGTTACATTGCAATTCAGAAATGTGCAAAGTGTTGCCTTCACGCTGGCCAACTCGATGGCTGGGCAAAATCAAAAGGTTTGGGCGTGTGAAACTTCAACATTTTCTTCCATCCTCCTTCTCAGATCAGCAGAGTGCATGGAGAACTTTCCCTTCTGACACAATGTAGCCAACAACTTGGTGAACTCACTGTCTTAACTTTATTTAACACGTACACTGATAACCCTAGTAAAGATAGTTTGCGGTTTGATGTTTAGATTTCTTTTGGCTATGAATACAAAGTGCACTGTCATAGACATGCAAATAATACCAAATGTCATTTTCCATGATTTGTGAAATCAGGTGACACTGTCCTCCAGGCCTCTTGGGTTCAATATCATGATTTGCGAAAGGTTTCAAAGTATAGTTTTTGACAGTTAACCCTTCCCTGGGCAGGGCCGTCGCAAGTGGGGGGAAAAGGGTGACAGAGCTTTGTGGGGCCCCAGCTTCGACTCTGAACTGTGAAAATTTTCACAGCACCGTTTTGGCCGGTTAACCTTTCCCTGAGTCAGTAACATCACTATTCTGATCTATCACTGACCCTTCCTTGAATAATACCCTGTTGAAAAAAACAGCATATGCTGGTTAGATATGTTTTAAAGCATGGCTGCTGGTTTGAGCTGGTTTAAGACAGTCCTTAGCTGGTCATGAGCTGGTTTAAGCTGGTCATGAGCTAGTCCTAAACCAGCACATTACCAGCTAAGGACCAGCTTAAACCAGCTCAAACCAGCAGCCATGCTTAAAAACATACCTAACCTGCATATGCTGTTTTTTTCAACAGGGTGAAAATCACTATTCTGATTTCACAGTTCAGTACGGGTCAGCTGACCCTTCCCTGGGTCAGTAACATCACTATTCTGATTTGTGAAAACTTTTACAGTTTAGTACGAGTCAGCTGACCCTTCCCTGGGTCAATAACATCACTATTCTGATTTGTGAAATCTTTCACAGTGCAGTTTTTATCAGTTAACCCTTCCCTGAGAAATGTACGTCACTATTCAGATTTGTGAAAACTTTCACAGTGCACTTTTGGCCATTTAAGCCTTCCATAAATCATGTACATCAATATTCAGATTGGTAAAAACTTTTACAGTTCAGTATGGTTCAGCTGACCCTTCCCTGGGTCAGTAACATCATTCTTCTCATTTTTGAAAACTTTGACAGTGTAGTTCTTCTCAATTAACCCTTCCCTGATTCATCAACATCACTATTCTGTGATGTCTGTGAAAAACTTCTGTGAAAACTTTCACACTACAGTTTTGGCCAGTTAACTCTTACCTGATACATTAATATCACTATTCTGAACTTTAAAAACTTTCACAGTGCAGTGCTGGTCAGTTAACCCTTCCTTGAGTCAGTAACTTAACTATCCTTATTTCTGAAAACTTTCACAGCACAGTTTTGCAGTGATGGGTCATTCTTAAACGATTCGTTCATTTTGAACAAATCTTTAATGTGACTCGAAAAGAACGAGTCATCTCGGGGAGTGATTCAACATCCTATTAGGTTCTGTACTGGAATTAATTCACCTGTTTCGAGTCTTCGGGTTTTTCGAGTTGTTCGTTCATCTTACGGAGCTGTCACGTGATGAAAGAATGACTCGAACCCGAAGACTCGAGAGATGAACTAATCAATTCTTTTTCGGGCTCAGACTGCATCGGTTAAGCTTATGTGGCTGTCACGTGATGAACGAATGACTCGAACCCGAAGACTCGAGAGATGAACTAATCAATTATTTTTCCGGCTCACACTGCATTGGTTAAGGGAACACTCCACTTTTTTTGCTAATAGCTTAGCATAGATCATTGAATCAGATTAGACTGTTAGCATCTCATGCGATGCTAACGGTCTAATCTGATTCAATGATCTATGCTAAGCTATTAGCAAAAAAAAAAAAGTGGAGTGTTCCTTTAATGCTGCATTCACACCATCTCGTAATTCCAAGACGAAAGCATGTGACATTCTAATCTGAATTATGTGTTTCTATGGCAACAATATCAATGCCAAAGCCGTCACGTGCTCCTGAACTCGTAATTACAACTTGTAAAACTTGTTTTACTCGAAAACTTGTCAGATAAGAGGTGAGGTGAGCTAATCATAGACTAAAGACCCAGGTAAACAATGAATTCATCTTTTCTGTTTTCTTATAGCATATAATTTTGTCTTGTTCATAGTGTGATCTAGTGTGACCGTAACATCACTACTCTGATTTCTGAAAATAATTCTGGACTGTGAAAGTTTTCACAAATCAGTAACATAACTATTTTATGTTACTGACTCAGAGAGGGGTTAATTGACCGTAACTGCACTGTGAAAGTTTTCAGAAATCAGAATAGTTAAGGGCTCAGGAAAAGGTTAACTGACAAAGTGTTAAACTGAGAAACCTTTCGCAAATCATAATACTGAACCCAATTCTTGGAAACCATTATTCACTGGAACAGCACTGTATGACATTATTATACAAGAAAAAGGGGGCAGAGCAAAGAGAAACACTGAAACAAGATTCCAGCAGTCTGCGTGTTTATTGGTAATAGACGTTAATCATGAAGAATGCCTACCTTTCACATTCCTTACTAGCAAACTTACCAAGGGGCTTACGGACAAGCTTTGCTGTGAAAAAAATTCACAAATCAAGCTGGTGAAGCTGCCACAAAAAAAAAAAAAAAAAAAAAAAAAAAACTGATTTTGGCCCGGAGGACAGTGTCGCCTGAATTCACAAATCATGGAGAATGACATTTGGTATTATTTGCATGTTTATGACAGTGCACTGTGTATTTATAGCCAAAAGAAATCTGAATATGAAACCGAAAATTTTGCGGAGGAAAAAGGTTCATATTGTCTATTCTAAATAACGATGCATGAAGCACAGCTCACAGTCACTTTCAGGCTAAATAGCTTTCTGTTTGTAAAAGTAGCAAACCTGCATAACCATTTTGAAATCTGTGGGAAAATGTTTCGCCGTGGATCACGTGGATTCCCATAGAAATGACTATATTTTGCACATGAAAAACAGTAAAACGCACAAGAAGACTAACTATTGTCATCCATCACAATTACCTAAGGAGGCCAGTTACTGCCACTGAATAAAACATAAAAATGGTAATTGTGCCTATTTATCTCACAATTCTGACTATTTTTCTTGCAATTGCAAGTTTACATTTTGCAATTCTGACTTTTTTTCTCAGAATTGTGAGATATAAATTCGCAATTCTGAGAACATATCAGTCTTTTTTTCCCCCTCAAAAGCGAACTTTGTAACTCACAATTGTGAGTTTATATCACACAATTCTGAGGGAAAAAAACTCAGAATTGTGAGATAAAAAGTCATGATAACCTTTTTTAATGTTTTATTCAGTGGCAGAAACCAGCTTCCATAATTACCTGACCACATCCACAGCTCCAGGGCGGACTTTGGGATCACTGCCCATAAGGGAAACACTGGCAGCAAAGGAGCCATCAATACTAAACACCACACATTCCATTCCCCATGGCAACACTGTGAGGAATGCCTCTGCACTTGTTTGATCACCTCTGTAAAGACAAAAAAAAAAAAAAAAAAAAAACAGCTCAGTGTCAGTGTCCTCCATTCTTTAAATAGTTTTGTAAAAACTCAGTCTATAGATAGATAAATATTTAGAGTGATTCACTGTTTTGTGATGAGAATGTGAATACTTACTTGACCACCATTTTGATGGGGTAGACACCCACCCCTAGTCTTTTATTGTCAGGGATAGTGTAGGACACCCGTCCACTGCTGCTGGTCACCACAGTGTCAAACAGCACCCAACGACCAGAGGCAGGCTGGGTCTTTAAAAACACATCCACCTGAGAAACAGATATTTTAAGTCATAGAAATATATATACAAGATCATAAGTTAAGTTTCAATAAAACTGTGCTGGCTATCGGAGTGGTAATGTTAACAGATCTCTTAGATTTTGTAGCAGTGGTAAAAAGCACTTTTTTTAAATATGACAACAACAATACAGTTATGAAAATTACCATCTTACCTTCTCTCCTGTTAGAGTCACCATGTCAAGAGGGCCATACATAAACCGCCCCACCAGCGTCTGCGGGCCATCTTCTGTCATGATGACATCATGAACTCTGTGATTTGCCGTTACATTCTGATAATGAAGAATAATTATAAGACTGACCTCCAAAATAAAAGAATGCACATAAAACTATTAAATTCTATTTCCTTCCATATAAATATACAGGTGCATCTCAAAAAATTAGAATATTATGAAAAAGTTCATTTTTTGTTTGTAACTTATTTCAAAAACTGAAACTTTCATATATTCTAGATTCATTACATGTAAAGTAAAACATTTCTAAAGTTTTTTTGTTTTAATTTTGATGATTACTGCTTACAGCTCATGAAAGTCAAAAATCCAGTATCTCAAAATATTAGAATATTTCCTAAGATCAATCAAAAAATGGATTTGCAAAACAGACAAGTTCTTTAAGTTCTTAAAAATATATTCATTTATGCACTAAATGCACTTGGTCGGCATCACATATTACAGCAAATTCCTTGTTCCTAGCACAAAAGACAGCATCAGTAAAGTGTGACCTAAACAATCAGCCTGTGTCACTGCTGAGGCACTATTGACCCTTTAAAAAAAAAACTTTAGAAATGTTTTACTTTACATGTAATGAATCTAGAATATATGAAAGTTTCAGTTTTTGAAATAAGTTACAAACAAAAAAATGAACTTTTTCACAATATTCTAATTTTTTGAGATGCACCTGTATATTTAAGGGGACCTATTACACAAAAATCACTTTTATAAGGTGTTTGAACAGTTGTGTGGCCGCAGTGTGTGAACACAACCAGCCTATGATGGTAAAACTCCGCCTGTTCATTTTTCCATCTGAGGCGCTAAGGACACTGTGGTTAAATTTCATTTTCGAAAAAAAATCTGTAAAGTCCCCTATATGTTTAGGGAACAGAGATCAATATCAATGCTTCATGCACGAACGTCAGCTCCAGACAAAGTATCACGTGTTTGTTTTTTCAAATTGCCTTTCTTAAAGTGCGTTTTGGCACTCTGTAAGGCTAATGTTGCTAAAGCTACCATTGTCTCTTCCATGTTTTCAGTGATGCTGCCTTCATGTGCTACCAGAATTCAGAATACAGATTTTGACTTATTTACATCAGAAAAGTTTTAATGGTTCTCCAGCACAGTGATGCATTTGTGACTACATATATTGTGAGACTTAGTAAGGTTAAGAGGGGACAGTTGTCTTGTATTTCACAGTCTTTTTAATTCTTTAGGGAATGTGAAAATACCAGACAAGAGCTCTCAAAGGTTGTTAATGTTGACAGTATAAGATGCCTTAGAAAGAGTTCTTTACACATAAAGCAGATAAACAGGAACCACAAGCTACACTGGCAGACTAAATATTGCAATAGATGAGCTTCAACATGATAAAACCAGCAGTTATGTAAAAACTCCTACAGTTTGAGCCAAGGGGGTTTAAAATGAGCTCTTGCAGTATGACTGACACTAACAAGAATTTTTATCTGTAAGCTTTTATTTGTATCATCCCTTAAGTCTGAATGTATATCACATGCACTACTGTTCAAAAATTTGATGTCAGTAAGAGTTTTGCTCTAAGAGTACAGTAAGACATTGACAAGCAGAAATGTTTCCTAAGCAACAAATCTGCATATTGTAATAATTCCTGAAGGATCATGTGGGACTGAAGACTGTTGTAATAGCTGCTGAAAATTCAACTTTGTGATCACAGGAATACATTTTAAAATATATAAAAATAGAAAAGTTATATTAAATTGTAATAATATTTTAAAATATTACAGTTTTTTACTATATTTTTGATCTAATAAATACAGCCTTGGTGAGTATAAGAGACTACATATATAATAATGCCAAACAGTACTATAAAACATTATTTATTAACATTAACATATACAACATTAAAATATTTGGAATCATATGGTGCTCTGCAAAGGCTTCCTAGACTAGACATAAAATATTTATTATTATTATTATTATTATTATTATTATTATTATTATTATTATTATTATTATTATTTCTCACCCGTAGTTTGACATGTGTCCGTCTGCGAAGCCACTTCTCGCGGGGACTGGATGGAGAAATGGAAATAACATCTGAACAATCTGCTTCCCCGGCTTTCAGACAGTCACATCGCATTACCTGAAGTGGCAGAAAAATGACTGCTATTAATTCCCAATCTTATGAATTCAAGGCTTTGTCTAAATGAATCCTAAATCTGGGGAGTGAACATCTGAGGCCACCATGTTTAAATAAATAAATAAATATTTTTTTATTTTTTTTATTTTTATTTTTTTTATTAAAATGTTTATTTCCAGATTTAAAGGAAAACACCCATTTAATTTGTGGACCCCCACTGTAAATTTTATTATAAAACATTTTATTTAGTATGCTTATGAGAACAATTTATTTATTTTTTATTTTTTTTGTTTGTTTTCTTCTCTGTCATACTGCACGTTGATACACCGTTTAGCATTTGATGATACTATATATTATACACATTGAGATAGCAAGCAACCATTGAAACATTGAAAATCAATGTTATGTCAATGCTGTATTGAATCTATGTTATAAATTGATATTTTTTATATGACTTTTGTACCCGTAATTAATGCTGAAAGAAGACTGAGATTTCAACAGAAAAGCAGTGAAAATGTAATTGAATCAGAGTTATAAAGTGATGTTGCTTTAATATTACTTTTGCACCCACAATTAATGTTGAACAAAAAAATTTCAACAACAACAACAAAAATCAGTGGTAATGTCATTTAATTAACATTAAGAAGTGATGTTGGTTCAATATCACATTTGCATGACAATTAGTGTTGAAATGGTGGGATTTCAGTAAAAAAATTCTATTGAGTCGTGCCGATAGCCTAGTGGGCAAGTGCGCCGACATACAGTGCAATTTCGAATCCCGGTTTGAGGACCTTTCCCGATCCCGCCCCCCTCTCTCTGTCCCACTTCACTTCTTGTCTGCTCTCCACTGTCCTATCATAATAAAATGTAAAAACGGCAAAAAAAAAAATCTATTGAATAAATGCTACACTATGATTGATTGTACTGTACATCACTGCTGTTGAATTAACATTGAAATGAACAAAAAAATAATCAATGGTAATATTGTTGAATCAACGTTACACTATGATTACACATCACAGATGTGAAATCTACTACTGAAATTAACGAAAATATTATTGTGATATGATAATATTATTTCTAATATCGTTTGATCAATGTTAATGTGATATTGGTTTCAAATCACTTTGTTGAAACACTGAAAATACAACTGAAACATTAACAAAATAATGTTGCCATCTGATGTAAGTTAATGTGAAACAACAATATTTCTGACTATTTCAAAGTGAAAAAGGGAAAACCTTTTTAAACAAATTTATTTAATTTGACAATTTAACACAATCAATGACAAAAAGAAAAAAAAGTGGGGCAAAAAGTACATGTCAGGAATATGGACCTGTTTTGTTGTGTTTTTGCCCCATGTTTCTGTTCCTGTGTGCCCTACTATGGTCATGTTCCAGTTCTCATTTAGTCTGATTGGTCATTCTGTGCATCTGTGTTCTCCCCATTAGCCCATGTATTTAAGTTCCAGTCTATGAGTTTTGTCTTTGTCGGGTCTACTATGTGATGTACGCGTGTCTTCTCCCGTTCCTTGTGTGGCTTTACCCTGAGTGTTGGATTTATTAAAGACTGTTTCACTTATCAACATCTCTGTCGTTCCTTCCGACACAGTTCATAACAGTACAAAAGCATTAGAACCATTAAAAATAACATTACTTTCCGATGTCTAATGTCCTTATAATAAGTGGCCCAACTGTTCAAGTTTTAAAACTCTGGCTTGCATCAGTGTACTGCCTCTTTTCCTTTGGGTTCTCTGAAATCTGAAAAAGAAAGCTTTAAACTTACTTTTACTTCTGCTTACTTACTGTTACTTAAGAACAAATCAAAGTTGTCATATTCAAGAATGTTAATAAGCTAAACACAATATGATTGGTTTTTTAAACTGTTTAACACAAAATAATCTAAAAATATTTATAATACTGTTAAATGATACATATTTAATATATTTATTTATTTGTGGAATATATTTATATTCAATTTAAATGGAAGCACTATGACAAGGTGTCCAATCTTTATACCCAAGTTTATATCCAACTCTAATTAAAACACACCTGAAACAGGTAATCAAGATTATTAGGATCAATAAAAACTTCCAGTCAAATGAATCACTCTTTTGTTATAATCAGCGAAATGGGTTTGCAAAAAAGGTTTAAAACTGTTTGTGGTTTAGTTTGATTTATTTAGAAAGTTGTGTTACAGCTTCTAACTGAGCAATGCTATCCAGGCTAACCAGACCTTGACTTCTTGGTCTCAGCCCTTCAATGTGATCTAGAGAGCTGAGCCCCTGGGCACCCTTCTCTTGGTAATATTTAGAAAGCTGACCTTCATATTTCAAGATTTAAGCTATAAAAATCTCATTCTACTGTGCATTGCTAGTCTGAGACTGTTATGTATTTGTTTACTGATCTAGTTCAAATCTGAGGAAGCCCCTGAGCATTCAATACCTATTCAGCAAACATAAAGAGAAAGAGATGTTTCCCTTTCGAGGGAACATCGAACTACGTCCTCTAGAGGTTGCTATGGGGAATGCCTCAGCGTGACCAGTGTCCTGAAGCATACATCTAAACACGACAATAACATTGGCCAGCGACAGCCTATGACGTCACTACCGGCGCGACCACAGTAAAAAGGGGCGCCGGGAGAACACGTTTATGTTAGCAGAAGCTAAGCATGACTAGGAGTACATGTTCTCACAGAGGCTTTGCTCTGAGACCAGCAGTTCACATGGTTTGCGGGCTGTGTGTGTGTGGTAAAGAGCAAGCGCGTTCGGCTCTCGAGGGAGTTGAATGTGCTTGTAGCATTCTTTGCTTAAGCATGCTCTGATACCTGCAGTTTTCACGTGGTTCGCGTGTTGTGTTTGTGGTGAACAGCAAGCACGTTGGGCTCTCGAGGGTGTTGAATGCGCTTGTAGCATTCATTGCTTAAGCATGCTCTGATACCCACAGTTTTCACATGGCTCGTACGTTGTGTGTGTGGTGAAGAGCAAGCGCATTCGGCTCTCGAGGGAGTTGAATGTGCTCGTAGCATTCATTGCTTGTTTCTCACGAGGGATAAGGATGCTCTGATACTCTCTGTTTCACGTGGCTCACGCGTTGTGTGTGTGTGGTGAAGTGCAAGCGCGTTCAGCTCTTAAGAGAGTTGAATGCGCTCATAGATTTCGTTGCTTGTTTTTTGTGAGGAATATGCATGAATTGAATGTGCTCGAATCACAAGGAGATGGCTTGTGCTCACTGTGATGCATTCACGAGACTACTGAGACAGGAGGTGAGTGCTTCGCTGTTTACCCGAGTTAATACCCGAGTTTGCATGAGTGCGTTCGCCTCTCACGGGAATAACGACGTATCCACTGGGGGGGCTCCGTTCTTGCTTGATTTCTGAGGAATTTCCCTTTCAGTAATTTCCTAATAACCTATAGGATGTGGATAATCACATTATATGCACTTCAAGAGCCCTTTCTCTCCATGCTCAAGTGTTGGCTTGCGAGCCTCCTTGATGCTTATAGAAGCCACCACCCTTTCTGTCTACCAGGGTTGGGCAGAAGCCACCTGCACTTGCATTGCAGTCTCTTATGTTGGACCTGCGCAGGAGCTGTGGACCTGTCCTTGTATGTTTTGACTCTGCTACAGGGTAGGACCTCCGAGCACCTCCCCTGCTAAAGTCAGAACCTCTCGATCTGTCAGCTGATTGTAGTGATGGTCTCATCCGTCAGTACTGGATACAACCTGGATGATAGCCTTCGGCCTCATGCTTTCTGGATCATGCGGCAAAGTCGCTAGGCTTCTGCGGGAGCCTCCTTGGCCTTCAGGTCCCCAGTATAGCGCTGCAACCCCAGGACTCATGGGCCCTCTTCTCAGGCTGAGCTTTTCCGGAGTGTATGCTTTGTGATGTGCTCCCTGATGTCCTGCCTGAGGTTTGCTTCAAGAAGCTGCCCCAGCCAAGATGCGCTACTCATGTCTCGCCTTGAGGGGGTTCCTGAGATGTGAGTCATCCACTTAACCATCATGTACCATCATGTGAGCTCCTCCTGCTGAGGTGTTGCGGGGCTCCACTCCTTAACTCCACACTGCCCTTATGGTCGAACCAGTGAATCGCCTCTCCGTGGAGTGGGCTTGAGTACACTGCTTTCCCGGAGGTGCGAGTGAGAGGTGTTTCTGCGAAAAGTCTTCCTGAGTGCTTTCACTCTGAGGAGCAGTAGCTCTTCAGACATGTATGGACTGCCTTCTGGTCGAGCTAAGGTGTGCTCCTCGCACTGCGAGGGCTAGTTATGCACCTCCCATTTCCAGTTTGAGATGTAGGGAAAGCCTCAGCCTGTGGGCTGAGATAACTGCTCCCAGGAACTCTTATGCAATTATAACGAGTTGAGTAGGCCCGTCCTGTTGCCTCCATGTGCCTGGCATTACTCCCCTCACCTTAGAGGGTTATCTTTGAGCTTGCCATTCCCGGTTGTTTACTGTTGCCTTTGGCATTGTTGATGTACTGTTTCCTATCTAATACTGTACAGCCGCCTTGTCACAATTCTGTATTGTTAAAGGCGGTATATAAATAAAGGTGACTTGACTTGACTTGACTCTCTCTGCCTCCCTGTAAAGTTGTTCACTTTGCTGGATGACCTTAGCAGTGCTCTCCTCACCCTAGGGGATCACCTATGAGCATGCTGCCCCCCTTTTGAGCGCCTGGGTTTCTCTCTTATCCTGAAGAGTTGAATTCCCTGCTCTGTGGGCTCCACAGCAATGTCAGGGGGTCTGGCCTTATCCAGCCTTCCCCCTAGACTGTTTTATGGTGAACTTGGCTATGCTTCCCCACTTCAGAGGGTCGTTCAGAATGTCCCCTCCTCTTGAGGGTTAAATTCTACACTCCCCAGAGCTTTGTGACAAGCGCTCTGTACATGCAGAATCATGCTAAATCTCTGTGCACTTTCTAAAATCCATGTTGTGGTAAGTGCGCACGCTAGTCTCTGTGCACTTTCTAAAAATCCACGCTGTGGTAAGGATACACATTAATCATCTTGTGTTCTTTTCGAAAAATCTGTATGGTATGGGTTACACGCTCGACCTCAATCCCATTCTTTGAGTTGGCTCAGGCCTTGGTTCCCTTGGGCCCTACTCTACCTATGTATCCCTAGTGATACAGGGTGTTGCTACCAAGGATCTGTTGAGACAGTTCCTTGAGCAAGCTCATGCAGAGCTGGCAGTAGCCCCTGGGTGACAGGCCAGGGCCTAGTTACTATCCTAGGTGCTTGGCCATATCCCCTTAAAGGAATCTCTTCTTCTGATTCCAAGCCTTTGAGCTCTACCCTGGGTCCAGGATAGCTGACCCCTAACAGGTAAGTCTTTGGGGTATGCAGCTCAGGACTTTGGCCGAAGGGGATAATGTCACTGACAGCTGTCTAGGCATCCTTGGGGCAACTCTTAGCTTGGTAGAGTTGGTACTTAGTGTTCACCTTGTGTTTGGCATGCACTCCCCTCAGCATGGCAGCATGGGTATAATGTTCCCCTTAGCGACCTCTAGAGGACACAGTTCGATGTTCCCTCGAAAGGGAATCTCTCAGGTTACGTATGTAACCATGGTTCCCTGAGAAGGGAACGAGACACTGCATCTTCTAGAATCCTTGCCATGCTTCGGATGCAAGCTTCAGACGAAGAAGCTGATGATGCGTTCTCCCAGCGCCCCTTTATACTGTGGTCATGACGGTAGTGATGTCATAGGCTGTCGCCTGCCAATGTTATTGTCGTGTTTAGATGTATGCTTCAGGACACCGGTCACGCTGAGGCGCTCCCCATAGCGACCTCTAGAGGACAGTGTTTCGTTTCCTTCTCAGAGAACCATGGTTACATACGTAACCTGAGACATTTTTTTGCCAGTGTCTTCTCATTCATAAGGATGTAGGATTGATTTGTTTGCAGGTAGCTACTAACATACAATGGACCTTTATCACACTTCCTATATCTGGTAAGTGAAGCAGTGTATTGCCACTTTTGGTCCCATAGCAACACAGTCAAAACTAATGGGAGAATACTCTCTTTCCTTTCTTTCGCCAGTGTTACTGCTGCGTACCTGGCTGCTTTTATTCTAAACAACAACACACTGCATCCGTTTTCACGATTTCCTGACGCAACACGGATGAGATGGGGTGGGATGAATTAAGGTCCTTCTACAATATTATGCGGGAGCACATTTGCATTCTAAATATGCATTCTGAATAAATACATTTATTTCCAAACTAACCTGCTGCAGTCAAGTTCATCTTCTCATTAACAATGTTTTTCTCTGACTGGTCATATTTCATACCTGTTTAATTTTTCTTCTGCATACTGATTTCCATTTGTATTGCCACAGTTTTACTGCACATACCATGGTTAATTTCCATAAGAGCAGTATTAAAATAAATGAATGAATGTGCGGGCGTTGTTTAACAATGTTGAACATTTTGGCTTAAAAAGTATAATGCATTGACAGTGTGACTTTGAATATTAATTAAGAATTTTGGTATAAATATGTGAATTACATACAGTGAAATGACTGAATGAAAACTGACAGAATAATGACTAAAATTTAATACAAATTAATTAATATGTTCATTCTGATCTTATTCATCAGGTCTCGCACACAATGCAGCATCACAGTCACCGTTTAAACGAGCTACTTGTATTCTACTTGTTTTGCAGCAGCAGCAATAATCTACAACAACAGCAATAACCAACAGCAGCAGCAATTCAGCAGCCTAGCAGACCAAATACATTAACATTGTAATATACATTACCATGCTAAAATTCTGAGAGTTGTCATGATAGAAAAGATTTTATTCTGAAGAACAAACAACACTGGAGTCCTTTTACTTCCATTATGTGGTAAAACACTGAAACATTTTCAAAATATTTTCTTTCATGTTGCATAAAGTAAGTCATGCAGTTTTCATACAACATGAGTAAATGATGATAAAATGTTGTACTTATAAAAGTTTAGCACATTTGATAATTGACAGGTGAGTGGGCATTCCTTTTACACTGTCCCAGATACATCAGGAATAATGTTTTGCGATGTGGTCTGAATGTAGTTTACTCGAGATGGATGTCAATATATTGTGTAAACAGGGATTTTTTCCTCATGTTGTGGTATTATATGTTACACAACCTTTGTAGTAAAGCAGAGAACTGCACTTACCTGTCTAAGAATAAAAGCTACAGCATCCGTGGACTCCCAGTATGATGCATGGAAAAGGTGAGGCAGTGCTATAGTGGGAAAGGTGGTGAGCACATCCGGACAGTACAGCACATAATCTAAGCGCTTCAACCCCCACCACCTGCTACATACTAAGTGAGAAAGAAAAGAGAGGATTTATGGTATACATGCTTGAACCACACTTAGTTAGTAGTTAACGTATATTTCCAAATCCATCAAAGCATCTGACTTTAATGTAGTAATGAATAAAATATATGAACAGCCTGAAAGCACCTGATTCAGGGATGTGTTGTGCTCTTGAGACTCACTGTGCGAGATGCTAACAGACTCACTAGGGGTAGTTTCAGACCCCTTAGCATCAGTGCCAGAGTGGGCGGTGCCAAGTAGAACAACTCGATCGCTGCTCCTGCGGGATACACTTCCTCCACAGCACTGCTCTGAGGGTCTGTCTACAGAAACACTGCTGTCTGACAAGTGTCTGAGCATGGTGTCTGCTTTGAGGAGAAATAAATAAAACACAAACCATTCACAAATGTAAAAAGGCAAAGAAATGCAGTATAAACATCAATGACGAATAAGGAAGAAAAGGGGAAGAAATAAGGAAGAAATTGGTTTCATATGAATTTTAACTTTTCAAAAAAGTTACAGTTTATTGACTTGATTGAATCTATTGATTAAGAATGTTGGTAACCCTGAACAATAAGGTTCATTAGTTAACATTAGTTAATTACATTAGTTAATATGAACTAAGAATGAACAATACTTACACAGCATTTATTAATCTTAGTTAATATTAATTTAATAGCATTTACTAATGCATTATTAAAATCACAGGTTGTGAATAACTAATTAACATTAGTTAATTCACTGTGAATTAGCATGAGCAAACAATGAACGACTGTATTTTTATTAACATTACATAACATAACGTTAATTAACATTAACAAAGATTAATAAATAGCATAATAAATGTGCTGCTCATTGTTCATCCATGTTAATTAATACATTAACTAATGTTAACAAATGACAACTTATTGTAAAGGGTTACTAGAATGCCTTGTGATGTAACCATCAAGTAAAAAGTAATAACATTTTCCACACACCTTGGATACATGTGAGTATAAATATTTTGATCATTATTTTCAAAAAAAAAATTGTTTTTAATACATCCAATCTGAGTTAGATTAAAAATTATCCTGGCTCTTTCAAGCTTTACAATAGCAGTGTTGAAGTGCATCTAATTTGTGAGCATTAAAGTGACTGTTATTTTGTCCAGAACAGCTTCCGTGTCTGTCAGTTAGCGCAAGCTAGAGAAAAGTGATTATTACATTTTAAATATGGATATTCTTCTTACAAAAACGCATCGATTCACTACATGAGGCCTTTATTCACCCCCTGGAGCCATGTGAGGCACTTTTTTTTTGTTTATTATGGATGGATGCGCTTTATTGGACTTCTTTTGGATTGTTGAACAGAAACACCTGCCCGCTGCAATTATAAAGCTTGGAAAGGCCAGAATCATTTTTAATATAACTCCAATTGGATTTGTCTGAAAGAAGAAAGTCAAATACACCTAAGATGGCTTGAGGGTGAGTAAATCATGGGCTAATTTTCATTTTTGGGTAAACCATCCCTTTAAAACCTGAAGTGGGTCAGGAAAGGTAAAGAGAGCTGTGAGAAAATATATTGTGTATCAGATCCGCATCACGTTCAGCAGCGGCAGCTTTTAAAGTAATAGCAGGCACATAAGCTAATAACCCAGCTGCTGTGATGTCTTGTTAATTAAAGAACAAAAGAAAAAAGAGGAAATCAATACCTTTTATAGCTTTAAAGATTCATCTATATTTAAATTTAAAAATTAGTGTTTGACAACTTTGTTCAATTTCTGTATATTTGCTACTTGCTGAAGGGGACAGGTACAGACTTTTTCTTAAAGTCTACTAAAAGTTAAAATTGATAGCTCTCAATTATACTGTAATGTTGAATGAATGGCTATAGTCAAAGGTTAAATATTGGGGGGGGGGCAGCTTCATAGAGACATCAATAGTATTGGTATCAGTGATACTGCGCTTCAGTCATAAAAAAAAAAAAAAAAAAAAAAAAAAAAAAGATGCCTGAGAGTATAAAAAATATATTCTTTTTATGTTGTTTGTATGTTAATTTGAAGATTGAATGTAAAATATTGCAATATAAAAGTATATGTAAAAAATTTAATTGTTAGGTGGAATTAATCACGATTAATTTAAGAAAAAAAATGTGTTACTGAAGTGTTATTGAACTGTACCATACATTTGTCCTATGGTGTGACAAAGCAAAAATTAAGAAATATATAAATAGCATGAGAGAGATTTATCTTCATTATTAGATGCTTATTTTCATATAGTGTTATTTATTTAATATGAAATTATAATTCGTTCAAAACTGCTGAAAATTATACCATTTTAAGATGAGTGATATTTATATCTTCCCCTATTGTAATACTCAACTGTTTAAAGATAATTTGAGATAAAAATAAATCTGTGGTTCTTTTATGTGTCACACCATAGGACATTACGTCACACTAAAGGACAGTGTAGGGAATTTTGCTTTCGGCAACCAAGGGAGGAAAAATAGTGCGGTAATGGGTACTCACGTCACAGATAACATTATGATTCTTGGATCATGTGTCACTTAATGTGTGGTTATGAGTAAACCACATAAGGAAGATTGGTGGGAATAAAATAAATGTTATTAACAAAAGATAGACAAGAGTAATCAACAACTACTAAATGAATACCATAAATGAAAGAGGAATGAGTGCATGAGATGCATAAAATGCAAGTGATTCAGTTCGGTGTTGCTATGTCAGAGCTATGTTATTGTAACGTGGGAGTTGTGAGACAACACAGTATAGGATCCAAAAGGCTTTATTAGAAAGAGCGTGGTCAAACAGGCAGGGTTGAACACCAGAAAACAGTATAATCCAAGGTAGCCCCTCCTTAAGGAGCGGCTTCCAGATGCTCCTAAATGAATCCAAGTGGGAGGCAGAGTGGAGGCAGAACAGGGGGAGGGATGGAGGGCCATGTCCATGTGCAGGAGGAGGACATGGAGACTGAGGCAGAGCCGGCAAAGCAGGGAGCCAGGGCGGAGCCGGCAGAGCAGGGAGCCAGGGTGGAGCTGAAGAGTATCAGGGCGGAGCAGAAGACCACCAGACTAGAGCTGAAGTCCACCAGGGTGGAGCAGGTGGAAATAAAGACCACCAGAGCAGAGCTGAAGAGCACCAGGGCGGAGCTGAAGACCACCAAAGCTGAGCAGACGGGTCTGAAGATTAACATGATTGAGCAGATGACCACCACAGCAATGCAGCCGGGTCTAAAGATCCCCACAGTGGAGCAGACAACCATCACAGCAGAGCAGACACGTCCGGAGATCCCCATGGTGGAGCAGACGACCACCACAGCCGAACAGACGGGACAGCAGATCCCCACAGTGGAGCAGATGACCACCAGGGTGAAGCTAATGGCACAGGAGACCAAGGCGGATCAGGCAGAACTGGAACAGAGAGCACAGAGAGGTTAACAACAGCCGCTGACTTGGGAGTTTCTGCAGTGGGAGCTGCCACCTCGGGAGGAGCTAGAGTGGATGCCACTAGTTTGAGAGGTTCTGCAGCAGGAGCTGCCACCTCGGGAAGAGCTGGAGAGGAAGCCGAAGACCTGGGAGGTTCTGCAGCAGGAGCTGCCACCTCTGGAGAAGCTGGAGTGGACTCATGAAGGCCTTGCTGTGGCAGCCATTTTGTGAAAGGCTCTGGACTTGAGAGTGCTGGTGGCTAAGATGGGTCAAGCTCCGCTGCCACCAGTGGTTGATGGCTGATTATTCTGAAACGTGGGAGTCGTGAGACAACGGAGTTGAGGATCCAAAAAAAAAAGGCTTTATTATAAAGAGCGTGGTCGAACAGGCAGTGCTGAACACCAGCAAACAGCATAATCCAAGGCAGAGGCAAAAGAGTAGTCCAGAATAGGCAACGGTCAGGGCAGGCCGTGAACAATCATGAAACTAGAAAACAGTCCAGGGTCAAAAACACAGGCTGAGTTTGTGCAAGATGTTGCACTACACATCACTGTCACTAAGAATACTTGTTTCTCTGAATAAGTATAAGATGGGAGTGTTGTAGTGTGCATCAGTTTAAGGTTTGAAAACATAGTTATGAATGGATTTGGATGGATCTCTGTGATCTCTCTTCTTCACCCACTGCTGCCGTGTCTGGAGATCCTAAGGAATTCTTATGACAGTCACCGGCCAGGCCTTAGCGATCAGTCTGTAGGTGGAGGAAGAGCAGATACTGCATTTTGACCGATGAGATGTCCATTCCTTCCCCGGCTTGGCACCAAAGGTTTTCTTCTTGCCCTCTAAAAGGTGTCTGGCTGTTGTCCACAAATTCTCTTAAAATCTCCTCCCTTCTGGTGGATCCCTGTTTCTATGAAGCTCCTATCCTCCTAACTCCTATCACCTGGTTCCCCGCATCAGCTACCCTATATAAAGTTTCCTTTCTGTTCAGTTTGCTGTCGGTTATTATTTAGAGTCACATGTGTTTTGAATTCTTATTTTTCATGTATTGTGTGATTTATAATTAAAGCCTTTTGTGGGCTACCTTCGTCTTCATCGCCTTCCTTGGAATACATGTGACAGAATAACCGACCACAAGAAATAAGACTAGAACTGGCCTCAATTAACATGGCCCCGAAGGGCAGCGCTCATAGCCCTTCAGGAGCCACGATCTTTATTTTTCAAGACGGCCGAGACCTGGAGGAATATGTGCGGGAGTTTGTGGACAATTGCCATCTTGCCACATGTGATGACCTCACCTTAATGGTGTGGGCTGGAAGAGGATTTCCGCTTCGTCATGCCCAGAGCTGATCCGCGCTGGTCGCTTAAGAGCTACATCAACTTCACGCTATGGATCGCCAGATCAGCTTTCACCGTCAATGAGGCGGAGTCCAGCCCGGGGTCATCACATGTGAGTGTCTCCAGCGCAGAGTCCTCACCCATCATGGCCGCTAGCCCACAACCCAGTCAACTGCCACCCTGTGGCGCAGAGCTACCGGAGCTCACTGCAGACAGAGAGCCAGAGCCTGCCGTGGTCATTGAGCCATCGCCATCAGGAGCGACAGAGCTGATGATCGCCCCAGAGCCAGAGCCACAAGTGTCTGACCAGGTGCGAGAGCGGGCAGTCGAAGCGACGGTGGAAGCTGCAGTGGAGATCACGGGGGCAAGGAAAAGCCACGCCCACTGCGCCACCGCTGAGGGTGAGCAAGAACTGGACTTGGGAAACTTAATAGACTTTTATTCAGAGATACCCATCCTTCTGTATTCACCTGAACTGTTAACTTGTGAAAATATCCCACCCAACCTCCTGCTCCCGCCTCCTCTCATTGATTTGTTCCATTCCTCAACGCCCTCTCAGCTGGATCCCGTCAGCCCCTCTGCTCACCCTCAGCCCACTCACCGCTGGTCTGCCCATCTCCAGCTCCATTGGCGTTGAGTCTGGAGGATCCCTCAACTCCACCTCCAGCCTCCGAGGCCCAGACTCCGCCTCAGTCCTGTAACCCAGCGGCTCCAACATGGCTTCCAGCTCCCTTGTCTCCACCGGAGCCCGTCAGTCCACCAGCTCCACTGGGCTCCCTCGTCCCTCCGGCTCCGCCTTGGTCAGTCGTCCCCCCTACCTCCACCTCGGGACTGCACTCCTCCGGCTGCGCCTCGTCGCTCTGTCTCACTGGCTCTTTTGGGCTCCTCCTTCCCTCCAGGATCTCCGCCTACGCCTCAGTTGCCGAAGCCATCTGTTCCGCCTTGGCCCTTTGGATCCTCGGCTTCGCCCTGGCTCGTCGGCTCTCTGTCTCCACCTGGGGGTCCACCACCTGCTCCGCCGCCGTCGGACGGCCCCCTGGACTCGTCAGCCCTTCCTTCACCATGGCTCCTCCTTCCATCAGCTCCACCGTGGGCCGTCACCATGACTGTGGCCTGGGCCTTGCCTGACTCCTCCTGCACCTGGTCCATCAGGAATCCTCCTTGGTTCCTCCCTTCGTCAAAGCCACCCTGGTTGTCTGCAGGCCTCCCTATCTGCCCTTCTCCAGCCTCTCGCCCTCCTGATCCCCTGCCTTCCTTCCACCATTGGTCCTCCTTCTACAGTGCAAGGTCGCGCCTACCGGGAGGGGGCGAACTGTCACAGTTTTGAACTCTTTTCTTGTTTTGTTTCACATATTGGTTTAGTCCTTTTGTGTTGGTTCCTTCCATTATTAGTTAACTCCCATCACCTGGTTGCCCTCGTCAGCTACCCTATTTAAAGTCTCCTTTCTGTTCAGTTTGCTGTCGGTTATTATTTAGAGTTCTTTGAATTCTTATTCTTCATATATTGTGTGATTTATAATTAAAGCCTTTTGTGGATTACCTTCGTCTTCATCGCCTTCCTTGGACTACACGTGACGCACACAATGGACAACATATAAAATCTACTTAATTTATAATGGACTATATCATATTACATTTATTTTTTACACTATTACGTTTTATTTTGATGGTCCCCCTAGTCTATTGACAATAAGCCATTTTCCAACTACATGTCAACTAACACTCCTTAGAGCATTGGTTCCTAACCACGTTCCTGGAGGCCCCCCAACACTGCATGTTTTCCATGTCTCCCCAAGCAAACACACCTGATTCAGATAATCGACTCATTAGTAGAGACTCCAAGACCTGAAATGGGTGTGTCAGGCAAAGGAGAGATGCAAAATGTGTACAGAAAACCTCTTTGCATCGTTACATTTTCAGATAAACGTCATTTACTATTTTTAATCATTTTTTTACATTGTCAATGTCAAAAATTGGTCCCCACAATGTAGCAAGAACAAGTACACACACACACACACACACAGATTTGGCATTTTACCAACAGTGATAGCTGGATTAAGTCTAATAATGAAATTAGCTTGCTTGATAAGAACAGCATTAGAGAAACACTGTGATCACAGTCAGTAACAAAACAGCCAAACACACACACACACACACACACACACACACACACAAATCTTAGTCACAATATGATGCTATGAAAACAATATTACTGTGCTGTAAAAAAAAAACTGTGTTCATGGTGTTCAACTTAAAATAATTATGTAAGTAATTTAGCCCCCCAATAATCATTTAAACTGTTGTCTTCATTTTTTTTTTTTTTTTTTTTTTCTTTTTTTTTAAGTAAATGTAGGAGATTTAAAATCTGCCAAGATATTAACAATTTGCCACCGTCGACCCCAGGAGGTTAAAAAAATATATATTTCACCAAAAAGTGAAAATCTGCTGAAAATGTTCTCACCCTCATGCCATCCAAGATATAAAAGAGTTTGTTTCTTCATTAGAATAGATTTGGAGAAATCTCTGCAGTTAATGGGTGCTGTTAGAATGAGTCCAAACAGCTGATAAAAACATCACAATAATCCACAAATAATCCACTTGACTCCAGTTCATCAATTATGCCCTATGAACTGAAATGCTCTGTGTTTGTCTGGAATCATGCTCTCCATCGATGACTGGACTGGAGTCGTGTGGATTGCTTGTGGATTATAATGATGTTTTATCAGCTGTTTGGACTCTCATTTGACAGCACCCATTCAGTGCAGAGGATCCATTCGTGAGCAAATGATGTAATGTTATACTTCTCCAAATTTGTTCCAATGAAGAGACAAACTCATCTACAACTTGGATGGTCTGAGGGAGAGAAATTTCTCGGCATATTCAAATTTTAGGTGAATTCCTTTAAGTTAAATTAAACGTGTGCACTTTATTTACATGGTTAAAACAACTTTTTACAGCACAATTTACTGGATTATTTTTTACACATTAATTCAGTGATGCCTGCTAGGAAACAGAGAAAGACCTTACCCATGAGATTGGAGCGTCCGTCACCCAGAGGGTATCGCTGGTAACGGGGAACGGGAAAGGGGGGCAGTTGGGTGAGAACTGGATGCAGCAAAGGTTCCAAGCGTGAGGCAGAAGGGTCCGATGGGTAGAAGAGATTAAAAATCTGAGAACATGCTGGCTGGAGCTGAGCCACTAATAGAGACAGAAGAGAGAACAGGCTAACAATTTATCACTAATTTACTTAAAGCATGATATTAAAAATAAACAGAAATCACTATCTCTCACATTTTTTATTTTTGGTAAAATTTGACATTTCTTTAAAAAATAAACCAAATAAGTGTGTGAGAGGGAAGCTGATTTGTACCATCAACAGCAGGTAACACAGTTCTCCTCATTGCTAGCACCAGCCCCAGTGGGCATCCCAGCAGAAAGCAGTCTGACACTTCAAACTCAAAGCAGCCTGGATTGAGAGCCTGCCTGGAGCCACACTGATCGTCCTGCATCTGACTGTGAGACAGCAGGCATAGTAAGTGAGTTATCTTCATTTATTATTAACTCTTTATTAATGATTAATAACAATTAATGCTTTAACTTTATGCCGATGTCATCAAAGAGGCCCTCTGTGCTTCCATGATAGGCCTGTTCTTTATCCTTGATATATTCCATAGCATTGATCCAATTCAGAATAATTTCTTTAGCATAGAGTCTTTATACTTTATACTGTAAATCCAAACCAATCCATCTGCATCTTATCAGTTAACAATCAGTTTAGTTCATACTCTTTTTTTTTTTTTTTTTTTTTTTTTCTTTCTTCCAACTGTTGCACGCATTTCTGTGTGGTATAATCATGGGCATAGAATACACATGTTAATAAAACATAAATTTGTTTCCCACACTTTTTTTGGGCAAGTGTGTTCATATAGAGGTTTTCAAGGGCCAGTGTAAATAAATCTAGATTTAAACTCAAAAAGACAAGTCAGTCTATGAATTACCAGAAATGTTATTTATATCCAAAATGAGGCAATGAGAACATTATGGAGCGCTAAACACTCTCATGCAGTGTATGTTTCATTTATTCTCAAAGCCAGGGGGCGCTCACACACAGAAAATCCAAAACAGACTCATGGATATAATAACTTATAAAATGCCACAGAATTCATAATATGGACAAAGGCATCCAGGTATTGATGAATACAAAGCAGAAATGTTTTGCCTGATAAAACGTGAAGATAATAAACACACAACTGCGACAATGTGGCTTATGTGTGTTTTTCAGGTCATCTCCAGTAATACGGTTGTTTTGTTGTTGTTGTTGTTATTTTTGCTGTTGTGTTGTTGTTGTTGTTGTTTCACTTTGGTACTGTTTTCACTAGTAACTGTTAAAAACTTTTTATCACAACAGATCATCAAAAGTGCACTTTCGTCAAACATCTCAGCATATTTTCAGTTGTCTTAATACAGTACACACAATCACAAACTTTTCACTACACAAAATTCTTTCATAAATCTCTTATTATCAAACTTTTCATTTGCATGTCTTTTTAACAGGCAGCCAAGGAGATCGGATTGGAGTGGGGTTTCCCACCTCATCCCGAGCCTTCACGGCTGGACAATAAGCATCTGGGTAATGACCGTCATGCTCGTTCCCAGTGCCTGTTTTCCCGGAAATGCACGAGAAGTTGACGAAATCTCGGAAGGCTCTGTTTTCAGCCAGAACGCAATATACCAACTTCCCCTCCTTCACCACCCACGATGGGGGTCCAGCAAGGGGGCAACCGGAGAGGGCGATTGTGGTGCACTTGCACCAGGCTCCCGGACAAGCTGCATCCACCCTGCACGCCATGGCCTTCCTGCGGGTGTACCAGGCCAAGGTGTTACGAGATCTGCACAAGGGTGGTCCCGACCCAGAGTTGCTGCAGGAACTGCATTCAATGACCGGCTATGCTCTCCGAGCTACAAAGGTCACGGCGCAGGATCTTAGAAAGGCGATGTCCACTTTGGTGGTCCAGAGATCCACCTGTGGCTTAACCTGGCAGAAATGCGGGATACTAGGAAGTTCGCTCTCTCGAAGCCCCCATTTCCCAGGTTGGTCTATTCCGCGACACCGTGGAAGAATTTGCACGGTAGTTCTTCTCAGTGGAGAAGCAGGCAGAGGCAGTCAATATATTTTGCCTCAGGCGCTGTTTGGGTTCCGGCCTTGCACCCCCGACAACCCCCTCCTGCTCATCGCCGAGGACGGCCCCCTGCAAGAACCGTTGAGGCCCCGCAGTAGCCGGGCCTGCAGCCAGACCCACCCAACGGTCAAGTTCTCGCAGGAAAGTGGCAATGCCAGCTCGTCAGCAGGCTACCAAGAACCCTTGATAGGTTTCGAAGTGCAACCCAGGCAAGATGGGCCAACTAACCTACCCGGATCCACTCTCGACGGGGGGACAAGAGGTGGATCTGGCCCTATAACGGCCATCTGTCCCCCAGCAGATAGCCACCACATGGTCAGTAAAGAGCAATATCCTCCTTCTCTCAGGTATCTTACAGTGCTATGGCCCTCCATGAGATGGCCAGACGATGAGACTGCAGACCAGGATGTGTTGGGCACTCACCTGGTGTCTCCACATGTTGGCAAGGCACTCCGTTTTCCTTGGGGCTTCTTATCTCCAGGCAAGGCGCCTTTCGCTTCATTCAGTTATGACATTCCCTACTCCAGGTACGTCGGGTGTAGTTCCTCTTAGACTGCTAGCAGAGTCCTGGGACGATTGGGTAGCCTCTCTAATCCCTCCCGTTGACTTCTCAGGACTACCCGGCTCAGCGATGTGATTCAGTTTGCAAGGCGTCCACCCAAGTTCAGTGGCATTCTCTTACAAAGTCGATTCAGGGAGAGAATGCTGCGGTCCTTCAAGTGGAAGTCGCAACCCTCCTGGCAAAGGGTGCGATACAGCCTATTCCCTCGTTCCTACGGCCTGCCTTTGAAGGATAGACATTCCTTCCCTTCGGGCTGTCCCTGTCACCTCGTGGCTTCACAAAGATCGAGAAGGCTACCCTTGCCCCTCTCAGGAAAGTGGGTATACACATTGTCGTGATTCAGCTCAAAAGGTAAATGTATATAAATAATTACAATTAATTATGATTAATTACAATTATTTATATCAGCTGCAAATAGTAACTGTAGCAAAATTAATTTTCCATCAACTAATCTGTTCGTCCAGTGAACATTCAGAATAATTATTATATCAACTCTAAGAAATTATATTTTCTTGGCCACAGCAAATAACTTTCTTAAAGTACTATTGCATTAGAGCATGTGTAACGAGGACGCTGAGGCAGAATTTGAATCCATATGCGGCCGTTTATTAGAGGTCGTGGGAATAGACAAATACAGGAAAGCAGGCAATAGGTCAGAAACCAGAAAGGCAGTCCAATCAGTAAACAATGCAACAGGGCAATCCAAAAGACGATAGTGAAAAGGCAGGCTTTGGGTCCAAACCGCAATATCAGTCCAATCAGGCAAACAATACAAAAGGGGTAATCCAGGAACTTGTGAACCAAAAAGCAAGGCAAAATCATAAACAGGGTATCAGGCAGTAATAATAAGGCTCGGTAATGCAGGTTAACTGGCAATACTTCGCAAGGAGCAAACGCATGGTCACTTGTTTAACCCTCTGGGGTCTGAGGGTGTTTTGGCACCCTGGAAAAGTTTTGACATGCCTTGACATTTGTGCTTTTTTTCAGTATCTTAAAAACATATTAATGGCTAAAGTCTGATTACATTGTCACCAGCACAAACTGGGCTACAATAATATGTAAGCAACATTAATGTACATGTTTGTGTTTTTGAAAAAACAACGTTTATGCGTGGTTAGTGAAAAACTAAAATTTTAAGTCACTGAAATAAGGCCATGAAACACATTCAGAACATTAGTTCACAAGACTTTTGAGAACTGGATGTGGTAGGCTAGAGTTTTTTCTAGGCTAGAGTTCATTCACTCGTTTACAGAAAACAATATATTGATTTAAAATTTCTAAGACATGTTTTGTGATTGAAAGTGAATATGTGAGGGAGTGACAACGGCCATGAATATTTAGTGATCACACCTGAGAGACACAAGGCCCTCCTCTAATAGCCCATCAGTGAGACTCAGACTGTCAGGCAGAAACAATGAGAGATTCAAAGAATGGAGTTTTAGACTATTTGTATTTTATTTACAACACAGTATAATCAAAACATACATAATGAAGGTCAAAAGCACATTATTGACTACACTGATCTAACCATAGAGACGTGAACAGACTTTGTGTCATTCCTGAAAACTGTTTTCTGAGTTCTGTTCAACAAGTGAAACAAGTAAATTATACCTGATATTTAAGTGATTGCTTTCCATGGATTTAAGAAACAAAACTCATCATCAGTAGTCCAGGAAATTGTTTTACAATAAAAAAAAAATCAGTGTAGTTGAACATCTGATATTGGTACAGCACTCTTCATGTGGCATTCATGTAGCATTCATCTGTGGTGCAGGTATCAGATCACTAGAAAAAAAAGAAAAAAAAAAAGCATGGTAATATCAGGAGCATCTGTAATATATACATATAGTATGATTTTGTAGTCATAGACTCACACATGCTTTATACTATCTTAAAAAATGGCATTTTATATCTGAGAAACTAATTATTATTGTTTAGCACGTTAAACATCATGAACAGAGTATTAATAATAAACTAATACTATCCTATTGTTATACGATAAATAAATAAATATGATTTTATAGCCATAAACACAAGCATGCTGTGCTTGTATTATACAATACAAAACCATTTTATGTCTGGGAAACAAATTTATTATTGTGAAGCACATCATAAACATCTATTCATGAACAGAGTATATGACAGTAGTTTTGTCTAAACAATCTTAGACTCTATCATTCAGTGTTACAGTGTAAACACTATTGCTTTTATATCGCGTCATTTTTATTTTATAGAACATTAAAAACATCCTGGCGTCGTGAAACATTTCGATGCAATGAAATGAAACTTGAAATTAATTGAATGAAATGATACTTCATAACGTTTCACTTGATTGCACATGTAGTCAGGAATTATAGGTTGAAAAAAAATCGAACTACCATAATGTGTACAAGTTATCACAGTATCACAACAACTAATGTAAGTAGGCTAATAAAAAAAGACTTACTCATGTAAAGTCCACCTCGGGTGGATCTCGCTGTGCATCACATCGCGTTCTTCCTCTGAGGGAAATATAAATCTTACTCCTCACACCGCGTCTTCGTTCAGTAACAAGATGCAAATAGCCGAGATGAACAATGAAGACAGTCTCACTGCTTTGTTTACGTTGATGTGGGCGGTACACCGCTTGCGCCTCCACGTGGCTGATTATAATATCAAAAGTGTAAGTAGCTTGTGGGTGTGATCAAATTAAAAATAATTAGGTCTGACGAGAAAGACTGGACATGGGGTTGGTTTCATACAGATTACTTTAACACATGATATTTGTTTTCGATAAGACTTACTTCATTTAAAAGTAGACATGTCAGGCTATATATAGATATATCTCTCACGTCTCTATGTGAAGTATTCGCTGAGTTTTTCTTAATGACGATCACAGAGAACAACACAGCAGACTGCATACCCTGTTTGTTTGCTTTATTTCACAAAATCACAGAGTAGTGTTGTTATTATGAGTGTACACAAATAAAAGTAGATTCCTTACAGATTTGATTGATGTATTGCTCTTTTTCTTTTTTGGCTATATCAGAAAATCTGCCACAAACTGCGCCGGCGTGTTTTTCGACCCCAGAGGGTTAAATAGTCCCAAACAGGAAGTGAATGTAGAAGCAGCAGAGGGAGCGTTGGCAGTCAGTACTCAGGTAAGGGGGGCCCTCTGCTGACTTGGCATTACAGCATGTAGCTAGAATCGGAATCGTAAAGGGACATTAATTTACAAGGCAGAATCAGAATCAAAACTCATGTAATTTGTGCACAAGTGTTTTATTAACGAAGGACTAACACATAACTAATCTAAACAAACAAACAAACATGAAATCACTCATACATGGGAGAAGGGCAAGTGAGAAGCAGTTAGAGGGACAGGAGAATGTAGCTGTGAAAAGAGTCAATTAACCACCTGAGTGAAACCATCAGTGGTGTCTACAGCTTATACTAAACCTGTTTTGTTTAGTTAAATGTACGATACTTGCATTGCCTTGGTAGTTGAACAAGTGTGCGAATGCAGTCTTGGGTGAAAGTCTTGATAATTTGGAGCAGTGGTGGTTGTAGAATCGTGATCACGTTCTTCCGGGTCTGAAGAGTGATAAACTCCAAAGATGTTCTGACTCAGTGGTGACTGGGAGTTTTTTTCCCATGTGAAAATTAAAGAAGAACCAAGAGCAGGGAGGGGCCCAGCTAAAGTCCTGTGGTCTTTGGGGAATGGAAAGGCCTGGCGCATGCTTAGGGAAGTCCTGAAGAGTTCTAGCTCATCCTCCTCATCCTCTTAGGTTCTGAAAGAACTCATGTGAGACAAGTGAAGAAAGCTAAAAAAAACACGGAAGAGAGAAATGTCTGTTCGAGGACATTTTATGAGGATGAATTCCAGGGTTGAGTGAAAATGTCTGGCTCCTTGTGGTCAAGAGCCACAGCTTTATATGTTGGGGCCTGTCGGGCCCACCGGGCAGGCTCCCCGTGGGTTCCTCCACAGGGGCAGTAATCGGAAGATTTTTTAGAAAAGAGTGAAGTGTAAGAAAAAAAGGGAGGCAATCAATTGTTTGATGCCTTTAAGGTCTCTGGGGGCTGCGCCTCCAGGAGGTCCAAGAACCAATAGCAACTTTCACTTTTGGAAGGAAAGTTTACAACTCTTGGTCTGTTAGCATGGTATTTTGCATATGTAACTCGATTGGGTGTTGATGCAAAACTACTAAGGATTTTTAAAACAATAATATGTTGCAAAGGTATCAACATATAATATACACTATCATTTAGATCATTAAAATACAAATTCAAAGAGACCAAACATGGCATAGGTAAGTTATACTACTAGTTATCTATCATAACAAATGCATTTAACAGAATACAAATCAAACATTGGAGACGTCCTGGCAGCCAGTGTTGTGGATTGGGTGAGGGGGTCTGTGATTATTTGTTAATTTAATGAATAATTGATTTAGTAAATCAAACGAACATGTGTCTGATTGGCCCAAACGCTACAACATTATTATCTCATCAACTGGCTGGTTCTAGCACACTCTCAGGAGTTGGTGTGTGCTGACAGGGTGGGTGGTTCTCAACTACCTAGCCTGCATGGTCCAGCTGAGGTTGGGACTTCGGATCAACTGGGAAGAGATCAACTCTCCCCAGTGCAGAGTATCACTTTTCTCGGTGTGAAACTGGACTCGGATTGTGCACAGTCAGTGCTGAAGTGAGCGAGAAAACTCAAACTCAGAACAGCGGCTCCCCTGAAGACTCTCAGAGGCTCCTTGGACATATGGCATCTTCGGCTTCGCTCTCACCGCTGGGGCTGATGCATACGAGACCGCTGCAGCACTGACTTCATACCCAAGTCCCGAGATGGGCATAGTACATATCGTGTGAGCATCACACCTATGTGTCGCAGAACCTTCAGTCCTTGGGAGACATTTCATTTCTACGGGCAGGGGTTCCCCTAGAACAAATGTCCAGACGCATCGTTGTCACGACAGATGGGGTGAGGTGCCGTATGCAATGGGCATGTAGCCCCAGGGGTCCGGACAGGCCCTCGGCTGCACTGGCATATCAATTGCCTAGAGTTGCTGACAGTGCTTCTGGCCTTGAATTTGCCCTGGTTCAGGGCAAGCATGTGTTAGTCCGGACAGACAAAACAGTGACTGTAGCAAACATCAATCACAGGGTGGTGTCCACTCCTTTCGCATTTCGCAACTGGCCCGCCATCTCCTACCAGCACAAGCTTAAGTCTCGGCGTGCTACTTATTTTCCGGTCTGTGACGAGACGGCTGCCTCCCCCCTGATTATCAGCTTCACCTCGTCGGTAATCGCCGCCCTTCACCAGGCTCCCGACGGGAGTGGGCGTGTGGGAGGAGGAGGGGCGCCGAAATGTCCAGGTCTGGCGGCGTGTGATGAGGCACACCTGATGTGAATGAAGCCTCATCACCGCCGCTGTTGAAATGCCGAGCGCGCCTCTCCTGAGGAGACTGGTCTCTTCCCCGTGCATGCACGATGGTGTCCTCGTGGGTCCAGGAAGGGAGCGTAGAGGGACGAGCGCCGCCGAAAGTGATGGACGAGCTGCCGGACCCGCGGTCCGGACGTGAAGCCGCACCCAGACGGCTGCCGGCTAGGATGCCGGGCCGATTTACCCGCCTCGGGAAGTGCCGTGATGGAAGGTGGATGAAGCCGCTGAAGGAAGCCGCTACCCCTCGTGCCGCGGCCGCCGGACTCCGCCCCTTACCTGGACCCTTACCTTCTGAACACTGCCCCTCCTTCACTGAACCCCTGCACGTTGAGGACACCAGATCCCCTATTTATTTTGGACACTTTTATTTCCCCCTTTGGACACTTTTGTTTATATTGTTTAATAAAAGCCTCTCCGAGGCCTGACGTCACGCCCACTATGTCTGTCATTATGCTTCGCCCGCCACAGGGCGAACTCAATCGTGTGGCTGATTTCCTCTCAAGACAAGTTCACTTCGGGGCGAGTGGAGGCTCCACCCTCAGATGGTCCAGCTGATTTGGAGTCGATTAGCCGAGGCACAGGTAGATTTGTTGCCTCACCGGAATTCAGTCACTGCCAGTTATGACACAGCTGGCCCAGGGGTCCATGCAATTATGACTCTTCCCCCAGTGAGCCTCATTGCACAGATTGTGTGCAAAGCCAGGGATGACATGAAACAGCTCCTGCTGGTGGCTCCATACTGGCCATACTATATATATATATATATATATATATATAAAATCACACATTACAAGGGCACCAAAAGCATATGACATGAGTGCTGATTTTGTCCCAATCTCACAAGCTTAAATGCGATTTTATACAACAGTTCAGTAAATAAGAAGTTGATATGGTGTTATATTTTAAACACAACATTGTGTTTTTGCTCAATTTTGCAGAGAACATGTTACCTTTGAAGCCAGAATTGTTGCGTGTCTCTGAGCAACACAGCAGTGTTTAGTTTCTGAATGAATCCGTGAATTGTGTGAACCAATGATTCAAAAGCCCATTCATAAAAAGAGCCATTTACTTCATTCCTGAATGAGTCAGCTGTTTGAACGAATCGAATGAATAAATTAATGAATGAACAAACAAACAAACAAACAAATAAACAAACATGAAAGAAGGTATTTTGAAGACTGCTGGTAACAAAACTGTTTTGGGTAGCAATGACTTCCATGGTATGAACAAAAAATACTGAAATGTTTCTCAAATGATCTTCTTTTATGTTCTATAGTTTGTTTATATCTCTTGTTCTTTGAAACCACACTAATGGGGAAGACTGCTGACTTGACAGTGGTCCAGTAGACAATCATTCTGAAGGCTCAGTAGTGCCTCAGCAGTGCCACAGGTTGATCACTTCCATGCCACACTTCACTGATGCTGTAATTTGTGCTTGGAGCAAGTCATTTGCTGTAATATGTGCTGCCGACCAAGTATTGTGTGCATAAATGAACATACTTTAAAAAACTTGAACTTTCTTTTTTGCACATTTTTTTTTTGATTGATCTTAGGAAATATTCTAATATTCTAATATTTTGAGATACTGGATTTTTTACTTTCATGAGCTGTAAAAAAAAAAAAAAAAAAAAACTTTAGAAATATTTTACTTTACTGTCAGACCCCTTGGACGGTTTGTGTTGGTTTTGCCCTTTGTCACAACCCCCCGTTGGACTGTTTTGTTGGTTTCTCCCTCTTGTGTCCATATATGGTTTCTCCTGTTCCGTTCCTTGTTAAGTCATTATTGGTTATTGGTTAATCACCCACACCTGTCTTTGGATCGTGTATGTTTCCCTTCTGTTCTTGTCTGGAGTTACCGTTTGTGGAATTTATTAAAGACTTTTCATTATATTACATCGTCGTTCGTCTCATTCAACACACACCTATGACATTTACATGTAATGTATCTAGAATATATAAGGGTTTCAGGTTTTAAAATAAAGTTACAATAATTTTTTTTTCAATTTTTCATGATATTCAAATTTTTTGAAATGCATATATTTATGTATATATAATTTTTGTAAACATATAATTTCCAGTTTTCATATTAGATGTTAGAAATGCACCTGCCATGTGCTACAGGAAATGACAAAAATGAACCTCTTCATTCAAACTAAATTAGTGCAAATTTGAAGTACATCTATGCTCATCATAGATGAGGGAACAAGCACGATGACACACGTCAGTGAAGCAATGAACAAACCTATATCTCACCTGCTGATAAAGACTTCACGCTGACAACTGGCCACGTCTGCATCACACGAGTCACTTTGCTTACGGATGAGTGGATGGCGGACTCCAGACAGCGCATCACATGGAGTTGACACATCAATGTTGCTCTTACTCAGACGCTTGCTGCCTCGAAGAGTGGGGCTCAGAGAGAGAGAAACACCAGGCTTTTCCTGGAACAAATATATATTATTAATATATATATATATATATACACACACACACACTACCGTTCAAAAGTTTGGGGTCAGTAAGACTTGTAATAGTCTTTAAAGTAGTTTCTTATGCTCATCAAGGCTGCATTTATTTGATTAAAAATATTGAAAAAAAAAAAACAGTAATATTGCAAAATGTTTTTAGAATATAAAATAATGTTTTTTATTTTAACATACTTTAAAATAGAATTTATTTCTGTGATGAAAAGCTGAATTTTTATCAGCTGTTACTCCAGTCTTAAGTGTCACATGATCCTTCAGAAATCATTCTAATATGCAGATTTATTATTAGAATGATCAATGTTGGATAATATCAACAGTTGTGCTGCCAAATATTTTTGGGAACCTGTAATTTTTTTTTTCAGGATTCTTTCATGAATAACAAGTTTAAAAAGTACAGTGTTTATTCAAAACATAAATATTTTATAACAATGTAAATTATTTATTATTAACTTCTAATAAACTTTTAATTATTAACTTAATACATCCTTGGTGAATAAAAGTATTAATTTCTTAAAAAAAAAAAGAAAAAAAAGAAACAATAAAAATGTACTGACTCCAAACTTTTGAACGGTAATGTATATATATCTGTATCCAAAATCAGTTGTACAGCAAGAAGTGTATGTTCCTCATTATCAATTTTATTTTTCTCATTTAGGTTAAAGTTCCCACCATTTAATCTGTTTTCATATTCACAAATGACCTCTAGAACAGCAGTATAAATCCCATTAATTTTCTCCAAATTGAAATTGATTGTTAACGACAACCTATAAACCTTTCGGGCCGGACCTATCATGAACTTTGTGGAGTAAGGATATATGCTTTTAGATACACCACAATCGATGTGTGATTTCATTATAGGTTCTTAAAAGCTTGTTTAATAACCAAATATCCAGTAACTATTTAAAAAGTACATTTAACCATATTTCTGAAGAAAGATCAACCACCAGCGGTGTCAATATATATACAGTGCACAGCATAAATAAATACACCTCCTCTGAAACCTAACAAATTCAGCAATTACTCTTTACTTAGAAGACATTTAAGGATTATTTAGAGATATAATATTCCAGCAAGTCTGCTTGATCCGTTACCAAAGAAGAATGTTAAAATTATTCAGGAAAATACAATTTTCTTATCAGAGTAATAAAATGTTGTGTGGCAAAAATGAGTACACCCTCCTGAAAGTTACTAAATAAAACTACATTAAAAATTCTGGTGTAACTTTAAGGCATGTTTTGATCAACAGGTAAATATGTTGAACCAAAGCTGTTAAAGATAAATAATTTCTTGACAAGTAAAAGTGTTATATAGCCCACTGAATCATACTCTGACTTAATACTGACGACAATGAAACCACTTGAGAAAGAACTGTCAGGAGATTTATTTCTTAGCATAAAAGAGGACAAATGGTACAAGATGAATACTAAATTATTGTTTCAAGTGTGAAAATATAGCAAAAGTAACACAGAAATTCAAAAACAATGGATTTGTGAAAGGCCCCTGAAATAATTAGGTCTTCACTATAAGCTTTAATTTAGTGATGAAAGGGTTTTTGCGAGAAAAAGAGCAGGAGAAACAATAAAAAAGTGTCTCAGACCCAGCAAAAGCTATGAAAAGAGTGACACTTTATCTGACAGAGTAAGATGCAGCCTGCCTGACATACATGGTTGTTTATCCACACCAGAACTACTGTTCTGGTACTGTAGCCACAGCACAATAAACTAATTTATCTTTTTCCAAGGCCCGTATTTACAAAATATGGATTTCTGGGAATCCATACTCTGGTCTCATGAGACCAAGTCAATCATTTCAGATCTAACATCCAAAATGTTATGGTGTTGTTAGAGGAGGAGTACAGTGAGAAGTGCCTGGTTCCCACAGTGACGTTCAGTGGTAGTAAAGCTCTTACAGTATGTAGGTGTCACGAATCTGGTCGGTGTCCCGCTGTCCGCTCACCACCAGATGTCGCATTCACCTTACCCACACACCCAGACTGTTGCACTACACCCCGGACTGCATCTCCCACTATCCACCACGCTGATTGCGCCATACACCTGTGGCCAATCAGCAGCCCTATAAAAGCCCCGGACTTTCTCACGTTTAGCCCCGTGTATTGTGGAGTGTTATGTGGAGTATTGTGACAGTAGCGTTTAGCGCTCTCCTAGTGCTAGCACTGTTTTCCTAGTTTCTTGTGTTTCCTTTGTTTCCTGAGTTCCTGGTTTCCTAGTTCCCGAGTTCCTGAGTTCCTAGTTTCCTGTGTTTAGTATTCTCGCCTGGCCATCTCGTTTCGTCTGACTCGCCGCCTGCCTTACTGGATTATTGCTCGTTATAAGGATTATTCTTCTGTCGCACGTTATGGACTATGTTCGCCGTTGATCGACCCACGCCTGCCTCACGGACATCTCTTGTGTATCCCTCCGTTATACCTGTTTGTTATTGTTCTGACCCTGCCTGTCTGACCATGTCTTTGCCTCGTCCCACTAATAAAAGTTCGCATATGGATCCCCTCGCCTCTCGTCTCCCTCTCCACGTTACAGAATACACGGGCGCAACAGGATCCAGCAGCTTTTACCACGGACAACATACAGGTATGGACACAACAAGAATTCTATTCAGATTTAAACAAGGACAACGATCTCTAGAGCAGCAAATCCGTGAATTCCTGGCAATGGCAAATCACTCTGATCTCCCGGACTGTATATTAATAGAAATCTTTTGCTATGGCATAAATCAGCCGTTAAGGGGGAGGCTGAGACGCGAGGGTCCGCGCTCATCACTAGCCGCTTTCCTGGACTTCGCACTATTGTGTGTGGGCTCGCCGTTTACTGTGGGTGTCGCGGATGAGGAGCGCGACATCGCGGTGATGCCGGTTGCTTAACCCACTCGTCAAATGGCGGCCGCGCCGGTGCGCGCTCACATAATGGCGGCGACAGCGGCGTCCGTGCACAAGATGGCAGCCGCGCCGGTGCGCGCTCACATAATGGCGGCGACAGCGGCGCCCGTTTGCAAGATGGCGGCCACGCCGGTGCACGTTTACAAAATGGCGGCGATAACGGAGCTTCGTCACGTCACAGCTGCCATACCAGAGTCAAGTCAAGTTTCTAAGTCAGGTCAAGCTGCAGCTGTGTTTCCTGAGTCAAGTCAAGGTTCCGAGTCAAGTCAAGTTGCAGCTGCGTTCCCTGAGTCAAGTCAAGTTTCCGAGTCCAGTCAAGTTGCAGCTGTGTTTCCTGAGTCAAGTCAAGTTTCCGAGTCAAGTCAAGTTACAGCTGCATTTCCTCTGTCAAGTCGAGTCACCATTGTATTTCCAGTGTCAAGTCAAGCTACAACTGTGTTTCCAGGGTCAGGTCGGGTTCGGGCTGTGTTTCCTGTGTCAAGGCAGGTCAAAGCTGTTCTTCCTAAGTCAAGTAAAGCTACTGCTGTTGTTCCTGTGTCAAGTCAAGTCAGAGCTGCTCTTCCTAGGTCAAGTCAAGCTACAGCTGTATTTCCTCTGTCAAGTCGAATCACAATTGTACCTCCAGTGTCAAGTCAAGTTACAGCCATGTTCCCAAGGTCAAGTAAAGCTACTGCTGTTGTTCCTGTGTCAAGTCAAGTCAGAGCTGCTCTTCCTAGGTCAAGTCAAGCTACAGCTGTATTTCCTCTGTCAAGTCGAATCACAATTGTACCTCCAGTGTCAAGTCAAGTTACAGCCATGTTCCCAAGGTCAAGTAAAGCTACTGCTGTTGTTCCTGCGTCAAGTCAAGTCAGAGCTGCTCTTCCTAAGACAAGTCAAGTTACAGCTGTTGTCCCAGAGTCAAGTCACGTCTCGTCTGTCCGTCCAGAGCCAAGTCACGTCTCGTCTGTCCGTCCAGAGCCAAGTCACGTCTCGTCTGTTTGTCCAGAGCCAAGTCACGTCTCGTCTGACCTCCCAGAGCCCCGTCACAGCTCCACTGTCTGTCCAGAGTTTCGTCACGACATGTCTGATCATCAAGAGTCCTGTCAAGTCTCGTCCGACCTCCCAGAGTCTTGTCACATTATGTCTGCCAGTGTGATGGCGATCACCATTCTCAGTATATGGGTTGCACACTACGCTCCTGAGGTCATGTCTGTTCACAAGTCTGCTCCTGTGGTCAAGTCTGTTCACAAGTCCGCCCCTGAGGGCCCGTCTGCTCACAAGTTTGCTCCAGAGGTCTCGTCTGTTCACAAGTCTGCTCTTGAGGTCAAGTCTGTTCACAAGTCTGCCCCTGAGGTCCCATCTGGTCTCAAGTCTGCTTCAGAGGTCCCGTTTGGTCTCAAGTCTGCTCCAGAGGTCCCGTCTGGTCTCAAGTCTGCTTCAGAGGTCCCGTCTGGTCTCAAGTCTGCTCCAGAGGTCCTATCTGGTCTCAGGTCTGCTCCAGAGGCCCCGTCTGGTCTCAAGTCTGCTCCAGAGGCCCCGTCTGACCACGAGTCAGCTCCAGAGGCCTTCCCTGTCGGAGAAGCCGCGCCAACGCCTCCTGAGGTGTCAGCTTCGGCTGTAGATCCTCCTAGGGAGGCGGCGTTATTCTTTGGTCTCTCTGCTTCTCCTCTTATTCTGTCTGTCTCCTCTGTCCCTGTTCTCCCCAGGTCCCAGTCCATTATGCGGGTTCCTGTTCAGCCCTGGAGGGCCCTGGCGCCTCCTGTTCCGCCCTGGAGGGCCTCAGTGCCTCCTGCTCTGCCTCCGGTTCCGTCCTGGAAGTTCCCGGTGCCTCCTGCTCAGCCCTGGAGGGCTCCTGCCCGTCCTGCTCTTCTGTTTGTCTCCTCTATCCCTGTTCTCCCCAGGTCCCAGTATATGATGTGGGTTCCTGATCTGCCCTGGAGGGCCCCGGCGCCTCCTGATCTGCCCTGGAGGGCCCCGGCGCCTCCTTCTCTGCCTCCTGCTCCGCCTTGGAGGGCTCCTGCTCCGCCCTGGAGGGCTCCTGCTCTGCCCTGGAGGGTCCCGGCGCCTCCTGCTCTGCCTCCGGCTCCGCCCTGGAGGGTCCCGGCGCCTCCTGCTCTGCCTCCGGCTCTGCCCTGGAGGGCTCCTGCGCCTCCGGCTCCGCCCTGAAGGGCTCCTGCGCTTCCTGCTCCGCCTCCTGTTCCGCCCTGGAGGGTCCCGGCGCCTCCTGTTCCGCCCTAGAGGGCCCCGGCGCCTCCTGCTCTGCCTCCGGCTCCGCCCTGGAGGGCTCTTGCTCTGCCTCCGGCTCCGCCCTGGAGGGCTCTTGCGCCTCCTGCTCTGCCCTGGAGGACTCCTGCGCCTCCTGCTCCGCCCTGGAGGGCTCCTGCGCTTCCTGCTCCGCCTCCTGTTCCGCCCTGGAGGGCCCCGGCGCCTCCTGCTCTGCCTCCGGCTCCGCCCTGGAGGGCTCTTGCTCTGCCTCCGGCTCCGCCCTGGAGGACTCTTGCTCTGCCTCCGGCTCCGCCCTGGAGGGCTCCTGTGCCTCCTGCTCCGCCCTGGGGGGCTCCTGCGCCTCCTGCTCCGCCCTGGAGGGTCCCTCCGGCTCCGCCCTGGAGGGCTCCTGCGCCTCCTGCTCCGCCTCCGCCCTGGAAGGCTTCCTCCCTCCCGGTTCTGCCTCAGTCTCCTGGCCCTCCCACCGCTCCCCAGGACTGTTTTTCTGTTGGAGCGTCTGGAAGCCGCTCCTTGGGGGGGGGCTATGTCACGAATCTGGTCGGTGTCCCGCTGTCCGCTCACCACCAGATGTCGCATTCACCTTACCCACACACCCAGACTGTTGCACTACACCCCGGACTGCATCTCCCACTATCCACCACGCTGATTGCGCCATACACCTGTGGCCAATCAGCAGCCCTATAAAAGCCCCGGACTTTCTCACGTTTAGTCCCATGTATTGTGGAGTGTTATGTGGAGTATTGTGACAGTAGCGTTTAGCGCTCTCCTAGTGCTAGCACTGTTTTCCTAGTTTCTTGTGTTTCCTTTGTTTCCTGAGTTCCTGGTTTCCTAGTTCCCGAGTTCCTGAGTTCCTAGTTTCCTGTGTTTAGTATTTTCGCCTGGCCATCTCGTTTCGTCTGACTCGCCGCCTGCCTTACTGGATTATTGCTCGTTATAAGGATTATTCTTCTGTCGCACGTTATGGACTATGTTCGCCGTTGATCGACCCACGCCTGCCTCACGGACTTCTCTTGTGTATCCCTCCGTTATACCTGTTTGTTATTGTTCTGACCCTGCCTGTCTGACCATGTCTTTGCCTCGTCCCACTAATAAAAGTTCGCATATGGATCCCCTCGCCTCTCATCTCCCTCTCCACGTTACAGTAGGGATGTATGAGTGCTGACGGTGTGAGGGAGTTGTGCTTTATCAGTGCTGTCATGAGTTCACACACCACTGTCTGATGTTATAGAAAAACCTGAAACAGAAGATGCTACCCTCTCCTCATTCCCTGCATTTTTATGCATTTTTTCAACATGACAATTAGGGATGCACAATTTTATTGGACTGATATGGGGTGATAATGGCTTTAAATGTAAATATCAGCATCAGCCCGATATGAAAAATTATGGCAATATGTCTTGCCAATAAAAGGATTACGCTAACTCACATGTGCTCAGGGTGTGAGAGCGATTAAATCAGGTCAGCACGGCTCATTCTTGAAGCAAAGTTTTGCCTGAATGGTGATTAGATTCACTGTTTTGGATTGCTGCATTTAAACTGAGAATGCACATACAGAATGACGTGTTCGGTGTGCAATAGAGTAAACACATGCCCGTTCAGTAAGAAGGATGTCAGTTTTCGATCATTTCCATGATCTTTAAAGCTGCAAAATGCATCTACTGCAGTGGCATATAGTCACCGGCATGACAGGATGTGCAATGCCACTCAAAATGCCAGCTTCCTCACCTGAATTAAAGGATTTTTTAGTCTAAATAAAAGGCTAGTTGCAGGACTGTAAAATGAATAGATATGATTATGATCATTTGATAAAAATGAAGAGAGCGCACTGTTGTTCCGTTTGGGATCTGTTGGCTGTTTCATATCCAGTAACGTAAATCATTGAATGCGCCTTTTTTAAATGGTTTCATGGTGCTCGTTGTATTTTGAAACACAATCGCAATGTTTGCCATTGACACGATCGGCATTTAAAATAATATAATCTCAAAAGTAATTACGGCACGCGGTCAGTGAACCTCTTTCACCAGTTGCGCTACTGCAACCGCACTGTTGCTCATATGAAACATTTTTACGTGAATATTAGGACACAAGTGAGGTACAAAGCCTTCTTTATAAGACAAATATTTGGTTAGCACGTAAATGTTACATAGCGACCATGCTTTTGGATTCATGCTGTTCGAGCCCATACATTATAGCCATGCACGGCTACGTGTTCCGTTTTGACGGTTGGTCAGGAATTTCTACGAACTTAATAATATTTATAGTTTCTTTATCCAAATCCTCACCGTCTCACCCTCTAATTTCGCAGGTTTATTTTCTTGTCATTCACTTTTGATCCATGTTTTCATATCTCTTACTGTGGTAAACATGTGGGTGGGAAATAAAAGATTTTGTGGCAATGAATTAAGAGTTTCGTTCCCATGACTTATTAATTAATTCCCTCATTTTACAAATTAATAGATTAATAAATCGAAGGAACGGATTAACAAATTGTAGGATGAATTATGTCGTGTTCGTGTCCCGCAGCCCTGTCAAAGCGCAGTGCACAATATGAAACAGTTATTTAGGAAAATTATAATTAAACACGACTTTCATGACTAAATTTCTATTACTTTGCATATTAAATGACTTTGTATTGCAGGGCTCTAGACTGTTACCAAAATTGTTGCATTTTAGATCATTTTTGAGAATGTGCAAGTTCAAATTTGACGTGCTTGCATTTGTGCTAGCGCATGGTCTGCTCTGCTTCAAAGCGTCTGCTCCATACAATGGGAGCTGCAGAGTCATGGCACATTGTAGCAGGAGTCAGATCTCACTGACCACACGAAGACACGCTTTCGGTGTGAGTGCTTGTAGAGCCTACGGTGGGCCAGAATTTTAAAAATGTCTTTACTGTAACGTGTACAGACGATATAACACTCTGTACACGTTATAGGGGTTATGCGCAACAGACTTCCGTATTCTGCTAAACAAGTCTTGTTGCTTCCGGTTCACGCGTTTTGCATATGCCTGGTTAAACATGAAGCTGTTTTACTAAAGATGCCTTCAAAGTAGACACTAAAGATGATCATAACCAATGTCCATCACAAATGTAGATTGATATATAAAAGCTTTTTATTTTTATTCTTTTCACTAATATTTATATATAAAAATAGAATAAAACGTTAATAATGCCATAATTATTAAAAGCCTCTTGTAAACACTAGTAAAATGAGCACTTTGATCATAAATCTCTTAATTAACTTCTTGTCTATTGAAAAAAAAAAAATCAATAGCCTATCACATTTGTAATCATGGTAATTTTTGGTGGAAAAAAAAAAAAAAAAAACACATTCTTGAAATTGATCCACTATATGAAGTGGAATAAACGTATACATTTTCTGCCCCCATGTCTTGAAATTGTGATCATTCTAAATGTATTTTAATAGATCATGCAGTAAAAGAATGCACTGTTAATGCGTACATGCACTAGTTTAGACTTCACGTAATGCATCCACTGCACTCTGTAGGTGTTTTGAATGGTTTTTGCAAAATACTTGATAATGTAAAATTGAACATTGTTGAAACAATTAAATTTACAATATTATCACAGAAGATATATATTGCACAAAGCCATTGAAGCACAGAAACTAGTGAAAAATTAAGACATGTATTTTGAAATGCCTCCTCCTAGGTCGTAATATGAAGATATTATTATGTTACTATAGATAGCGCTGACATATCAGGAAAGAGAAAATGACGTACGACCAAGTACGTTAGTACGCATGTTGGTACGTCACTTGTATATGTATATTATTAATTAATGACGTCATTATGTAAAGATTTACGTTACTATTATATGTTTAATCAATTTTATGCAAATTTTGATGTTTTCGGCCTTGCCATTGACCAAAACATTAACGTCTGTACATGACATGACGCGTGTAGACGCAATAATATGTACACACGTTATATAATCCGTACACATATTTAATATTCTGGCCTTCCATAAGAGCCTGGTTTGTATTTGCACAAGCACGAAAGTGTGTGCATCACGCGGCAAAATATTGAGGAAACGATGGTGGATGGAGGATTTGGTAAAGTAAAGTAAGAGAAGGTGAACATGTTGGTATTTTTGGGCAAAAAACATGCAAGCACTATCACGGTCACGAAAGCATCTGAAGCTCGGCTTATAACCTAGCAAAAGAGGAACTCCCGTTCACAAAATTCAAATCACAAATAATACTAGCCTACTGGTGAAAAAGAGCGAGTTGAATGTTAAGCACTTCATTATAGTTTAATTCTAACAAATGAGTTCTTGTTAAAAACTAACAAAAATTAACAAAAAACTAACAAAATTAAAAATATTTTGCTTATAATTTCTGCACAGGAGAGACTTGCTGTTGCAAAAATTCAATATTGTGCATCCCTAATGACAATGAAGATATTCATTCTCCCAAGGTGAAAATCCTTCGGTGGACGTGTATTTCACCCAATCTTAACACTCTTAACCACCTGTGGGGGATTCTGTAGAGAAGAGCTAAGCAAAACTCCCCATTAAAGACCAGGGCATTTAAGGAGGTCGTCCTCCAGGAGTTGAACAGGACAGATGTGACAATTTGTCATGAACTTGTACACTCAGTGCCAAGAAGGGTCAGAGCAGTGGACTTCGAGTTATGAAGGACATATTAAGTACTAGAATATTACACTTTGCTGAATTAATCTAGGGTGTATTCATTTAAACAAAAAGTTACTCATTTTACAGATATTAAGTATTGTTTTTATTAGGAATACGTTTAATACATTTCAATTCTGCCATCTTTCTATAAATTATATCAGTGATCATTAAGAAAATACATCTTTTATATTTAATCAGAGGAAGTGTACTGATTTATGCTGTGCACTGTATATACAATTGTGATTATGCTTTTTTTTATGATTTTGTATTATTTATTTACTTTATATTTAAAAAAAACAAAAAACAAAAAAACAAACACAAAACACAACATTACTTTAAAATACTTTCTTTATCCATGGCCACTGTAAAAGTGACTGGATAATGTGTTGAGGTTGTGGGATATTAATTCTTCAATCATGCACCTCAAGCAACATAGCCACAAGTGTAAAAGAGTGACTCATTGAGCCCTAAATGGGTTGTTTGCCTCTGTTGCTTATTAGCTGATGTGCCATGTGGTGTCCCTTTATCACACACTGCACAGGTGACTGAGCTTTTATTAAGCCATCAGCACAGATGAAAGCACAGACAGACAGACAGACAGACAGACAGACAGACAGTCATTGGAAATCTGGTGATACTATTGCAAACAGTAGACACACTGGCTAAAAATGAAACTCTGGACAGAAGGAAAACAATATGGGGTTAGAAAAACATGAAGGATGACAAATTTTCAAAATCTAATCCTTAAAGACAGGAAAAAAGCTGAGGAGGAGAGAAACTAGAACAGAAAAATGCCCTAGACATGAGAACAGATGAAAAAGCTTTGAAGGACAGAAATGTGAAGGATTCACTCAAGCAGACATGGGTTTATGTATGATAAGGACAGGATGACAGTCAGCTCTAAACAGAAAGGCAGGAGTTCAGGGTGGTTTTGTGTGTGTGCGTGCACATTCATCTGCACCTTTAGACTCTCTGTACTGTTGTTCGTGCTGCCACCCTCAGGGCTTCTGTGTTGCTTGTCACCACTGAAACACAAGGCGTCAAAACAGAGAACTCCACCAACACAGTCTGCCACCAGGCACACCTGAAACAAGCACACAGCACAGTACATGCAGCAGAAAGACAACTTATATTCCCATTTAAACATTATACATATTAAACATTTAAACTGTCACAACTACCTGTGAAGGATAAGCATGAAGACAAAGGTCAATGAAATCAAAAGTCTTTAATATATTCCAAATGGGTAAATCTACAAGCAAGGCAGGAACACACGTACACAAGACCGGATAATAAACACTGAACTGAAACCAACTTATACAGACAGGTGATTACAATGAACTTAATTAAGACACAAGTGATACAAGGTTAACTAATAATGACATAATGAGGGCAGGAACAGGAAGACCATATATGGAAACATGAGGGAAAAACCAATACAAATAGTCCAGGGGTGTGACATAAACAATGGTTATGATGTTTTCTATATTTAATATTTAAAAAAAAAAAAAAAACCTGAAATATACTTCGAAGGAATAGTTCACACAAAAATGAAAATTTGTTGAAAAATCCTCAGGCCATTGAAGATGTAGATTTTAGTTGCAAAAAAACACTTGCTACTAGCACTAGCACTTGCTCGCCAATGAATCCTCTGCAGTAAAGGGGCGCCATTAGAATGAGATTCCAAACGGCTGATAAAAAAGTAATTTTATATGGCTCCAGTCTATCAGTTAACATCTTGTGAATTGAAAAGTTGTGTGTTTGTAAGAAGCAAATCCATCAATAGGCTGTTTTAACTTGTTGTTGCTTCTGGCCAAAATAGTCCATAATCCATAATACCACTTTTTCCAGTGAAAAAGTCCATCCCCCGTTGTCCTCTCACATCAACATATTTTTTAGAACTGTTTTGGACTGTTTTGCTTGTAAACAGTGCGTGATCTGTGGAAATTTTTGTCCTAATTCAGACAACTTTTTCAATAGAGAATATTATGAATAGAGGCCTCATATTTTAGAAGCAATGTTTAAAGTTAAAAATATCTTGATCGATTTATAACAAACAATCAGCTTTTTGCTTCACAAGATGTTGATTGATGGTCTGGAGTTGTGTGGCTTACTTGTTATTGTGACGTTTTTATCAGCTGTTTGGACTCTCATTCTGACAGCACGCATTCAATGCAAAGGATCCATTGGCAAGAACGTAATCTAATGTTACATTTCTTCAAATCTCTTCCAATAAAGAAACAAATTCTTTCTGTTTCTTGGATGGCCTGAGGCTGAGTACATTTTCAATAAATTTTAATTTTTGGTAGAACTATTTCTTTCATTGCATAGTGAAGCGTTATTTTTGAAAGGTGTGGTCAAAGGCTTGCACTGTAAAAGCATATGTTTATGTTTTGTTAAAAAAAAGAAAAAAAAAAATCTAAATTTTCACATACTTTACCTTGAGTCTACACCGCTGTTTTATTTTTCCTAAAAATGGACTGTTGACTTCCCGGTTCTATGAAGCCTCTCTCTTAGAAATACGCAATGGGCTCAGATTGGTTTTCTGGCCCAGTGTGTTGTGATTCGCTAACCACCTAGTGCAAATTGTCTGGATACGTCACACCCCTTACCATTACTGGGCTGCGTTCAGCCCCGACAAAACAATGCAAAACGTCTTTAAAATGGAAACTGTGGTGCGTTGAACACCCTGTTCTGATGACGCAAGAATTGCAACTATGGCAACTAAGAAAGCCACTCTTTATGTTCTTTTTGAAGAATTTTCTGAGCCTGATGAAATCGGTATAAATACATGTTTAATACTGCAAAATATGCTTGATGTTACAGTCACTGCCCTTGCCGTCCAGAATAAAATAGAACATCCCAATCCCAAGAGTAAAGGGATTTGTGGAAACTGTGGTTCCTAATTATTGTGATCCAACATTTGCCTCACATTTCAGGATGAAAAGACAAACATTTCAGGTGAAGGATAATCTACTTCTTACCTCCAAGTCGATGTTATGATCTATATGACCTTATTATTTTAATTGTGAGTATAAGGCTTATCATTATTGCTGATCACTGTTGTTGTGCTATGATATTGTAATATTTACCATTATATAATCAGAGGAGTATAGAAAAGTTTATGAAAGTGTCACTCAACAATACAATAGCAAAATATATAAATATGTATAGTACTTTTATGTTACATTAATCAGTGTCTAGCACTAAAGAAAGGATATGGACCAGAAGACATTGCAATTTCTACATGATATTTAGACAGACTTAAAGAAGTTCCAGATCTACAGGTGCTGGTCATATAATTAGAATATCTTCAAAAAGTTGATTGAAAAAGTTTTACTAATTCCATTTAAGAAGTGAAACTTGTATAATGCATACATTCATTCCACACAGACTGATATATTTCAAGTGTTTATTTCTTTTAATTTTGATGATTATAACTGACAACTAATGAAAACCCCAAATTCAGTCTCTCAGAAAATTAGAATATTGTGAAAAGGTTCAGTATTGAAGACACCTGGTGCCATACTCTAATCAGCTAATTAACTCAAAACACCTGCAAATGGTCTCTTAGTCTAGTTCTGTAGGCTACACAATCACGGGGAAGACTGCTGATTTGACAGTTGTCCAAAAGACAACCAATGACACCTTGCACAAGGAGGGCAAGACACAAAAGGTCATTGCAAAAGAGGCTGGCTGTTCACAGAGCTCTGTGTCCAAGCACATTAATAGAGAGGCGAAGGGAAGGAAAAGATGTGGTAGAAAAAAAGTGTACAAGCAATAGGGATAACCGCACCCTGGAGAGAATTGTGAAACAAAACCTATTCAAAAATGTGGGGGAGATTCACAAAGAGTGGACTGCAGCTGGAGTCAGTGCTTCAAGAACCATTACGCACAGACGTATGCAAGACATTCAGCTGTCGCATTCCTTGTGTCAAGCCACTCTTGAACAACAGACAGCATCAGAAGCGTCTCGCCTGGGCTAAAGACAAAAAGGACTGGACTGCTGCTGAGTGGTCCAAAGTTCTCTGATGAAAGTAAATTTTGCATTTCCTTTGGAAATCAGGGTCCCAGAGTCTGGAGGATGAGAGGAGAGGCACAGAATCTACGTTGCTTGAGGTCCAGTGTAAAGTTTCCACAGTCAGTGATGGTTTGGGGTGCCATGTCATCTGCTGGTGTTGGTCCACTGTGTTTTCTGAGGTCCAAGGTCAACGCAGCTGTATACCAGGACATTTTAGAGCACTTCATGCTTCCTGCTGCTGACCAACTTTATGGAGATGCAGATTTAATTTTCCAACAGGACTTGGCACCTGCACACAGTGCCAAAGCTACCAGTACCTGGTTTAAGGACCATGGTATCCCTGTTCTCGCCAGCAAACTCGCCTGACCTTAACCCCATAGAAAATCTATGGGGTATTGTGAAGAGGAAGATGCGATATGCCAGACCCAACAATGCAGAAGAGCTGAAGTCCAATATCAGAGCAACCTGGGCTCTCATAACACCTGAGCAGTGCCACAGACTGATCGACTCCATGCCACGCCGCATTGCTGCAGTAATTCAGGCAAAAGGAGCCCCAACTAAGTACTGAGTGCTGTACATGCTCATACTTTTTATGTTCATACTTTTCAGTTGACCAATATTTCTAAAAATCCTTTCTTTGTATTGGTCTTAAGTAATATTCTAATTTTCTGAGATACTGAATTTGGGGTTTTCATTAGTTGTCAGTTATAATCATCAAAATTAAAAGAAATACATACTTGAAATATATCGGTCTGTTTGGAATGAATGTATGCATTATACAAGTTTCACTTCTTGAATGGAATTAGTGAAATAAATCAACTTTTTGAAGATATTCTAATTATATGACCAGCACCTGTATATGTGTGCTCTAATTATTTCAGTTATTTTGCCTTTGATATAAACAAACGTGCAAACAATATACTTGCTCTTGTGAATTTATTTTGATGTTAATTACATTTACATGGGCCCACTGTGTGAGCTGTCTCTGTAATACCGTGAGGTTTATACACATGTTGCTGCTGATTGGGCTGACATTTTTGACACACCCGCCAAACAAGACAAAACGTATCTCAAACCCCTTTGCACACCGTCTCCAGGAAACATGTTGCTCAACCCGGAAACTGTTGGAGCTTGAACGTGCTCCAGGTAACTGCATGTGCAACATGGTCTTACCCACTTTGTTGCATGTTCCTGGGCGCAGGGTTCATGTAAGCTTAAAAAATATATATATGTTATCTAATATTAAAATTCTGTACTGTCTAGACTAAATAACTGTAAAAATTCAAACACTTAAATAGACACTTAAATAGATTTTTTTTTTAAATGTTACAAGTGAATTTAGGTTTGTAACATTGTAATGTGCAGTATAAAAAATAGATATTAATTTTAAGAACATTTACGATTACACTTCTGATATGCTTCTAATAACTAGAGATCAGTCTTGTACAGCCTTGTGGTAGAGTTTTGGCCCACTCTGCCCACTCTTCTTTGCAGAACTGATTTAGTTCTAAAATAAGTAAATAAATAAATAAATAAATAAAATAAATAGAATATATAAGCTCCTGTCTCAGCATCTCCACAGGCCTCTTCCTTTCTGATTGGTGGTGTTGTTCTGGACCACCATGTCAATGCTACCATTCAAAATAATCTTGATTGTCCACCTGAATGTTCTCGAACTTCAGTTATGAAAAATTGTTTGGACATTTACAGTAAATAACAGAGGTTGTCCCAAGAGGGCTAAAAATCTGTACTATCAACAATCATAGTACAACACTTGTAAGTGTAGTTTTTTATTTTTTATTTATTTATTTTTTTTATATTCATGTCTTCTTACAGTTTCTTCTCATGCTCTTTCCACCATACCAATGTCCTCCTATCCACTCGTCTCTTCTCCTTCTCCTTCTCCTCTCCTCTTTTCGTACATTCTCCTCTCTGCTCATCTTATTCTACCTGTTCCACTCTTCTTCTCTCTGTCATTACACCTCTTCTCTACCCACTCCACAACCTTAGACCCCCCCGACCCCCACAAACACACACTTTTTTATTATTATTATTATTATTATTATTATTATTTATTTATTTTTTTTTTTTTGCTCTTTGTATACTTTCCCTTTAATTTTTACTGTAAAACAATTGTGATTAATGTGTAAACAATTAGGAAAACTGCATTTCCTGTGTTGTGTGTTTTATTAACCAAGTACTTATCAGTTTAGGGCCGATTGAAAATATACCATGTTCATTAGACGACAAATTACAGCGTTTGTTGTGTTTGGACAAATGGTACATGAAAAATAAAAGCTGCAATTATTTTTATTTTTTTTTTTTCTGATATATTACAATTTTGATTGGCTGTATGAACTATTATGGAAATGTTTGAGAATTTTGTGCACAATGTTTTGAGAAAATCATTCACATGATTTGTAATTTGTATGAAATGAACGAAAACTTACAATCTGTTTAGGTGTTAACTGTTTTGAAAACAGTGACCTGAGTTTGGAGAAATGTGTCAAATCGATTGAGAAAAACTGTAACAGTGTGATTAAATTAGCAATGCTATCCACTAATATCTGCTGAATATCTGCCAATAACCAATATGTTTACCTGTCCTGTGAAGCCCACACCCTCTGCTGACAGAAGGAAGTTTCGGTAAACTTGATTGGCCTGAGCAATGACTGCTGCTACAGCATTCTGGTAATGAGGGGCAGCGATGGCCAGGATGGGAAGAGCAGCCAGCGGTAAGTGATCCACACTGCTGGACACACAGGTTTCGTCATAGCTGTATGGATTCAGACTATAGGAAGACAAAATGAGATAATCCACAAAATAATGTTTTTATTGCTAACCTCCTAGTCCTTTACTTTTTACAAGTAAAGTTTAAAGTTCCCATTTTGTGGTTTGTTGTTTTGACTTGCTTTTTCTTGTCATGTTAATTTTGTTCATGCTGTACGAGTTTGATTTACTAAAAAGAACCGATTCATTAGAGTCATTTGTTCAGGAATTGGTTGGACTACACTGGTCATGCTGATTCAATAAAAAGAACTGGTTACACTTTATTTTGATAGTCCACTTTAGATATTCTACTAACTATAAGTAACTTTGCAACTACATGTCAACTAATTCTCATTAATTTGCAACTACATGTCTACTAACTCTCAGAGCAGACTGTTAGGTTAGGTTTAGGGTTAGTAGAATAAGTTGACATATACTTGCAAAGTTTAGAAGAGTGTTAGAAGATATTAAGCAGACAGTCTACTAATACTCTAATGACTAGTTGACATGCAGTTGCAAAGTTACTTACTGTTAGTAGAATGTCTAAAGTGGACTATCAAAATAAAGTGTTACCAAAGAACTGACTCGGGAAGTCATATATTCGGAAATTAACTGAACTGGTTGCACTGTATGAGTTTGATTCACTAAAAAGGACCAGTCCATATCTGTAAAATGCAATAACACTGTAGTTACCAGACTAAAACCCACTTTGATACAAGTTTTGTTAAAAGTAATTGTAAAAAATAATTTGTTAGTCATCATTTCTTTGCAGATGCCACTTGGTTTGATATTTTGTTCTCTAATGCAGTATAATTCATACCTTTCAGGAGTGGTTTAGGTGTCAACTGTATATCATATTTGGGGTCATACTCCTATTGTTGTTCATTGTTGTTATATGTACATCTTGTGCATGTGTATGTACATCTGATGTTCACGTCATAAATGATATGTTGATATTCTAGTCTTTGCTGTTTAGCTTAGAAAAGAACTAAGCATTTCTAAAGCATTAAATGCTTACAACAACAACAACAACAAAATATTCAGAAAATAAATATTGTTGCCTATTAATTTAATAAGCAGATTGATTTAGATGTATTATCAGCCAAATGTACTTTAAGAGGAAGTTCAGATATGGAGATCTGCTAGTCCCATAGGAAATAGGAGTCTCTGTATCAGAAAGAGCTGAATGTCTTATTAGCAAACTAAAGCTCTTCTATCTTTAATCAGGCCAATTTCCTGTCACAGAATGTGGCAGTTTGATTAATAGAATTGCACTTTGTCATGGAGTTGTTAAAATGCTTTTGATGTTTTCCTTAAGTCTTGTTGTGTAGTTAGTGCAAGTCAAATGAAGAGACGTTTTGTAACACGAATGCCACTTTACTGAACTCTTTTTCTCTCGGCCATTGTCAGCGTACCCTCTTACACGCACTTATACAGATTTTCTTAAAGAGCCGGTGCAATACACAGAACATAACATTTTCCCCTTTTTTTAAACAGCACATGTCATTTGAACACTATAGCATTAACATACCAGGCTACAAACACTTTTAAGGAGAAAAAGAAAACAAATGTGACATTTGTCATTATGTTGTTATTCTGGATCTGAATATGCTGAGTGAATAGCTTAACATTCACTTTTACTTCAGTCCTCTTTGGCACTTATCAAATAAACTTTAAGTGACAAAGTCTTTCATCCATGATGGAGAATTCCTTTGTCTTGAGGCTCTTAAGACTGTATTGTCAGCAATCACATGCTCAGAGGATGGAGGAGAGTCTCTCTGCGCCTCATCCAACTTTTCCACAGGAACAGAGTCTGGAACTGCTGAAAGGCATGCTGCATTCCAGTTTCTGCCATCCTCCAGCAGGTAAGTATTTGTCCCGTCTTTTTCATCACTTTCTGTGGTTTGATGTATCTTTGCTCACCTTTCTTGATCATCCAGGGTTTCTTTACCCTCACTTTACTGCCTGGTTGGAAGTTAGTCTGCAAAGCACTCCTGCGCTTATTTGTATATTCCTTCATCTTGATTAGCTTCATTTTCACTTTTTCACGCAAGTCTTTTTCACACTCATCAGACTCAGGCAGGTTTATTATGTGAAGCTTTGTTCTCATTTGTCTCCCATGAAGTTTAGATGGAGAAATTCCAGTGGAGCATGTGGAGTGGGCCTGTAATCTGCAAGGAACTGAAGAGTGAAGGGCTTCCATGACTGTCCCTGGAGCGTAGCTGTTTTTAAGCAATCTTTCAACACTCTGTTAAATCTTTCCACTTCGCCATTCGATCTAGGATAGTAGACTGAGGACTTGATGTGTCGTATTCCACTTTTCAGTAGGAATGCTGAGAATTCATGTGAGACAAACTGGCTTCCATTGTCTGACACTAGTTCACAAGGGTTTCCATCTGGAAGAGGAACCGGAGTGAGTGGAGCAGTATGAGTAACTGAAGTCTTGTCATGTTGTTTGCAGATCACAGTGAACAGTGCTTGATGTAAGCTTCAGCCTGAAGGTCCATTTTAGGCCACCAGTACATCTCTCTAAGGCATTGTTTTGTGTGAACAATGCCTTGGTGGTTTTCATTGGCAAGTTCTATCATCCTTTTCCTCTACTATTAGGCGGTGAGCGCCTCTGACAACCAAGTCATCCATCACCATTAGCTCATCTCAGATCAGGTAATATGCCCTGAGATTCTGGTTATCTGACTTCCACAAGGACCATCGTGCCTCGTGAGTTCCGGGCAGGATCGGCATGCAGCTTTGAAGTCATCCTTTGAAACTGTACTGAGGTCAGTCAATATTGCCGCCACAGACTCCACTGTATTGTCACTGTTCTCAGCTGCATCAGAGAGCAGTAGTCTTGAAAGACAATCATCGACTTGGTTCAGAGTTCCTTTTATGTACTGGACATCATAATCAAATTCAAGCAATTGGGCAGGGCTAAAGCAGAACTGTTTACAATCATGTGCTTTACTTGATCAAAACTGGCTTGGGCAGTGGTGGGCCACGAAAATGCATTGTCTTTGCGCAACAGTGTCTCTGAGTGGCTCAAACACTGTTGCGTGGTTTGGCACAAATTTACTGTACCATCCGGTGAGGCCCAGGAAAGACCACAGACTGGGTGCATCACTTGGTGCTGGAGCCTTCAGGATTGCTTTGATGTGAGTGTCATTAGGGAGAAGACCTTCTGGGGATAACGTGTACCCTAAAAATTGCAGTGTAGACTGTTTAAGACAACATTTCTCAACATTCAGTTTCAGTCCAGACTGGTGTATTTTCTGCAAGACAACTTTCAGGTGTTCTTCGTGTTCCTGTTGTGTGGAGCTGAAAATGATTACATCATCAAAGTAGCACTGTACGCCTTTTAAGCCTTGTAGGATGGTGCACATCATTTTCTGAAAGACTGTTGGCGCCAAACTAAGGCCATAAGGTACCCTCTTGAACCTGTAGAGGCCATTGTGTGTCACAAAAGCAGTCAAATCACGACTATCTATGTGCAGTTCAACTTGATGGTACTCATGTTTCAAATCAAGGGTGGAGAACAGCACGGCACCTCTCAAGTCAGATAAAATATCTTCAATCAGTGGAAGTGGGTAGCTCTCTACCATGACTGCTTTGTTAGGCTCCCGCAGGTCTACACACATCCGTATACCTCCTGTTTTCTTTTGAGTGACTACTATAGGAGATACCCATTCAGAGGAGTCAATTTTCTCAGTGATTCCATGATTTCTAGATAGCGAAGCTCTGCTGACACTGCATCACAGACAGACAGCGGTAATCTTTTTTTTTTTTTTTGTTTTTGTTGAACTGGTCTGACCTCTGGCCGGATCTTCACTTTATGGACGAATCCTTTTGCACATCCAAAGTCTGTAGATGGCTCAACGGCTGCCTCCACTGAAGACTGGAGCATCGCACAGGTAGGCTGATTTACTGGCAAAAGCTGACCACCAGAGATCTGCAGATTCAATGCTGTCACTAGGTCCATTCCTAGAACGGGCGTTCCTGTTTCAACAATGTATATCTCTGATGATGCAGATGTGCTCTGATAACATCCACCTTCAGACATCCAATGGCTGTCAGTTTTTCTTTTGAATATGTGACTAACTGCAGTCTGGGTTTAGTGAGTGGGCATTTGCAGAACTTTGTCTTGTAAACACACTCAGGGAGGATAGATACTGCTGAGCCTGTATCAATAAGTAGGTCTAGAGCACAGCTCTGATTATTTTGTGCAGTTATTTCAACAGTACACGTAAGCTTTGCCTGTTTTTCTGTATTATGTTGCACACTAAGTACAGTTACTTCTGGCACATCAAGTTCATTGACTGTCTTTTCTTTGGATTTGCATACTTTAGCAAAATGGCCAGTCTTTGCACAGGATTTACATTTTGCATTTTTGGCAGGACAAGATGCACTATTTGCATTGTGACTGGCGGAGCCTCAATGATAGCAATGAGTAGAAACTGATTTTTTCTCACTGGTGAAAAATTTTTTCGTTGTCCTCCGCGTTTTTGAGTCGTTTTGAATTGTACTGCACTCACATCTTTGAATTCTCCTTCCAACATCGTCTTTGCCTCAGCACTGGCAGTTTCAATTTGCCTCGCGATTTCTAGAGCTTTATCGAGAGTCAGTTTAGATTCAAGTCAAGTCAAGTCAAGTCACCTTTATTTATATACCGCCTTTAACAATACAGAATTGTGACAAGGCGGCTGTACAGTATATTCAAGCAGCAACCTCTCTCTAATATGTGGTACGGATGTCTTCTTGATCAGCTGATCACGCAGCATCTCATTTTCGAGCATACCAAACGCACAAGTTGCAACAAGCTCGCGCAGAGCCGCTATGTAATGATCTGTCGACTCACCCACATGTTGGGCTCGCTGTCTGAACCGGTACCTTTCTGCTACCACATTAACCTTTGGTTGAAAGAAGGTTGTCAATGCAGACACAGTGCCCCTGTATTCGTCGTGTTCAAGTGGTAATGTCCTTCCACGCCTAAGCAGTGGATCAGCAATGCTCTTTTCCGTTCATCCGGAAACTTGTCACCACCAATAGCCAGCAAATAGTTATCAAATTGCCACTTCCATGCAGTAAAAGTCAGCTTTGGCTCGCCCGGGCATTCCAGGAATGGTGGTGGAAGAAGAGCCATCCTCGTCGCCAATTTGTTGTGTAGTTAATGCAAGTCAAATGAAGAGACGTTTGGAAACACGAAATCCACTTTACTGAACTCTTTTTCTCTCTGCCTTTGTCAGTGTGCCCTCCTATACACACCTACACAGATTTTCTTAAAGGGCCAGTGCAATACACAGAACATAACAAGTCTACATGATCAACAGCAACAGTTATTTCTAATGAAACAATGTTGGAAGTTTCAGTCAGATAGAGACTGATTGCTAAACAGCTGACTCCTTCAAAACAGAGGAATTAGTAATTGAATAAAGGACAGAAGAAATTAATAGGGAATAAGTTGGACGTCCTGAGAATGCTAATCAAGCCCTTTTTATAGCTTGGGCAATTAAGGCTTAGGCTCTGTATATTTGATAACCAAAATCATTATAATGCTTGTTTGGATGTTTCTCTCAGCTCAGAAATGGAAAACCAGCAAGAGGCTACAAAGAAAATCTCCAAATGTCATCATGTAAAATTCATTGTGCTTTGACAGGCTATATGGCCTTATGTGCTCCTGCTCCAGTGTTCTGACAGAGGCACAGCATTCTGGCACATTTTGACCTCTCTGTATGATGTTCTATAAGAAGCACTAGGCATAGCCTGGAGATGGCTGAGTGGGTCTGCTTTATTTCATTATTTAATGAAAGTAAATTAACCTTTGTGGTTCTCTGAATGCTTGAAAAAAAAGTTAATTTTCCATCATGGTTCCAAAGTGCTACTACGTTGTTTAAGTCTTGAGAAGCATTTTAATGTTCAAGTCTCTCTGATGTAAAATGTTTGTGATGGCAGCTTAGCATGACTTCAAAGGGCAGATCAATAGGTTCTTTTAACTGTCAATTAGAGCTCAGAATATAATTTCAGAATTAAAATGGTCAGGTGAAAGCTTTTAATTCTGAAATCATGTCACAGCAAATAAAGGTTAAAAAAAGGCTTGTGTACTGGGATGGGCACCTTAAAAGAATTTAACAAATGTGTTTCCATTAACAATTCTACACTCTTAAAAATAAAGGTGCTTTAAAAGGTTCTTCACAGCAGTGCCATAGAAGAACCATTTTTGGTTCCACAAGGAACCATTCAGTCAAAGGTTCTTTAAAGAACCATCTCTGTCTTACCTTTTTTATAATATAAAGAACCTTCTTTTACCACAAAGAACCTTTTGTGAAACAGAAAGGTTCTTTAGATGTTAAAGGTTCTTTATGGAACCATTCTTCTATGGCATTGTGAAGCACCTTTATTTTTGAGTGCATGTAGTAGTTTTACATACAAAAACTTTGGGGGAAAATGTTATTCTTTATCTTTTTACAAGCTGTCATATCAACAAGCATTTAGTAACTGTACTGATCTAAAATAGTAGTCTTAAGTACAACATGTTGTAAACTCTATTTGTTTGATTCAATAAAAAGAACTATAAATTGTTTGGGAACTGGCTCATGAGTCATTTGTTAGGAAATAGGTTGGGCTACACTGACCATGCTGTATGATTTTGATTCACTACAAAGAATCGGCTCAATAGAGTCATTTGTTTAGAAATTGGATAAACAACACTGGTTAAAATGTATGAATTCAGTTTACCGAAAAGAATCAACTCATCGCTGAGCTGTCCCAGCAACAGTTCTTCCAGCATCACTCCACCTCCCTTTCACCTCCTCTATTTCTTTTTTATTCCTCCTTCACACCATAAGATCATAGGGGGGTTCTAACTCAAAACTCGAGCCGAGCCTTGGTTTTGAGCCTCTTTCGAGGACAGCAAGCCAAGATTATTTGCCATTATCTAACAGGAGTAAATGGGCAAGCAAACATGTGAACCAAAACAAGCATGAACAATTTAGCATTACCATAATCATTAAAAAGAAATAGCATATTTGGCCTTTGCATTATTATTTCTACGTCTTACTTTGAGACCAGAGAGAAGGCATCAGCACACACGGCTGGGCAGGGCACCAGTCTGACCACCATGCTGTCTGCTGCCGCCTGAAAGTGCGCCCGCGCCACACGCTCCAACACGGACGCCAAAGTGGCAGCGTCACCTGCCTTTCCTCCAGGGTCACCACCTCCAGAATCCAAGATATGTCCTCCATGAATCACCAGGATGAGTAATTGTGTCTTGCACTTCCTCTGCAGGAAGGAAAAAGAGACAAAATTAGTAAAAACCAAGAGAATAATTCAATGTGATTAGAAGTTGGATAATGCGGACCAACCTCTATGTCTTCCAAACCATCCACACTGCTCTGTGGTGCGCATCGAGGGTGCCGCAGCCTGTACAGGCTCTCTAGTGGTCAATGAGAGACAGAGAGAAATAGTGAAAGATTGAACTGATTTAATGGTGCTCTGCAGTGAAGCAGCAGTTTCCACCTCAAACCATCCATCTTTATTGATGACTGATGAACCATGTTCACTCTTCTGTTTTGTTATACCAGTATGGAATCATTCAAAAAAAGTTCAGATACTACCATATTGTTGAGCCAATCTGGATAAGTGCTCCTCATTACTGCATTCTCTCACTCTTTAAGACCTTTTCACACTTGAAATAGTTAACCCTGGGTCATTCTAAACCCCAGGTAAAAGGAATCCAGAGTTATCTTGCTACACGCTTTATATTGCTCAAAATTTAGCCGGTGTTAACAATAAATCCTGGGTATTAATAAGATGACATTGAGATGAAAGGATGCAATGTGTGTACATGGTGCATCCTCATATTATATCTTGCAGACTGTATACAGTTTTACAGAATGAACTTTTTGGACTATAAAGGTAAGAATGAAATGGTCTCTTTTTCACTCCAGATCACTTGTTTTCTCTTTTGATTTGATTTGATTTTTGTGTACAATGAGCAGTGTGTCCATAACTGTCCAAAGCACGTGAATATGAGGCACACGATTGGTTGTCAGTTACCGAGTATCTAACTGTAACATTGTTTCACATTGTGCACTGTACTACACACTGTACTTAACATCACACATCGTTTCACACTCTAAAACACAGCAAAAGTACACTGTAAATCCTAATAAGTTCAGCTTACTTAAAAAAAGTTTGGAAACCGATTGCCTTATTTTGTTAAAGCAAACTTAAAGGTAAAACTAAAGTTAATTTAATAATCAGTTTAAAGTAAAGAAAGCAAACTCTTACAGAGTAAATTAACTAATAAATATCAAGTTAGTTTAATGTCATTTCTAGTTAACATACTCCAGGACATTTACTAATCTTACTTAAGATTTAATAGTAAGATTACTTTATTAATTCTATTTAACTAACAGTGTTATTTTGTGTTAAATGATGTTATTCTCAACATGGATTTAATCTGCTATTTTAAGCTATGGGAACTTAAAACATTTCGAGCAATCGGTTTCCACATTTTCTTTAAGTAAACTGAAAGTATTTTTATTAGTTCAACCAGCATGAAATGAACTTAACACAAGTTTGAAATTCTCAACAGTTTATTTTTGTAAAAAACATCTACTGCTAATCCTGCTCCAGAGAAAGGTTTCATAAACCCAGGTAGAAAAGGGGTGCTAAACCCACTTCTAAATAAAAAGTGAAACGTACATTTACCTAGGGATAAAAGCAGGGTTTAGAACGACAATAAGCCTGGGTTAGACGCAGTGTGAAAAACCTTTTTATTTACATGTAAAGCATACAGTAGCATTGTATGTAAATAAAGTGTGAAAGTGTTTTTTGTTTTGTTTTGTTGTTTTTTTTAGTTCTTAGTATTTTCTAGCCTTTTCAGAACTTCATTTGACCATTTAAGGCTACTCAGGATTTTAATCTTAATTCTGTGAATATTGAGAACTGAGGCATGATGAAGACTATTAATGAAAAAATAATGTGCTTAATAAGAACAGCATTGGAGAAAATAGAATTAACACAACATGAAGCATCTAGTAAAACATTGTTAATATAGAGTTATAATTTGATGACTCCTTTATACCGTTGGACAATAAGGACAACAATATAAATTTTTGCTTATTTATGAAGTGGGGTATGTAGGGTAAAAATGTGGTAATTATTCACTTTAATTATTATCACTTACAACTGAGGCTTTTAGAGACATATTGTTGCGGGATGCTTCAGATTCTAGAGAGCATCTGATTGGACAGACAGTTTTTTGGATTGGGAAAGTCCATAAGGCGGGATTTGAACTCGGGACACCCGAGGCCATTAGAATCATTGATCCATATTGGCGGAAGTGATAGACAGTAAGTTTTAAATGCTTATATCTTCTAAATGTAAATTTTGTGGTTGTTTTGGAGCACACTAGCTTATAGATAACCTTAAGGCTAACATATTCATACTAAAAAACAAAAAACTTTAATTTTGATTTCATGGGGACTTTTAATCAATCTGATGGATTGTGATAATAATGTGTAGAATGTGTTTTATTATTATTATTTTAAATGTACCTTTCATATCAAATAATATATAATAAAATATTACTTTACATATTTACAAATACATAATGTAATAAACATTTGTACAAAACGTTACATAAAATTGCAATTAATAATGTCACAAAAATGCCCTCCAATATGCAGTGAGGTATCAATTTGGATGGTTAGCATGCTCCCATTAGTTCTTGATAGTAAATGCTGTAACAACATTCTACTGGCAAAAAACATCTTCATCCTTTGCCCAGCCATTCAGAATTAACTCTGTATTTTGATTAACTAAATTTGTTTTGATTTTCACTGAAAATCAGTACTGAAAATGCATAAAGCTCTGCTGATTCTGTCTGGGCAGGTTCATAATAATGTTAGTCTTGCCAAATTACTAAATTTACTTCTTGGAATGCCTGAAGGAGAATTTTCTCCTCAAGAAGGCAGTTTTCCTCCCAGATTAATTTATCTGAATAGTGTCCCTTTTGAGGACAGTATTTAATTTGAACTAGTGCAAAAAATGGCCTTTTATAGTTCTAATATTGTGATTGGCTCATTATTTTGCCTTTTTAAAGAGCACTATAAGTTTTCTGTCAGAACCCATCTGCTCTTTGCTAGTCAATGTCAACCTCACAAGGAATCACAGATCACACTGCTAGAGGCTGTGCCCTAACCACCTCAGAATTTCAATTGCAAGACAGTCTGCATCTCTTTGTGACTGTGTGGAGCTGGGGAGAACGGGTATTAATGAATAATGCAAGAAACCTTCAGACAAACCGGAGAGGAAGAAGAAGCAGACTAATAGAGGGAGTTAGAGAGCTTTTGTTTGTTTGAAAATCTGAATGGCCCTCAAAACAACAATTCAACAATTATCATTATCAAATCTTTCTCTGATTTAAATTAGAGGTTACATTTACGGGGCAGTTGTTTGCTGCAGTTCTTTCTTTTGCTTGAAAACAAGCTGTGCAATCTTTCCCCAAGCTCCCATTCTTTCAGTTCACTGAATAACACCATTAAAAAATCATGTCAGTTCACCACTTATAAGCAGACATTTCTAGTACATGTATTTATGCAATATTACACTATTAAAAGTGCTGTCAAAGTCCATGTTCACTCGGTGGACATATTTTTATTTCTAGTAATGCAAGCAAAGCTCCTTTATTAGAACTGGGAAATACCAAAATGTCCACAGCTATTTATCAAAACAGGACAACAATTATGTAACATAATATGTTTTTTTTAACTTAGCTCACACACAAAAAAAAATCACCTGTGAAACCATGGTATCATTCAGATTATTCGTCTCCCTCCTGAATGAATCAGTGCTTTTGGATGACTCGAGATGTTTTGGATGAATTTTGGAGTGAATGTGTCACAAATTCTGTCCACTCGCCACCAGAGGTCGCCTTGCCTTTCAATGACATTCACTTTTCACAGACAGTTACGTCACCATGGACTACATTACCCATGTTCCACCACACCTATCACTTTCATACCTGTATCCAATCATGTACTGTATAAATACGAGGGCATTACCATCTTTCTGGGCAGAGTATTGTTTAGCATGTAACGCATCCTAGCTACTATGTTAGCTACTTTACAGAGCCATCCGAGTATCTTTAGTCTTGTTTCTTCGTAGTCTACTCATCCGTGTCCTGATCTTCGCCTGTCTTGGATTACCCTTTGTCTTGTCGTTTTTGGACTCTGTTTTGCCCCTCATATGAACTCTCGCCTGTCTAGTGGATTACGCTTTTTCCTCGTTCCTTGGATTATGTAAGCCGCCGATCAACGGATTACTCTTGTCTTGCCTATGCTGTACCTGTCTGCCATTCTTCGACTCCAAGCCTGTATTTGACCACGTCTAATAAAAGCTCGTATTTGGATCCGCCCGCCTCATGCCTCTGTCACCCCGTAACAGAATGATTCAAATGACTCACTCATAAACTTCTCGCTACATAGTTAAGCCAGTAAGTATGTTACCTACAGAAATGCTCAATGCAAACGCTCCACTAATACAGACTGCCTACTGTTGTATAATAGGACAAATTTCAGCAAAACATAAATGCATATAATCCAAATAGAAAATTTAACATTAAAGGATTAGTTCACTTCCAGAACTAACATTTACAGATAATGTACTCACCCCCTTGTCATCCAAGATCTTCATGTCTTTTTTTATTCAGTCATAAAGTAACTATGTTTTTTGAGGTAAACATTTCAGGATTTCTCTCCATGTAATGGACAGTGCACCCAAATTTCAACTTCCAAAATGCAGCTGAAATGCAGCTTCAAAGGGCTCTAAACGATCCCAGTCGAGGAAGAAGGGACTTCTAGTGAAACGCCTCTGTGTGAACTCTGTCTTTTACAGTCATGACAGTTAGGGTATACGTCTAAAAACTCCCATCTCATTTTCTCCTCCAACTTTTAAATCGTTCTACATCGCTGCAGAAGTACCAACCCAGTGTTTACAAAATGAACATCCAAAGATCAAACACCCTTTACAAATAAAGGTAAAACAGTGATGTAGGACGATTTTAAAATTGGAGGAGAAAATAAGAACTGTCATGACCGGAGTTCACACAGAGCTAGACACATATTCAGGAAGCATAATGAAGATGTCAGATATTTTCCATTGGGAAAATTAAGGTAAAAAATACACATAGGAGGTTATTTCTGAGTATTGTCAGTGCTGTCTGATCTATTTATAGTGGGACCGACTCTACTGCTGTTTAACAACATACAGATTGTTCCACTGTTGAAATGTTCAATATGCAAATCTCCAGAAAACATTTTGTTTCCTTTGTTTCTTTGTTTGTTTGGATTTTGAATGATTTTCAATGATTAATGACACTGTTAATTTTGTTACTGTATTGTATCTGTTTGGGTGTTTTTTACAAAACATTTTGTCACAAACCCCAGAGCAAATAGGCAGTTGTGTCCCTGAGCGGGACTGTTGACATAATCAGAGGTCTCATTCAGTTTAATTCTCAGAACTTTTCTTGTTTTTATCCTGGTGCTCGTATGTGACCCACAACTCTCACTTTTTTCACACCTTGCTTTCATTTTCACTCGCTTCAGTGCACATATTGTTCATTAGTGAGAGGTCGCAGGCGATTTCTTAAGCTCACTGTGCTCAGGTGTGTTTGAATTCAGCGTTCAGTTGAATGGAAATGTGAGTTTGTCATGGAAGAAGACTATAATAAACAACACAGGCTACATATATAGGCTACATGCTGTATTGATTTGCTCACAACCCAGCAAACAAAATATATGTTATATATATATACACACACACACAGACACATATATACATATATATATATATATATATATATATATATATATATATATATATATATATATATATATATAATTAGAAATAGACAAACTGGGTCATGCTTAAATCTTCTAGTGAGTAAATAAATAAATAAATAAATAAATAAATAAAAGATTTAGTTTAGTGGTGAGACTTATCCCTGCTCTCTTTAAATCTGAAATACATTCCAGATTTATTAACGCTGAGATGAAAACGGATAATTGTTTGCAGTAATCCTCTCTCACTCTCTTGCTTTCTCACTGTCTATTCCACTCGTTTCTCTTTATAATCTATGACCTTACTATCGTGAAATACAAAATAACCAAATCCACATTATATTAAGTTTGTACACTCCACTAAGCCATCCATAAATCCTCCCATAAATAACAGAACTGTGGCAGAAAAAAAATGTACAAAGACCATCCACCACAAGTGTAAATACAGATGAATCTCTCAAGACCTAGATTACAAAACAAGTTTTCTCAAAACATACTTCTCAACACAACTAAGGCAAACACAGCTGATGGACTCATGTTTTGTGAAAGGCCCTGATAGGTCGCTCGATCATGCTGCCATGTTCATGAGGTCTTATTGCTCTTTCAGTAGAACTGTTTCGCAATCTGATGAAAAACATTTTTTATAAATGAGTGTCAAAAAGTGAGCTGCCTCTTTCTCATTATTTAAAAGTAACGCTGTCGTGTGGCATTACAGAAACTCCAAATCTTTTGTGCAGTATTAGAGAGTCTCTAAAGGGAGTTAAATGTGTGAGAGACTTATATGGTGCTGTAGAGTCACTGCATGTCTTGTTGCATTAATACAGCTTATGCTATGATTATGCTGCATCTGTAGCATTAGTCACTGTCGATTCTCTCTTCACTGAACTTCCCCACTTTAAGTTAGACAGCAAACAAACTGTATATAATGGAAACTTCTGTTTAGGGTAAATTAAACTAATTAGGGAGGAGCAGCACAGATTTCTCAGCTTTCACAGCAATTTTACTTGTCAGATGAAGTTTATTGAATTGTTATTGAATGTTGTATAAAATCTCATCATCAGGTTACTCCTAAAGAGTGGTCCTGACTTAAATTTAGGATTGTGGCAAATTCAGCTGTACTTTGTCAGCTGAAGTGTTTTTACCTTAAAGGATTATGTAGGATAAAATGTATTCATGATACAAAAAATTTAAGAGATCTTCTCAAGAGAACTGCTGCTTTTACCTGTGGAGTGCTCCAGGTGTCCCAGTGTTTCAATCTGCTCCACCAGGTCATTGGAGTTCCACTGGCTCATTTCCAGAAGTAATGCTGTCTTCCCCTCCATAACATCTGCAAATCAGCAGGACATGAGAAATCATTTATTGCAATGGAGGAAATTAGGGTCCATAATGCTGGTAGCTCTTTCCGCAAATTAGTTTTTTTTTTATTAAAGCATGACGCACAAACACACAAAAAAAAAAAAAAAAAAAAAATTGTTTTTATATTGTAACACCTTTACATTTGACAATAGTCATTCGCACAGACTTCACTATGGGTATAAAAAAAAAAAAAAACAAACAAACAAAAAAACAATCTTTTTAAAATCATCCATAGTGGCTCCCTTTATTAAATAAGGACGATCTCTAAGCCATGTCTTTATAACGTGCCCTTAAAACCAAGGTAAGAGAACAATGCTCTTAGGGAATAATTTAAAAGAGGTATGCTACAACACACAGAGACAAAAGGGCCAAAAAAAAAAAAAAAACTCAAATGGAACCAAAAATAGACTACTGAGATAGCAGGGAGCAGGCAGGGGAGAAGGCAAGGGAGGAGGAGAGACTGTGGAATAAGACGATAAGAAACCTAATGAAGATGGATCACTCTCTCCATGTTTTCCTCCGGTTGTAAATTAGTCAGCTTCTGGGGATGAACTCTGTCTCCTTCTCCAATAATCCGAAGTCTACAAACTTTATTTTGCTCATATCAGTCAGTCTTTACTCTGACGCCATGGGGTCATTCTCTTACCATCTGTGACTACAGCATTAGTCAATTTCATAACCAATTGGAGGATTATTCATATCTGAATGAATATTACATTTTGCTTCCAAGGCACCAGATATTGTAACACCCCTTGGACTGTCTGTGTTGGTTTTGCCCATTGTCACACCCCCGTTGGACTGTTTATGTTGGTTTCTCCCTGCTGTGCCCATATTTGCTTCTTCCTGCCCTCATTGTGTCCTAATTAGTTAACTCGCTTCACCTGTTTGTGTATCATTAGCCACCCTTTATCCACCTTATTTTTCAATGCGGAAGTAAGCTGTTTTCTGGTAATGTGTTAGACAGGAGAACAGGAGTTCATAATCTGCCACAGAGAAATAACAAGAAGAATACTGAAGTGCCGTAAACGGTAAAACAGTTTGCACTACAAACTATTGTGTTTATAATTAAGATAATACATTAAAATAATATGGTAAGACACACCAATTTGCAATACCAAGCAGCAAAACGAGCTGTTTTGTACAGATAAACATAGCTGGACGGGGATGAGACCGGAAGCCAGACACATTAAATTTACAAACAGACGTTCTCACTCTAACGGCAAAAATAAGGTGGATAAGTTGTATTCAGTTCTGTGTTTGTGTCCAATCTCAAGGTTTCTTTGATGTGTGTTCACCTGCCCTACTTGGATTTACCTGTTTGGATTTATTAAAAGACCTGTCGTGTTATTCTCGTCTTCGTGCGCTTCCTTTATACACACATCCATGACAGAAGATCAGACCACAACAGCAACAACAACAACAAAAATGGTTAAGCAGCGTTTACCCCCACGTTTTCTTTTCGTTTTCATTCAGTGTTTTATTTTGTTTATTCCCCTCTCATGGGTCATCCTGCCGTCCGCATCCTCCTCCTGGAGCAGGGGAATCGCTCTCTTGAGGACCACACCAAAGACTTTGTGTTCCTCGCCCCCATGACACACTACCCGGACAGCAGCCTTTGCTCATTTTATCGAACTGGACTAAACCCCACCACACGAGTGCAGCTGTCCAGGGATGGTCCTCGAGAGAGCCTTGCCGCCTATATTGAGTGGGTGCTGGTGTCCAGCAGATCTTTGCGGACCATGGAGGACGACACCAGCCCCCCAACTCGCGGAGCCAGAGCCCGAGCCCACCACGGACGGAGAGTCAGAGCCGAGAGCGACAGAGCCATCGCCAATGGGAGCGACAGCGCGAAAGATCGCTACGGAGCCTATCGAGTCCGACCAGGTGCGAGAGCCGGCCACAGTGCCCGCGACAGTGGGTGTTCCAGTTGGGCGTGAGGGTGCTGAGGACAGCACTGCCCACTGCACCGCTGCTGAGGGTGAGCAATGTCTGGACCTGGGACAATTAAATATGGAACAGGATTTGATTTTCACTGAGGAAATAGAAATGGAACTACCTGTCTGCCTGGAACTAACTGTCTGCCCTGAATACCATTTGGAACAAGATTTGATTGATTTCTCTGAGGATATAGAAATGGAACTTCCTGCCTGCCCTGAACAATCTGTTTGCCTTGAACTGTCTACCTGCCTGAATTTCCCACCCACCCTCCCTCCCTCCCTCCCTCCCTCCCTCTCTCCCTCCCTCTCTCCCTCCCTCTCTCCCTCCCTCCCTCCCTCCCTCTCTCCCTCCCTCTGTTATCTCCATCAAGCAGCCCCACTGCTTCAGCTCTGCCACTGCTGTTTCCTGACAGCCCCTCAGCTCACCCTCAGCCCAGCTGGAGGAGTGGAGTCCTGAGGCGATGGCGGGACGACGACCGACCAAGTGGAGCCGGAGGGATGAGGGAGCCTGGTGAAGCTTGGTGGAGCTGGTGGGCTGACGGGCGACGGTGGAGACAAGGGAGCTGAGAGCCCAGCACCCTCACGCCCAACTGGAACATCCACTGTCGCGGGCACTGTGGCCGGCTCTCGCACCTGGTCGGACTCGATAGGCTCCGTAGCGATCTTTCGCGCTGTCGCTCCCATTGGCGATGGCTCTGTCGCTCTTGGCTCTGGCTCTCCGTCCGTGGTGGGCTCGGGCTCTGGCTCCGCGAGTTGGGGAGCTGGTGTCGTCCTCCATGGTCCGCGAAGATCTGCTGGACACCAGCACCCACTCAATATAGGCGGCAAGGCTCTCTCGAGGACCATCCCTGGACAGCTGCACTCGTGTGGTGGGGTTTAGTCCAGTTCGATAAAATGAGCAAAGGCTGCTGTCCGGGTAGTGTGTCATGGGGGCGAGGAACACAAAGTCTTTGGTGTGGTCCTCGAGAAAGCGATTCCCCTGCTCCAGGAGGAGGATGCGGACGGCAGGATGACCCATGAGAGGGGAATAAACAAAATAAAACACTGAATGAAAACGAAAAGAAAACGTGGGGGTAAACGCTGCTTAACCATTTTTGTTGTTGTTGTTGCTGTTGTGGTCTGATCTTCTGTCATGGATGTGTGTATAAAGGAAGCGCACGAAGACGAGAATAACACGACAGGTCTTTTAATAAATCCAAACAGGTAAATCCAAGTAGGGCAGGTGAACACACATCAAAGAAACCTTGAGATTGGACACAAACACAGAACTGAATACAACTTATCCACCTTATTTTTGCCGTTAGAGTGAGAACGTCTGTTTGTAAATTTAATGTGTCTGGCTTCCGGTCTCATCCACGTCCAGCTATGTTTATCTGTACAAAACAGCTCGTTTTGCGGCTTGGTATTGCAAATTGGTGTGTCTTACCATATTATTTTAATGTATTATCTTAATTATAAACACAATAGTTTGTAGTGCAAACTGTTTTACCGTTTACGGCACTTCAGTATTCTTCTTGTTATTTCTCTGTGGCAGATTATGAACTCCTGTTCTCCTGTCTCGTCCCGCCATCGCCTCAGGACTCCACTCCTCCAGCTGCGCCTCGTCGTTCCGTCTCACTGGCTTCGTTGGACTCCTCCCTCCCGCTGGCTCCAGCTCAGTCCTCTGTCGCTCCGGCTCCGCCCCGGACCTCCGGAGCTCCGCCTCGGTCGCCAGAGTCTTGGGCTCTGCCTTGGCCCTCCGGGTCCTCGGTTTTGCCCAGGATCATCGGCTCTCCGTCTCCACCTCGGGCTCCACCTCCACCTGCTCTGCCGCCATCAGTCGGCCCCCTGGAGTCATCAGCCCTTCCTCCACCATGGCTCCTTCCTCCGTCGGCTCCGCCGTGGGCTACCATCATGGCTGCGGCCTGGGTCTCACCTGGCTCCTCCTGCTCCGGGTCCTTTCTGTCTCCTCCTTGGCTCCTCCCTCCGTCGGATCCACCCTGGACTATGTTCGTCCTCCTCCCGGATGTCCGTCCTCCGCCGAAACCTCCTCCAGTACAGACTTCCTGATTCCATCTCGCGTCCAACTCCAATGGCAGTCCGGAGACATTAGGACAACTCAGACGCGCGTTGTTCCGTCTATTCCATCCACCAACCAGGAGACCCGCATCTGGTTGTCCACCTGGGACTTCCGCCTCCGGCTGCCCAGTAAGAAGCCTACTCCCCTCCATCCATCCATTTCCTTCCTTGTCTACGGCACGGGGTCGTGCCTTGTGGGAGGGGGGAGTAATGTAACACCCCTTGGACTGTCTGTGTTGGTTTTGCCCATTGTCACACCGCCGTTGGATTGTTTATGTTGGTTTCTCCCTGCTGTGACCATATTTGGTTCTTCCTGCCCTCGTTGTGTCCTAAACTCGCTTCACCTGTTTGTGTATCAGCCACCCTTTATAAGTTGTATTCAGTTCTGTGTTTGTGTCCGGTCTCAAGGTTTCTTTGATGTGTGTTCACCTGCCCTACTTGGATTTACCTGTTTGGATTTATTAAAAGACCTGTCGTGTTATTTTCGTCTTCGTGCGCTTCCTTAATACACACATCCGTGACAGATATAATGAAAAAGAGGGAATATAGGAAGTCTATGGAATGGAATGCATTTGGTAGCTGCAATGTGGAGAAATACAGCAATGCTGATATTTACTAGGGTTGTAATTCGATTCACTATATTTTTAAAACACATTTAAACACAACACAATGTTGTTCCAAAGTGCTGTACAGAATCAAAAGACAAATAAAACCACAAATCCACAAAACAACAATCATAAATAAATAAATATTGTTTAAACATAACGTTTTACACTACAGTCTCCAGGGTCATACTTGTTCACTGAAGTCTGTGAAGATTAAATAGACACATTTGCTCATACGCTATTAACCAATAATGAAATTGTAAGCAATTGTAAAGCAATACAACTGATGTCTCATATTGAATTTAAACAACAGTTAGTATCAAGTAATATTATATTTAATAATATATAATACAAAATTTGGCAAAAGTTAATTCATTTTTTTTTTTTTTTTTTACTTAATTTTATGATTTAACAAAAGAAAAGAACTTATATATAATTTTGTTGTAATTAAATATATTTATGTTGCAAGATATCTTCTTCTCTAGACCTGGAACCCATTAGAGATAAATAGACATTTGAAACAGCTCAAAGAAAAGAGCAAATGAAAGATTCCTATGTTGGTAATTAAAAACATCTAGGTGCTATGACAAGATTTTTGGCTGAAGAAGACATTTACCATTTAGTTATCAAACAAATCCAAGTTGGCTACAGTTGTTGAATTCAAAAAGTCTTGCCTTGAACTTAGTGCAATTGAATTTAGTGTGAGGTGAGGTCAAAAATCTCTTGCATCATGTTTCCATGATATTTTTTACAGTGCATATGTTTGCATGTTAATAAAGGACAAGGGAGAGATGTGGAAAGAAATAGATACAGAGTGATTCAGATAGATAGACAGAAAAAAAAAATGAAGTAATGACATGTAGGTGGATACAAAGAGAAAATGAATGCAGAAATGGTATAAGAATATTTGCAATAGCATCATAAACCCGCAGCATGGAATAGGGAAGCTCTAAAACCGTGTTATCGTGTCAAGTCTTTACTTCAGATTTAGACTTGCCAACATGAAGGGTATTTCAAGAACATTTTACCAACAACTTGCTCAGAGAATCCATATTTTGAGAAAAACGATAGACAAGACAACGAGCAAGAATGGCAAATGATGGGGTGACACAGAGAGAGAGAAATACAAAACAAGAAAAAGAAGTGAGACAAGTTCCAGCAACAAAATGAGAAAGCAAAACAAACCTCTCCACGGACAGACACTGGCAAAGAACATTTAATGTAAAAAATAATGCTGTCAGGATGACTTTTGGCATGTTTTTGTCATTCACTAAGCAAAGAACACAACCCGAAGCCCCAAATCATCAATTATGTATTCAACAAATATAACCTGAATAATGTGAGATATCACTAAATGATTTCTCTTAAAGGAATAATTCATCAAAATATTCTGTACTTAGTTTTATGTCATTGAAAACTTTAATGACATTATTTCTTAACAGAAACAAACTTCATATTTCAAGCCTTGAGAGTGAGAAACAGACCAAATTTAAGCCTTTATTCACTGATAATTTTCCCCTCCAGTGAGCAGTTGAACCAACTGAATTTGCAACAGAATTTGAACCAGATCAATGAACCAAATCATTCCAATTTGTAAACAAACTCTTCAAACTGGTTTTGTGAAGCAGATCAACTGACTCATTGTAAAGATCTGACTCAAAAGAATAATTTAATTAACCAAATCATTGATTCCCTTTCGAGGAACTTGAACTGCGCCCTCTAGGGGTCGCTATGGGGAACGCCATCTCCGTGACCCGTGTCCGAAGCCTATCCACAAGTTTATTAAGCCCCATGAGGCCTTGCGTCAAAAGTGGGAGCGTCTTCCAGTTCAAAGTAAACAAGCGGGACATGACACATTCAACAGTTGACAGGAGTGACGGGCAAATGAAGTCTCGTGAAACACCGAAACTTTCCTCTGACTGTTTCAGGAAAAGATTCAAAGCTTTGAGAGTGTCGAAAACAGCGCAATCTGGTGGTTAGTAAAAATTAAAGCAGCCAAAAGCCTGTGAAGCTCCGTCAGAAGAAGCATTCACCACAATTTCCATAGATCGATCCATATGTACAAATAAAAGTCTAACCATGTGTGTTTGTTTGTTGAATTTCTGACTATGATAAATTAATTTACCCATTGAACAGTGCCATTAAATGCCAGTACGAATATCAATATGATGTAATAGAAGAATAATGTACACATATATTAATTGTATATGGCATATATTTAATTTTTCTTAAATAATATGTATTCTTTATATTACTTGTATGACTGGGTATTTAAAAAATGTAATTAATAAATAGGTCCCAATGAAAATGTAATCGCAAAGTAAGATCTGGGGGTCGAACATTAGGACACACAAAGTGAATTGTGCACATGACTGGACAGAAAGTGAGGCTTCTACAAAAGGGATTTCTACGTTAACAAGCCTCGAATCGAGGCTTCATCTGGCATGCCCTTTAACACAAGCTCTGATGTCTCAGTTCAAATGTAATTTCACTAGTTGACAGTCATTCGAGATTTAGCGATCCAAACTTGCTAATGATGTGGGAACACAAATTCAAAAAGCATATGTTGTCCATAAGAACGTAATGACATCTCTCATAAAGGTGTGCATCTTTACAAAGTAAACAATGGTCTAAAAAACACTTAACCTCTTCGCTAATTAGCACACAAAACACCATTGGTATAATACGTCCACCGCCTCACCGGAAGTTGTACCCACATTCTTTTTTACAGTAGCACCCCCCGGAAACGTGTGGATATACAAAAATGACAACAGTGTTGGCCGGCAACAGCCTATGACGTCACTTCCAGCTCGACTTGTCGCTGCCGGTGCGTCACTACCGGTGCGACCACAGTACAAAAGGACACAGGTAGAGTACAACATTCTCTTCTTCATCTCCACTGACCTTTTGTCTGTAACTAAGCTCGACTGAGTGCATGTTTCCTCACCAGAGGTTTTAACGTGCTAAACAATAATAATTAGTTTCTCAGATATAAAATGCCATTTTTTTAAGATAGCATAAAACATGTGTGAGATGCTCTTGATATTAACATGCTCACAGATGTTTTTTTTTTTTTTTTTCTTCTAGTGATCTGATACCTGCACCACAGATGCTACATGAAGAGAGCTGTACCAACATCAGATGTTCAATTACACTGATATTTTATTGTAAAACAATTTCCTCAAAGAAGCAGTCTCTTTGAGCTCTTACCCAGACGGTGATGTCTCCCCTGCTAGGGTTGGTTTTTAAGCAGCGGTCTCCCTGTGCCCCTGCCTAGATGGTGCTATCTCCCCTGCTAGGGTTGTAAGTAGATGGCCCACTATGGAGGTCTGGGCAGCTTCACAAGAAGGTCTACCTGGGCTAACTGGAGTTATGCGTTGGAACGACGGTGGGTGAGTAGCACCCTGTAATTATGTGTCTAGCCTCTTCTGCTGTATTTCTGGGACCTGTCTGTTGCGTTTCTCTTTCTGTTAGGTAGGTCCTCTTCGAGCACCCCCCTCTGGTCTTTGACTATTGTTATGGCCTGCTTGTCTGATTGGATCTGCCTTTGTCATATTCACCTCGTAACAATCATGGCCACTCTTGGCCTTTAGGTCCCCACTACAGCACTAATCTAGGGCTTCGGTCCTCCTACCAGGTAAGCTCTTTGGAAATTATTTTTTGCAGGATGCTCCTGGACACTCCTGGCTGGACACGCATGCCTTAGAGGCCACCTGACTGAGACACTCCATCTGCATCCTGCCCTGAGGGGCTTCCTGTTTCAGGGTATCCACCCAATCATCATACAGACCTATCCTCATACCATCTTGGTGATTTAGTAAGTTGCCCCTCCGAGGAGTGGGCTTGACCACGTTATTTTTCACCATCGTATGAGTGGAAGGTGTTTCTGCAGGAACCCTTCTGAGTGCTCTGAGGAGCACTGGCTATGGTCTAGGCCCTTGTTCTTGAGGTTCTGCGGGCCTTGCTAGAACAGGGCCTACGATTTCTATCGAGATAGTAAGCACAGGTCTGCTTGGGTTGGTAGTGGCTTATGACCCCTCAAGAATACCCACAACACAGCCCGAGGGCTGGGGACGCTGCTGCTCTCTATGCAACCATACAGTGTTGATGGATTCATCTCTGCTGTTATATCTGATATCCTGTGATCAGATCACATCTAAGGCCTCTTTGACAGGGCATGACGATGCTCCCCTCGCTGCGGAAGGGTTTCTTAGAGCTTGTCACCCCGGGGCGGATCAGGCGTTCCTCCTGTCTCTGGGGAGTTAGAAGCCTGTCCCAACGCACTTATCTCTCACACTTGTTAAGTGTATCGGCTCCATGGCAGTATTATCAGACAGCTAGCTGCAGCTAACTGTCTGTTTGGAGTAGCGATGCTCTGCTCTGAGTATTGCCCCAACCGGGCAACTGAGGTTCACCCTTACTGCCTTCCCCTTGGAGCCTTGTTTGGAATGCCTGCAGTGCTCCCCTCATTCTGAGGGTCGTCTACCAGCACACCTTTTCCAAGCGGTATTTCTAAAATCCATTTTTATGGTAAGGCCCAAACGAACCCTTGGGCACTTTCTCAAATCCATGTATATGGTAAGTGCACACGTGAACCCTGGGGCACTTTTCTAAAATCCACATTGTGGTATGGAATGCACCGAAGTTCTGCGTCCATTCTAAAATCCATTATGGTAGGGATTCACGTGCTTATGGCCCGTACCCTTTCTTGAGTTGGTTCAAACTCCGGCCACCTTGGGTCCCACTCCTTGTGAGCATCTTCCAGGCTAAAGTAATGGTAATACACACGCTAGATCCTGCGCACCCTCTATGATATGGGTTCACGCTCAAACTCGTACCCATTCTCTGAGTCCTTTTATACTGCGGTCGCACCGGTAGTGACACACCGGCAGCAACGAGTCGCGCTGAAAGTGACGTCATAGGCTGTCCCTGGCCAACACTGTTGTCATTTTTGTATATAGGCTTCAGACACGGGTCACAGAGATGGCATTCCCCATAGCGACCCCTAGAGGACGCAGTGTCTTGTTCCCTTCTCAGGGAACCAGGGTTATATACGTAACCTGAGACGGTTTGTGAGTTTGAACCAAATCATTAATCTGAATCTTTTCAGTTTGCAAACAAATTATTCAAACTGGTTTTGTGAAATGGATCAACCAATTTATTGTGAAAATGTGACTAATAAAAATCATTTGGTTAACTGCAACCTATTCAAGGATTTAGTGAGTTTAAACCAAATCATTAAACTAAATCATATGAAAGACCAACCAGTACAGTCTTCAAAACATGAAGAGTTCAGATGCAAAAGCCTCTAAATCCATCTGATGTATTTCTTTAAAATTAGCATTTCTTTCTGGCTACTTTGTATAGGTTTCTGTGTAAGTACTGGTACTTCTGATTGGGCTGAGGCTGGAATTTAGCGAGTTTGAAGTAAAAGTATTTGATGGACGTATAATATGTGTCAGGAGCATTCACTCAGTATCATTATCTCATTTTTGACAGAGATGGCTTTTAGCTGGTTTTGCATCTGCACTCTTCACATCTTCTTTTATGTTCCACAGAAGAAGCCATACAGGTTTGGAACAACATGGCAGCAAGTAAATGATGGCAGATTATTCCTTTATGGGTAAATTAATCCTTTTAAAATTCCTATCAAACACTACAATCACTTTTTGGCAGCAAACTGGGCCCATATCATGATCATACAAAGAATCAACTTGATTACTGACAAGGGAGTGAAGGCTAATTAGCATGCAATATCATCCTTATTTAACTTAATACCTGCTGGCAGCACACTGCACAGTCTGACAGGTGTTGCTGGAATAAATGGGCAGAGCTTCAAGGGCTGTGTGCCCGTAGGAGCCTATCTAGATAACAGTATAATGCAGACAAATGGGTGGCCCTGCGTTTGAGTCTTGTACTGATGGGTTCATTAAATATTTGGGCCAAATTCCACATTAGCACCGGGATGCTGTAGGATGTAAAATCAAAAGCAGAAACAGTACAGTACAGTACATGTCTAACGTTTTACTCTATACACAAGTAAAAAATGTAATGCATTTTTCTGCTGCTCTCAAAACAATATTACATACGTGAAATATTAAAGCAGCTACCCTGTACATGACCATGTCATGAATTGTTTCCATTCTCTATTTTTAACTTACTAAGACCCAAATGAATGTGAAGTGCAATGTTTGTGAGAGTCCAAATGCTTCATATCCATGCACATTTTGCATAAGCTATGATTCTGAACTCCCCAAATGATTATGCAGAGATTACAGCCACTCAGATCACTTGCAGGTATTTCGCCGACAGCAATCTAGCTTAATATGTGTGAGATAAGATGCTGGTGCAAACGAAATACTAGAGCACCTTTAGTGCACTTCCAGACAAATTACTACTGGGATTAACAAAAGAACCTTTTGTCCATAAGAATTCACACGAACACTACGTGAGAGTGCTCAATGCTTGAAAAATACCACTGGGCAATTTGTACCCCATGAATAACTGAAGTGAATCAATTATAAGCCTGCTGGTTTCTACCAGACACAACAAATGATGGCAACATATGCAAGCAAGTCATTAATAAGTTACATTACTTTAGTATTTTGGTTTACTTTTGTGTGAATTGGTTTTAAAGAAACAGAGGGAATAGCTCTGTTTTTTACGAATGTAAATCTGAATTACATGCTCACATTTTCGCATAAATACATCTGAGTTTAACGTATTTCACATGTTTGTCTTTGAGGACCATAACACCCCTGCTGGTCTGTGTATGTGTTTTGTTTGTGATACATATTACTTTAGCCTTTTCCTTAACCTGTGTTGTAACTGGCTGTCAACCCAATGTCACAGTGCAGTGTAGGAGAAACGCACAAATACAAAGGAGATAATGGTAAACAGTCTTTAATACATCCACATAAGGGTAATCCACATTAGGTAGGCATGATACATACACACAGGTAAAGTTAAGACCAGACAACATACACTGAACAGACTTGGACTTAAGCTGTGGAGCAAATTAGGTTGATTAACAAGACACACATGAACCGAATGACATAATCAGACACAGCAGGGTGCTATTAAGACATATTATTCAAATATAATTAAAGTTTAAAGTTTAAATGAAAATCCCTGTAATTTAAATGACTGACAGATGTTTTGAGTCATGTGTTCTCTAGCAACTTAAAGTGGATTTCAAATGAGTTTTTAAAATTCAATTTCTAGAAAGACCAGAGCTTTCCACTATTAAAAACAATTAGGAACAAGATCATTTCTTACCCCGGGCATCAAAAAACTCTTCGTCAGAGCTTTCAACAGATTCCTGGGCAATGTTCTGGAGTCTCCAGTGGGAGGCGCTATGTTTTCGAGTGGGCACTAGAAAACAAAAAAGAGGAAAATTGACCACAAATCACAAAAACTGACAGTTTAACAATAGCTAGATAGTACAGGTATCTTTGGGGTACGAGAACATGAGATGGAATTTATTTTGACATAAAAACATGGAGCCTGTTAATTTCAGTCATTTCAGTCAAGCGTTAAATAGTTTTTTCCTGTTTAATTATAACTGCCAACAGAACTCCAACAGCCGTTTCACCATTTGTGTCACTCCGCTTGCAGTATTTCTCACAGCAAGCACCATGGCAGACGCCCATAATTTATAATTTTAAAAATAATACTGTTTTGTGTCACAAATGTAATTTTAAGAGTTTTTTAGGCAAGAATGTACTTGTTTGGACTTCGAATATGCGGTTTGTTAAGAAAGATAACGTCTACCCTATTTGAAAATTTGCTTCAACTTTTTCAAAGATGTGAGCTCCAGATTCAGTGCTCATGAACCTGCCAAGAGCAGTCTCACCTCGGCCAGATCTTCTGGAATTTGCAGCTGGCTCTGATGTCTCTATAGTGGTTAAACATGAGATATAATTAGATTTGGGTAAATCTAACAGGCAGTCTTTGGTCTCAATAATCTATCATTTTTTCCAGAGCAAATAGTTTTGGCTGAGGGCAAAATCTCATCACATTATATTTTATGTAACTTTAGTGCTGCATATCAGAACACTGACTTTGTACTTTTATTGAAAAAGACTGAACGGAAGTTATTTTTACTTTTAATGACAAGCAACCAACAAATGCACCAACCAGTGCTGTCATCGGATATCACCCTTAACTAAGGTGGCCGAGAGAGCTCAACACACTGCAACTTAAGAAAAGACATGCAAATAGAAAAAGCACCAGCAAATTAAGAAAACACCTTCATCAGTTTGACAGCACAACACAACCAAATCCAGAAACGCACTGCAAATACTCACAACAACACAAACAAATAAAGAAACGCGCTGCAAAAACAGAAACGCGCTGCAAATACTCACAAAAACAAACAAACACAAAAATGCACTGCAAGCACAGACCACAACCGTGGGAAACCCAGCAATGCTTACAAAAATTAACCATGGTTTTATTATAGTAAAAGTGTAGTAGTCATGTTGCTGTGAGTTGTTTGTTGTTGTTGTTTTTTTGCGTATTGATTACCATTTGTGTACATACCATGGTTAATGTATGGTTAGTGTTTTTAATTCACCATGGTTTAACTATAGTAACCATTTTTTATTTTTATTTATTTTATATAATAAATAAATATATATATAGGCTATTTATTTATTTTAACGGTTTTTAATGGTTAATTTTTGTAAGGGAAGTTGTAAAAGTAGCCAGCTTACATAATTTTTTTACAGTTACAGTAACTGTGTATTTAGGCTAATAATATATAAAAAAGCTAAGGAATCATATAATCAGGATGTTAAAATAAATAGAAACCGCACCCTTCAGAGGATGATAAGCATGTCCCAGCCAGGTTTGTCACTTACGTTGCTGCGGTGCCCTTAAATATTTCCGATGTGGTCTGTGCATATTTGCAGCTCGTTTCTGTATGTGCAGCGTGTTTCTGTTTTTGCAGCACATTTCTGTATTTGCAGCGCATTTCTGTATTTGCAGCGTGTTTGGATTTGTTTGTGTTGTGAGTATTTGCAGCGTGTTTTTGTTTTCGCAGCACGTTTCTGTATTTGGTTGTGTTGAGAGTATTTGCAGCACGTGCTATCAAACTGATTAAGATGTTTTCTAAATTTGCAGGTGTTTTTTTTTTTTTTTTTTCTATTTGCATGTTTTTTTTAATTGCAGCGCATTGAGCTCTCTCGGCCAACGTACTTAACAGATGAAAGGATAGTACGACAAAGAGCTTAGCGCTTTCCTCAGCGGACATTCAAACTAATGTTTTAGTGTGAATATAAAATTGAGCTGAAAATAAATGCTGTATCAGATGCAGGTAATTACACTCATTCTGCGGCCTCACACCTCACAGCAGAATCACAGCCATGCTAAACTAAAGCCATATCTCACAACTACTCATGTGATATTTCTCATATATATTCATCACCATCTTTTCCTCCACAGAATGCTATTAAATGTTTTAAAATATGGAGGAAATGTTCATTTAACACCAAGAAATGTTGTAACACCAAGAAATGTTCAATAGCCCAGACAGGAAAACTGTGTGGTACTAGAGGAGAATAATGCATATTATTATTATTATTATTATTATTATTATTATTATTATTATCATTATGTCCACATACATTGGGATTGAATGAGGAAAAATGTATACAGGTAAGCATAAACTCACAACCAAAACGGAGTGAAATAAAATAAAGACAGACAAATGTCAGCAGAATAGTCTCTTCACCTGTTCACTCTTTTTTGTTCATATCATACTGACACAGTTATTAATATGCCACAAAACTACCGTAAATACTCTGACTGTTACAATGTCCACAAGGCCAAATGTTTCTAACATCCATTTATAGCAATATAGTATTTCAGTATACAATTAAGATATTTCTTATGAACCCACACTGTTCAAAACATTTCTAAAATCTTTGCACAATGGCAATAAACATGGTCATTTAATTGTGTTTCCTGTCACTTATGAGGAGCTATAAAGACCTCAGAAAACATTGGTGCATAGCCTGAAAAATACTATTCCCTTTGCTAAAGTTATAGCAGATATGACTCCCTCAGGGAGCACAACTTTAAAGCAGAGTTGTAGCTAATTAAAAAGGAATAGCATGCCTAAGCTGCTGCTAGAGTTGCAAATACTGAGGAAAGGCTGTATTTTGCTGAGCTCTGATAAGACTGCAAAGAACTGGCATTGTTCCCGACTGCTTTGTAGATTTGTCATATTTTCACTCTTCACAACTCAATCTGGTTGTCTCTGTTCGAGACACTAGCAGTCCTGTGAGATGTGAAGAGGCTGTCTTGCACTCTTTCTCCAATAAATTGCTTAAATAATATAAATGTGAGACATAATTTATAGTGCGCCTTTGGAAAAGTGAATAATCTAGTCATAAAACACTGAACAAAAACACTTGTCATCTTTATGTTGTTTCTTTAAGGTCAGTTAATTAAATGCAAATGCATCAGGTTGGCATAGACCTGAAATGTTAATATGCAATTCATTTGTGATCCCAGGAGTCTGACTACGATTTTGAGTTCTATGAAGTGCTAAGCAAAGAAATATTTATTTATTTACTATTTTCTCTAAACTACTCTAAACCACTACTTCCTTTTATTTTTTACTTTTTAAATGCAGCAAGAAAAACACTGAGACAAAGAATATCATTTTAGAGTAGAAAGAAAGTCAAAAGGGTTTGGAACAACATGAAGATAAGTCAGTGGTGGTGTGATGCTCTTTAGTTTTCACCTCACTTTCCTCCAGCTATGTCTTTCTGTCCTATTAAATACTGATCCATCCACTCTGAATTCCAGCCTATGTGGATTTCTGCCCTGTAGCGTTAAAACCATCCTGTCATGTTTCTTTATGACATCCTCTATTGTGACAGAACAAAACTACAAGGGGTAAAAACCAATTCACCCAAAGTGCTACATACTTTGTTGTGATTTTTTCTGACAACTGAAGACATTTGGGCTTCTTCAGTCTGTTTTTACACCTTTTCATTCCAACCCTATTCTTCTCCACCATCTACCACTGAATATTACATGACCCACTTTATAAACAAAGTGGCCATATGCAGCTCATTCTTATTCAGGCCTGACACAACCCATCACCTAGTCTCATTAACAACTTCAACTGCTGACTTCAATTGAAGTGGTGTGCAATGAAAACATACTCCAGCTCGCACTGCACAACTGTGTGTCCCCTTAATTCCCTCTCACCCTAGACATTTTGCTTTAGCTCACAAATCTCACACTATGGTAAAAGCATTTTGATGTATTTGAATTGTATTGTTCAAGGAACTTTATTAATTGATAATCTGCATGCTCTTATAATCATAATTTGTGAACAGGAATACAATTTGTTGGTGTTTTGCTGCATCTAGTGCTAATTTCAACTTAAAACTGCAGTAAATTGTATGTATAGACTACACATTTTCTGGAGCTTTGCAAAAATGTGGGTAGAAACGATAAGCCTCAATGTCATTTCCGTCAGCATCTTTTCCACCACAAAACGCTACATTAAACAGTATATTGTTTGAAATGTTTGGAATTGTGCCCTAGAATGTGCTGTTGAAATGTGTGTGGACCTGTCTAACAGATAAAATTAAAAAAAAAACATTGAAGAAACACATAAGCAATGTTTTGTTCACCCAGCAGGGTGTATGTCGAACATCACCTGACCAAACGCGGAAAACAGGTGTCATTGCTTCTGCTTGTCAGAGAACATATTAATAGTCGTATTAAGTAATGTCGATATCGATGGACTTTTAAGTTACTCAATTAAACTAGCTAGCTGTTTTTATTGTTAACGTTTTATTCGATTTTTATATATAAATGTTAGTGAAAAGAATACAAATAAAAAACTTTTATATATCAATCTACATATGTGACGGACATCTTGTGTCTACTTTGAAACCATCTTGAGTAAAACAGCTTAAAATTTTGAATGATGAACTAAAACAAAGATCATGTTGTATTAACACAAACTGACACTTTTCCACAACAAAAGTCACAAAAAAGGATTCCGTGTTCAGTGTATTCTGTGGCTTATATATACACTTCAAATAAAAAAAAATAATAATAATCATGTCTGTATAAAGAAAGAGTAAATTGCACCTGCTTGGAAGCATTTTTGTTATTTACGGTCAGACTCAGAGTGCGCTTTATGTGGTCCTTTAGAAAAATGTAACGTTCCTGTCAGACATTCTTGTACTCACACTGCTGCAGTCAAGCACACAATGGGCCAAGCACAAGGTATCAGGACTGACATTTACATGTATTTATAATTAATATCTAATCTTCTCTGGTTACGTGGTGACAAATGAACCTTTTGTAATGTTCTATGCATCACATCACACTGACTGAACTACTGAACTGTGCTGAATAGCAGTACATTGTCATCCGGGCTAGATACTTCTTTGTATCTGATCCAATAATGTCTACGTATCACCTTTAGTTTAATGCTGACTAAGGCTAAGCTGTTTTTCCTCCTTTCCTCCTTCCTTTTTTTTCTATAGACCACATTGCGACAGCGGTCTAAACCTGTTGTTTCAAGTTTGGCAAAACAAAGATAACAACAATAACACCAAGGAGACTGCAACTATTTCCTCGTCAGCCTTACAGCATCTGCACATTCAAACGGTTCCACTACGCCTGTTTTTATCTTCCGGGAATTATCTTGCATGACACTTCAGATCAGGACTCCAGTGTGCACTGCTCCAAGTAGGCTGCCACAGTAAAAGAATAAAAACAGCACCTGTGGTTGCCAGAACTTTATCATAAGAAAAATGGTACCATCATTTTTCAGTTGTCATGTTAGTAGAACCATCATGAGATTATATGCACTTTATAACGGGCATTTCAGTGATGACCTTTTTCCGACAGAGAAAGGTGAGCCTGTGTCCACTATAGCCTCAGTTTCCTAGCTAATTTAAGTTGGGACTAGTGTGATCCTTTCCTGTTGTAGTCTGTCCACTTTAAGGTTTGGCATGTTCTGCTGTTTGAGCTACAGAAACACTTTTATTTAGTTCATTATATTAAGTTTTGATAAGAAAGCACCCGCACCTGTAAGAGGGTCATTCCACGAAATCTGTGCCTTTTCCACTTGGAAAAATAAAATAAGTTTAAATCAACATTTTTTTTAAATATCCATGAATTGAAGACACTTTAAAATGACAAGAAACTGTATTGTGCCATCTCAGGCTATGTAATTTATTATTTTATGACTATATTTCTACCTTATGTTTTGGTATTTTTGTCAACCCTGTTACAGACACAAGCATTACTATATACTATAGTTTAATTAGAACTATACACATATAGGACCAGCATTTTATACCCTCTTTTCACTGGCATTGTTTCAATTTTTGGATTTATTTATTTTTATTTTTTTTTTATTTTTTTGTCATTCAGATGACCAAGAACAATTTTGGAGGGTGACCATACTGTATGTCAATAAAGAAATATATATATATATATTTTTATAAGATATATTTAAAAAAGGGCTTTGCCCAAAATAAAATATAGTTAAAGTTACAATTAGACATCCTGGAAGGCTGTATCAAATATAATTTTTTACAATTTTTATGCAATTAATGACATCAACAGTATTGACTTCATAGTCATAGGACTGACCAGAGTAATAGGGATGACAGGACACACATTCTTCAGCACACTGCACATATTTGTTTGCATGATACTATGAAGTTGTACCACTTTAAATTATTATACAATATATAATTATATTGTTTTGCACTTACAGGGGTTGGACAATGAAACTGAAACACCTGGTTTTAGATCACAATTAGTATGATATTGGGCCTCCTTTTGCAGCTAATACAACATCATTTCATCGTGGGAGTGACAAATACAAGTCCTGCAAAGCAGCCAGAGGTATTTTGAGCCATTTTCCTCTTGCAGAACAGTGGCCAGGTCACTATGTGATGCTGATGTGGGAAAACGTTTCCTGACTCGCTCCTCCAAAACACCCCAAAGTGGCTCAATAATATTCAGATCTGGTGACTATGCAGGCCATGGGAGATGTTCAACTTAATTTTCATGTTCATTAAACCAGTCTGTCACCAGTCTTGCTGTGTGTATTGGTGCATTATTATCCTGATACAGAGCACTACCTTCAAGGTACAATGTTTGAACCATTGGGTGCACATAATGAAACTTTACACTCTGCTCTAACTGGTGTAATGTACAATAAGTGAAGATTGGGCACCAGACAGCGCAAATATAGCCATGAAACCTCCAATACTATATTGGCGAGTGTTTCAGTTTCATTGTCCAACCCCTGTACTTAACATAGTTGTGTGACAATAGTAAACAGTTAATTTTTCAGTTAAAGTCAGTTCATTTTTGATTTAGAACATTACATTTCTAAGATATCTAATGTTTTAAGGGTATTGTAAATAAGTTTTGTTATAATGTGTTCATCTGTTTGTCTGTGTCTCCTCACAGAACTTAAAATATACTGATCTGGTTCAATCATTAGGCAAGGAAGATAATCAGATCTTGGTCTTTCATTTGAAACCAGACCAAGATCTTGATGCTGAAATTTTGTTTCACTTTCTTGAACATTGCAAGACTGGGGCAAGGGTCTGCAGTCACCGTTGTTGCTCTTGTTTGTAATTAAATTTACATGGATGCATTATTGTCAATAATGTATGGGGGTGGGAGATTTTTATTGAGTCTGACCATCCTATCCTGGGCATTAACAACACCAATAGCAATAGTAACAATACCAACAATACTAACTAAAAATGTAACTGATGCTCATATGCCAACCACACTAAAAGATACAGACATTAGCTCAATAATACACCCAGGGTGAACTTTGAAATGTTTAAATTTTAGATAGACAATCTTTAAAAACAGGGTTACACCTAATCTATGTCATCCATGTTCCCCATGTCACTACCTCTGAAAAGTAACAGGGCTGAAGTAACAGGTTTGGCAATTTCAAACTAATTTGGCAATTGATAGCTAATAGTCACATTCACAAAAGCATGTTGTACACTTTGAAAAGATGTTACTTGTAGATTTTGATTATATTAAATGTAAAAATAATTGTTTAAATTTACATGTAAATTTAATGGTAACAGTATTGACATTGCAATCCCCCCCCCCCCTTTTATGTTTCCTTTTATGTTATATTTTATTTTATGTAATATTTTTTGACTTTATGTGATATTGATGAAAGAATACATAGTATTGTTATGTTTTTAAACTGCACATTTATTTGTTGTTATATTAAGGCTATGTTTGATTATTTCTTAGGGACACAAAAGGCACCGATTTCATGGAATGACCCAAGAGTACTTATTTTATTGAACATACGACCTCAGGGTGGTCAACTACTACATTATTTTTAGCCTTAAAAGTATTGTTGGAACAATTAATTTAACGTCATGAGAAAGCAACTTTACAAGTGGGTGATTTCATATGAATTCATACAATTTGATTCAAATAACTATGTACACTTTTTAGGAAGAAACTAAACATGAAAGTCCTACCCTAAATGTGACCCTCAGTGCAGTATAAGTATATCATACACAAAATATACAAATTATATTGTACAAATTCATATGAATTTGCAACCAATTCAGCAAAACATAAAATAGTTACAAATTGCCATGAGACTCTCCTGAAACAGTTTGTGGCACTAGAATAATTAATATTGAAGCCTAAATTTATATTCCTGATGCATTCTTACCACAGCAATTACATCAATGTTTACATGGCAATTTTTTTTAACATTTTGGAAATCAGACTATCAGGATACTGATGTGGATAGTAGTTCAACACTATGCTGCCATTTCTGTCTTTTAGAAATATTACACCCTTCCTACAGGCCGTTTGCTCCAGATGTGGCTTGATAAAGATGATGAGATCTTAATGAGAGGCTCAGTGAGAAACATTCATTAAAGTGGCGGTGGTGGAATTTCCGTAGGGGCTTCCATCCCATCTGATGAGGAGTCATTTTCTGTACTCCCACCTAAAGCGATAGTGATAATTTATTATTATTTATTTATTATGCAATTTGTCTTTGAGTTTAAAAAGTTTCCAATCTTTTCAGTGTATTGTACATTGTATAGCCTACTTTTAATGCAATTAAACAAGGTAAAGACTTCAATATACCACTGCAAGTGCTGAATTTACTCTTTAACAGTGGTGGACGAAGTACACAATTCAAGTACTTGAGTAAAAGTACAGACATACTCCAGTAAAAATATTAGGTAGTCCTTTTCAGGTTGAGTCAAGTAAAGTTTTCTATTTTTAATGTACTTAACTATTAAAATGAAGAAGTACTGATCAATGAATGTTTATTTTGTAATTTTAACTTATATAGGCTACTTATATTTAATTTATTATATTTAATCATTTTACATTATAAATTTCACATACAGTAATCTTACTGCTCAAAATACCTGAGGGAGGGGAATTGTCATAAACTATCAAAACATCAAATATTTTTAAATATCAATTTAGGTACTTTGTGCAATTAAGTGGATAAAATATATACCTTTAGTGTGATTTGCAAACGAATTTAACAGGTTCATTGAAAATAATTATCTCGTTCACAATTCTAGATGTAGGGAACAACATGTTTTTAAGAAATGTAGTGAAGTAAAAGGTATGATATTATGCTTTAAATGTGGTGAAGTAAAAGTTTCCCTTCGGGAACAGACACTGTGTTGGAAAACATTGGGAACGCCTCTGAAACATGTGTTTAATCAGTCCAGTGGAGAGGTGAGACGTCACAGGCAGGGTGACGTAGGGACCAGGAAGCTTAAAAGCACGTACCTGGGAGGCTCGCCATCTCTAAGGAGGTCTCTAAAGCAGCTAGATCGGCTGTCCCCTGCGGGAAATCAGGGCACCGAGCTAGCCGCTCTAAGTACACCAGAGATCAGTCTTGAAAGACTGATTAGTCTGATTGATGACCTTAGTAGATCATCTGGTAGTGTGGAAGCTTCTGCCAAATGGCTACAGAATCCTATTTGATTCTCCTCTGCCTTGATTCAACAGGGTCATTCCCACTCTGGTGGGTCCCAAACAGGCTCTGGTCATGGAAAATTAAGTAAACACTCTCTTGAGGAAGGAGGTCACAGAGGTGGTCCCTCCTCTCGACAGAGAGCCCAGGTTCTACAGCCGGTACTTCATTGCTCCAAAGAAGGATGGGGGGTTGTGTCCTGTGGGGCCTCAGAGAAGAGAATAACTCAGAGTCTTCTGTAAAACCATTTGGGGTGACCATAAACACAGATTGGGAGCTTATATGACGTCAGCGCGTCTTGACCAGTTCCTGTCCTATGCTGACTTCTCACCGCAGGGGTGAACCAGTGATAGATCAATATCAATTCAGGAGGACAGAGGACTCTTGTTCTCTGCTGTGACCACGTGAAGCCACAATATGCTTTATCGTCACCTTCTTGACTAGCCTCAGTCAGACCCATGTAAGAAATACAGGAAAAGACTAATTTACAGATGCTCCCCCTTTCCTGAGACTAGCCACGAACAGATGGTCAGTGTAACTGGCGACCAACTATACATAAATTGGTAATCGCGTAAACACGAAAAGACAGATTTACATTGACACGTCCAGCCTGCAGGGCTCACAGGATCCATCCATCTGCCCCGCTGAAGGACACATACGAATGCGCATCACGAATTACATTTACATTACGAGTTTGGAAGGACAATTATTTGAGTATTGCTGTTAGAGCAACAATATGCATTAGTAGTATGTTTTTATACCTCCTATAGGCTTGGTGTGTTTATTGTAACCTACGAAGCTAACCAATGTGTGTATAACCCGTTAGGTAGACTAAGTTATTAATATGGTATGAAAGATACCCGATGTTTAGTGTTAAATGAGAACTTATTTTATTTCCAAGATGTTGACATGAATGAAAAGTTGATATTATGTATGATGCTTGCATTACAACACTTATTGAAGAGATTAACAAACTCTTGCAAAAAAGTTGCCTCCACGTGACAGAAAGACATTATGCTAAGGTATGCACAAATGGGCAACCATATAGGGTGGAGCCCCGCCTTGCAACCCAAATGATTGGAACACAACTTTATGGGACGGACTTCATCGGCCCGGTTAAAATCAAAATGTTCCTAACAAACTTTGCCTTTCGTCTGAGTGCGCTCTCACTGGCACTCCCAGCTCGAACACCACACGATTGTGCCATCCACAACTCTACAGAACCGGCTAAAGCTTCATGAAACTTTCAAAGTCTTTGTGCCCCGCAACTCTGACTTTCAAAGAACGTCAAGCTTGTCACGCTCAGTAACCAGGCAACCAACCAAAGCTTGAACTGACCGAACTGCGTGAAACACCGAACAGCGGAAGCAGCTTCTCACCTGAGCAGCGCTCACCTGAGCTCAGAGAGCATTATCCGCATAACCAAGCAACCAACTGAAGGTTCTTCCAGCCTCGCCAACTTCCCAATCACCACCGAAGGCTTCCCAAAGACGTCATCCAAAGAACCAGGCAACCAATCAGAAGTGGCGTGATTCCCTCTGCTAAGACACGCCCACCGAGGAAAACAGCCCGATTTAAGAACTAGTAGCAGATACTACAAATTTTGGGATTCCCTTCAAACTCCATAAATTCTCATTCCTTGAACCGTATGCATGTGTTTGTGAGTGTGTGTGTAATTGTTAGTAGTTTAGTTCATGTATCTTAGAGTAGTTCAATAAATTCCTGTTTCATTGGAAAGAACATTGTCTTGTTGTTTTTGTTCACAAGAAGTTACTGCCTGTGCCAAGATTTTGCTACCTAGCTCATAGCAACCTAATACTGTTTATATTATAATCCGATGGCCACGGAAATAATATAAACATCCAGAATTGGTAAGATATACTAAGTGAAACTTTTCGCTGGACGAACAGTTAATAAAGTGTAAACTGTTAATTCTGAATCAATTAATCAAGTCGATTCCGAATCATTTGGATTCGATTCCCAAATAAATCAATTAAATTTGATCTAATTACCCTGAATGTACTACAGTCCTATTCTAGATCTTCGTCAGGTGAACCGCACCGTGATGTGCCTCAAGTTCAGAATACTGACACTCAAACAGGTTGTGTCTCAAATCAAGTCCGAGGACTGGTTTGTCACGATAGATCTGAAGGACGCATACTTCCACTTTTCTATCCTTCCTCAACACAGAAAGTTCCTGAGGTTCGCTTTTGAGACTCGCTACTAAGCAGACCCTTAGCCAATGGATCGTGGATGCCATTTTACTAGCATACGAGTCCTCTGATCTCCCCTCTCTCTTGGGGGTCAAAGGCTCACTTCACCTGCAGTATGGGGCCCTCCAAGGCCTTCCTGTCAGGCATCATATAAAACATATATAACACATTTACACATGAGTTTAACTTGAGGATCATTATGCATCACCTAACACACTCTTATGGGAATCAGATGGAAACAATTAACAATTCAGTTGTAATGGCACAAAAATTTAAATTATGACATATTACCCCACCATTGGTGTTTTCAGCTTTAGTTCACTTACAAATTTGTCCCCAAAACACACACGCATCGAGTTTTGTCACCATTTGTGGTCAAGAGGAAAATTAAAGCTGGGGGAAGTGACTGTAATCTTGACCCGGAGGGCTTCTTCCCCCATCTTACCCTACTTGAAAAATATAATTAAGTACAGCAACAAAGTTACTGTCCACCACTGCTCTTTAACTGTAGTTTAAATGTAAAAAAGAAAAAAAAAAAAAAAAAAGAGCTCTCTAATCTGAGGACCATTATTTGCATGATATTACCAAAGTCCAGCAATTAAATCAGCATACTGCATTTTTGTTGTTGTTGTTGTTGTTTGTTTGTTGTTTTTTTTTAAGATTTAATTTGTACTTTTTCATGGTTTTATAGAAGTGGCACAGTTTTAATTGAAGTTATTACTGCTGAAAAACCATTTTCTCATTTTACCGTATCTGCTCTCTTCCTCTCATCTTATTAAAAAAGGTATTACAGTGTACACTCTCTAAGACCTTTCATATATACAAACACTCATTTGCCTTCCCCTGTGGGGTTATAATGAAGCTATTCATCTTCTGGTTTGTTGCTCAGAAATACACCCAGAAATAGATGCAAACAAACAAAAGGCTGAGTTTTAATAAGTCTGGGAATTTCAGTGCTTGCAGCAATAATGTACTTGCATACACTGGCTGTTAAAGTAAAGCAGAGACTGGACTTCTAAAGTAAAGCACTGAAGTTCCTCAAAGACTTTTGGCCGAGAGAGTAAAAGAGACACGTCTTCAAAGCTGTGTGCCAACAGATGACTTCACAGAGTGAGGGCTTTGAATTGGGGTTTACTTTAATATGTATTTATGGTTATATTGCTTAATGTCCTTCGTTCATTGGTTGTGGTAGTGACATAATGCAGAATAGAGAAACTAAAAGAACAGCAACTCTAAACATCATAGAAATGTTGGTAGTATATTCATAGTTTATGGAAACACATGGCTTTTCAGGGAATTTAACCTACAAATTATTTATAGCATATTAATCTGGGAATGGGAGAAAGTATTTTAACATTAAAAAATGACACCTCTGTCTTAGACACACTGGGTATCACCTGTGACTCATTTAATGGTTCTTTGAGGCCCTGTCCCAAATCGCACCCTAAACCGTCACAGCCTTTCTCTGAGTCCAAACTTTTGTGACATAATGTAGCTCTGACTGTCGAGTAGAAGTCTTCTGCAGTACTCACCTCAGTGCGGGCTCAGCTGAAGTGCGCATCAAGGGCGCATGGCAGCCGCAAACGGGGGATTCGTGAGCACCCTTCTGAAATCTAAAATGACAAATGGAACACCCTTCTGCCTTTTGGACTTATGTGGTGTATGCCGCGGCCATTGTAAGTCTGCAAGACCGCAAGTGCAAATTAAGTGTGCCATTTGGGACAAGGCCATAATGGCAGTTGCCTTCTAAATGTTCCTGGCACAGACAAGAGCTAAAAACAAAAGACCTTGCCTCCTGACTTTGAACACAGACATTTTTGAAGACTAGGCTGAGGAAAGCATGCATTTCCTGCGATTAAATGATTATTATTAACATGAATTACATTCTGAGGCAGGATAAAAAGGTGATTGCTAAATTGATCTTTAGAATCAATATTATTTCACCAGCTTTGTCTAAAAAACAAAAAAAAACAAATGGGATTCAAAGCAAATAGGAACATTAAGAATTCACACCTACTGTACCATTATCATATCCATAATTTAAATACCAACTCTCTTGTCTTTTTCTCTGACTTTGGAGAAAATAACAAATTTTTCTATACACAACACAGAGACTTACAAACGTACGAACTGACGTTAACACCGAACACTGAAAACAGGAAACACTGGGCTTAAGTAACAAGGAACTAAACAAGGTAATTGACGAGACATACCTCAATCAAATAAAAAATAAATGTGCCTGGCCACTGAAACAACTTTTAGATTTTTGAATCTTTTGTAACATTATTTATCTCTACTTTCACATTTGCTGAATTGCATGTGCCCGTGCTGAACAAAAGCATTAATTTCTTTAAAAAAAAGATTTTAGATTTTTTTTTTTGTTTTTTGGCATGTGTTTGTCTTGCCTAGAGCACCACATGACCCAGGACCACCTCTACTGGCCCCCCTTAAACAAAACAGGTGCATGATGCCATTGCATCAGACAATCTCTTTAAAACTGACAGAAAGTAAAAAGCATAAGTGTTGACAACAAGCTGTCACAATAACTCAGGAAGAATTGAGGTTGATAGTTGGTGAGAACAACTGGTCACAAAAAGTGTAAAATGAAAGGTCTATCTCTTCTCAAAAACAACCACTCACAGAATCGTGGGGAGAAGTGAGATTAGATTTACTTACATCATAAATCATCCCTAAACCTTGTCTTTTTTAATATATCTTCTTTTGTATTCAGCTACAAGAAATGATGGCAGAGAGTATGTTGCCACAAAGCTGATAACAACACAGATCAGGAGAATAGATAGATAAAATAAGATCATTGTTTTTAAGATTTCTGGAGTCTGTAACTTCAAAAGTAGGATTGGAATACATTATGCATGATTATACCTGTCATTTATATATGGAAATTTATTTTAGGTGTTGAATGAGTATCAGATATGAAGGGTTTCTTATGCATATCCATGTATTCATCTAAATTTCTCAATGCATTTTTTGAGCACAAACATATCATCAATGATTGGATGATTTGCCCAAAAAAATGTGATCCATGAATCCATGATTAACCAGATAACATAATTTAAAAAATAAAATTTCATTAAAAAGTCAATTTGGTCTGTTTATTTTGTAGAAAGCTACATTTTGTTGTTCCTTCATATAATTAAGCCTACTAATGAATCCTCTCTAGATGGATGCCTGTGTTTAGATAAGCAGATGGTGTCACACCTGGTGGGGTTATCTTGCTACTTTTCAAATGAGGCTTGTAATGGGTGAGCAACACCTCTGCACCTCACAAAATATTCAGCCATATATATATTCAATACAGTAACACTTCCTTTGACCCTCTATCGGAGTCCTGTGATGGCCATATTTGAACCTTTCTCTTTATCTGACCTCCCTAGTGCTATTCTGCTTTCTTTCCACCTCCTTTTAACCTTCCTGACTCATTTTCTTCCTTTTAAATCTCTTTTTTTAAGGACTCTCAGGTGCTCGTGTAGGTCAGGGCTTTTAGATACTTGAGGAAAACATTACCAGATACCCTTTGACTGTGCAGCACAATCTACACTTAGCCCCAGTCCAATACTTCTGGAGAAGAAAAAAAAAAAAAAAAAAACGGGGCAAAACCAGGCCAAAATACTAGACAGAAAAGTTACATTAATGCATGTTGGGGGAAAAAATGCTAATAGACTCAACCTGTCTGTTTTAATTGCCAAACATTGCTGATTATGTGGCAACATTAGGGCTTGTTAATAAAGGCACCAGCCACATCATAATTATTCGATTCAATTCATTCAATTAAAGCGAAAGTAACAAAAGAAGCAAAAAAAGTGTTTCATGTTAAAAACTAGCAACAGGACTGTGTTTGAAGTTGCTGCAATAACAGTGACAGCATATTTGTGTAATATTGCTTTTATACATCAGTTCAAAGCAAAAAAAAATTATTAAAAAAAAGCTAAAATGAGTAATATTTCTATTAAAAGTAGAAGTAGAAGCCAAAGTAGAAGTTTTTGTAACAAATCAGTGGAGTAAATAATTCAATGGCTTATTCATCATGACTTTTTTTTTTCCTGAATGAACTGTGTTTTTGAACAGTCGAGTGAATGAGTCAAATGCCTCACGCTTAAACACAGTCACTTATCACCACCTACTGGAATAATGATGTAATTACTGAAAATAGTCACTGAAAATGCACATTGACTGACATTCTGTCTGGAACACATAAACACAGACAATAGCGTGATACAAAAAGGTGAAAAGTCTGGACTGTTATAACATCACTTGTTACAACATTAACATTAACTGTCATGTTTTACATGTTTGTAACCAATACTACTCCTACCTTCTATACTACTACATTTTGAGCACAAAGTGAGCCATTGACAAACCATCCCTATTCTACAAAGGTCTAAAAAAGACTGCATTATAACAACTTACAATCAACAAGATTCATTGCTTTCCAAACAGTTTGCGCTTACTCATTCCAGAGGAAATTTAATCATGTTGTCAAGAGCCCATGTTTCATCTTGTAAGCAGTTCTCATTCAGTTACTGAATTCCAAAAGTTTTTTTTCCAAGTTTTAACACCTGTTCCTTTAAAAGAACAGATAATTCCAACTATGCTGATTCCATGTACTCTCGGCATTTTATTTCTTCATGTATTTATTGCTTTATTTACTTACTTATTGTCTCAGATGCTCAAGCAGCTTTTTCTGTTCATACTACAGGAGTTCCTCAGGGCTCGCTGTTGAGGCCGTTTACTTTTTTCCCTTGATGTTAAATACTTCTATTTCTCTCACAGCTTCTAACCCAGAGAGAATTCTTTCAATGCATTTAAAAACCTATCTTTAATAGAACTATAGCTTCATGCAGTGTTTTTTTTTTTGTTTGTTTGTTTGTTTTGTTTTGTTTTTTCGTTTTTGAGCTGAAACTTAAAACTGATTTTATTTCATTGGACATCCTCTCCTTTTTAAAATGCATCCTACAGAATTTATACTACAAATCCAGAAAATAACTCTCCTCTGCTATTTGTATTTTTTTAACTGTATTGACTGGTTAAGCTAGGCAAGGGCAAGGCTTGACATTGAAATATTCATGGCTACAATTAATCAGCTACACAAATTCAAGCTATTTGGCTTAAAAAAATTATAATAATAGAGTGATTAAGTCTGACAGAATACTTGAACCAGAAAGGATGCATTTAGAAGACAAACGTTTTATCTCTACAGTGTTTGACCTCTGAGGCTTGGACTATATCCTTCACTTTCTTTCTTGCATTCTAGCTTTCTGTTTTTATCCACCACTGTTGTTTTCAGTTTTGTTTTGTTTTTTCCTTCAGGTGTGTCTTTGCTTTTATGTCTACCTGCTGTCTGCCACATGTAGTTCTGACACAAAGGATCAATCTCAGATCAGACAGATAGAAATCCGGATGTGCTGCTTATCTGGAACCTGCAGCGGACAGAGGTGACTAAATGTGCATCACTATATCAGTAACACTCAGCCCTACTGGTGCTCTGAAAAACCAGCTGCCACTGAGGGTTTCTCATAAACTGATGCCCTAAGGCTTCCACTGAGAACGAAGAACTGTAAGCCCACCAAAAAAATAAAAAAAATAAAATAGATAGTTAACTGTCCATACAGTGTACAAAATTTTCTGAGCTAAGGCTATAATGGAAGAGAAACGATATTTGGCAGAAAGTGTTTTTGCATTCACTGCACTGTTTTCCATAGCTAGACAGACATGTTTGAGAACTGCTCTCAAAATAGGGCTTATGTGCAACAGACTTCCTTGTTCTGCTAAACAGGTATCGTTGCTTTGCTTTGCCTATGCTTCGTTAAATATGAAGCTGTTTTACTCAAGATGCCTTCAAAGTAGATACTAAAGATGATCATAACCAATCTCCATCACATATGTGGATTGATATATAAAAGTTTTCAATTTTTATTCTTTTTACTAACATTTATATATAAAAATCAAATAAAACATCAACAATAAAAACAGCTAGCTATTTTAACTGATTACCTTAAAAGTCCATTGATATTGCCATTATTTAATATGGCTACACATTCTCCGATGAGCGGAAGCGATGAAACCTGTTATCCTAGTTTGGTCAGGTGATGTTCGACATATACCTTAGATAAGGCAGCTCTCAAAAATATATCTCAGCAGACATTATATATATATATATATATATATATATATATATATAATGTCAGGCAGGGTCAGACAATGGCAAACAGGTATATGGACAAAACAAGAGAGTAATCCGGAACAGGCGAGGGTCGATGAATGGCGAACATAATCCAGGGGGCTAGGCAAAAGGTTAATCCGAATAAGACAGGCTAGAGTTCCAAAGGGCAGGCAGCGTAACAGACAAAACGAGATAACCAGGCGAGAATACAAAACTCAGAGAACTAGACAAGACCACAGGAAACTAGGACAAGGCTTCGTACGAATGACAATACAATACAGCTTTGCATTTGGATCCGCCTACTTCCCGTCTCCCAGCAGCTTTTCACAAGAACACTGGCAAGGTATGGATGTCGCAAGACTGTTATTAGCCCTCGAGCAGGGCACACGATGGCTCGAGGACTATGTGCAAGAGTATTTAAATCTCGCTCTTTATTCTTATCTGCCGGACTGTGTGCTTATAGATATTTTCTGCGAGGGTGTTAATCAGCCGCTGAAATCACGGCTCATTTGCGAGGGTCTGCGTTTATCACTCGGTGCATTTATGGACTTTGCTTTGCTGTGTGTGGGCTCGCCATTCACTGTGGGTGTCGCGGAGGAGGAACACGACAATGCGGTGATGGAGGCCGCAAAGTTTAGTCCACTGCAAGCCCCGGGACATTCAAGTTTGCCGATCATTACTCCGGTGTGCAAAACCGCTCGTGAAATGGCGGCCGCGCCAGAGTGCGCTCACTTAATGGTGACGACAGCGGAGCCCGTACACAAAATGGCGGCGACAACAATGCTCCGTCATGTCACTGCTGCCATCCCGGTGTCATGCAATGTCACAGCTGTGTTTCCTTAAGTCAAGTCAAGTTACAGCTGTTGTTCCCGTGTCAAGTCAAGTTACAGCCGTGTTTCCAGAGTCAAGTGAAGTTACAGCTGTTGTTCCTGAGTCAAGTCAAGTTACAGCTGTGTTTCCTTAGTCAAGTTACAGCTGTTGTTCCTGAGACAAGTCAAGTCAAGTTACAGCTGTGTTTCCTTAGTCAAGTTACAGCTGATGTTCCTGTGTCAGGTCAAGCTACAGCTGGTCTTCACAAGTCAAGTAAATTCACCTCTGATCTTCATGAGTCAAGTCAAGTCACAGCTGATCTTCATGAGTCAAGTTACAGCTGTTGTTCCTGAGTCAAGTCAAGTTACAGCTGCTGTTCCTGAGTCAAGCAAAGTCAATGCTGTGTGTCCTGAGTCAAGTCAAGTTACAGCTGATGTTCCTGACTCAAGTCAAGTTACAGCTGTCGTTCCTGTGTCAAGTCAAGTTACAGCGGTCGTTCCTGTGTCAAGTCAGGTTACAACTGTGTTGTCTGTTTCAAGCCCCGTCTCAGCTGTTCATCCAGGGTCAAGTCATATCTCAGCTGTTCATCTAGAGTCAAGTCACATCTCAGCTGGTCTCCAAGAGCCAAATCAAGTCACAGCTGATCTTCATGAGCCAAGTCAAGTCACAGCTGGTCTTCACAAGCCAAGTCAAGTCACCGCTGATCTTCATGAGTCAAGTCAAGTTACTGCTGTTGTTCGTAAGTCAAGTCACGTCTCAGCTGTTCTTTCAGAATCTATTCACGTCTCGTCTGTCCGTCCAGAGCCTCATCACGTCTCGTCTGACCTGCCAGAACCTCGTCACGTCTCGTCTGACCTCCCAGAGCCTCGACACATCTTGTCTGACCTCCTAGAGCCTCGTCACATCTGAGCATCCTGAGTCATGCCACGTCACGTCAGATCATCCAGAGCCTCGTCATGATGGCCAGTGTGATGGACCCACCACTGATGTCAGTGCGGGCTGCAGGCCTCCCTCTGACATCAGCACCTTTAGGCCCGACCATTCAAGAGATCCTGCCACCCGCTACTGCTCTTCCCCTATTGACGGTCGCCATTTGGTGCGTGTGGGCTGTGCACTGTGCCCCAGAGGCCTCATCCGTCCACGAGTCTGCCCCAGAGGCCTCGTCCATGCACGAGTCTGCTCCAGAGGCCTTGTCTGTTCATGAGTCTGCACCAGTGCCCCCAGTGTTGGCAGCTCCAGCTGCAGAACTTCCTAAAGGGGCCGCGAATACCACCATTGAGTCTTCAGAGGTGGCAGCTTACGCTGCAGAGCCTCTGGAGGTGACAGCGTGTGATGCCCGCAGCAGTTTCCCCAGAGGTGGCAGCTGAGGTTGCGGAACCTCACAAAATGGGGACATCTGCTCTAGCTCTCTGCACGGTGGTAGCGCCCAATGACTCACACCCAGTCTGTGAATCATCGTCTTGTCCCGTTCCGGCCATGGAGGCCATGTGTGAACTCTCTGCCCATCCTGTCATGGCCATAAAGGCCATCAACAAACTCTCTGCCTGTCCTGTCATGGCTATGAAGGCTGCCAGTGAACTTTCTGCCCATCCTGTTACGGTTATAGAGGCCGTCAGAGAACCCTCAGTCCTGTCTGTTGGCGGTCTGTTGACCACTAATAAGCCCAACGTTTTCCCTGCCTCTCTCCTTGTTGCTCTGTCTCTTCTGTCTCTGTTTTCCCCAGGTCCCAGTCTTAGCTGTGGTTCTCTGTTCCATCTACTTTGTCCTGGTGTCTGTCTGCTCTGCCCTGGAGGGTTCCTGGTCCGTCTGTTCCGCCCTGGAGTGCTCCTGCCCTGTCTGCTCCGCCCTGGTGGGCTCCTGCTCCGTCTGCTCTGCCCTGGAGGGTCCCTGCTCCGTCTGCTCTGCCCTGGTGGGCACCTGCTCCATCTGCTCCGTCTGCTCCGCCCTGGTGGGCACCTGCTCGGCCCTGGTTCTCTGCTCTGCCGGTCCTGCCTCAGTCCCCAGGTCCTCCACATGGACCTGACCCTCCATCCCGCGCCTTGTCCCACCCCCGCTCGTTTGGATTGTTTCGTGTTTGGAGCGTCTGGAAGCCGCTCCTTGGGGACAGTTTAGCACTGTGTTTGTGCTAGCTGCCATACGGAGCCTCTTTGTCAATCCTTAGCCTAGTTTAGTCGTGTTTCCTTGTCAGTTTATCCGAGTCTTGTTTCCCCGCCTGGTTATATCATCTTGTCTGCCTTCCGCCTGTCCTGGACCTTTCACCCGTTGTGGATTTAACCCTTTGCCTTGTCATTCAGACTCACCCGGCGTATGAACTCTCGCCTGTCTCATTGGAATACCCGTTTACCTCGTACCTTGGATTACGTTCACCATTCATCGACCCTCGCCTGCCCTACAGATTACTCTTGAGTCTTGCTCTATATACCTGTTTACCGATGTTCTGACCCTGCCTGTTTATGACCATGTCTTTGTTTAAGTAGAATAAAGCTTTGCATTTGGATCCGCCCACTTCCCGTCTCCCTCGCTCCGTAACTATATATATAGACATAGACATATATAGACATTTACAAGTTAAATGTCTCTTTCCCACACGTAGCCAAACTGAACCTGTCTGGCACCACACTGTTCAGGGTTTAAGAAATGAGGCATGCAAAATTATTCAAGGTAAAACTGTAGCTATTCAGATAAACAAATATATGTAAGTAAATGTATTTTGTGTTTTAAACAAGTTAATGATCACAGTTGAAGGCTTGGTTTAGGAGCTATATGTGCGATGTAGTAAACCTGTCGGATATACAGCACGCTTTCATCTATTTCTTCTGAAAGGCATGAAAGTGAATGGCTGGTAAACAGAAAGAATAGAGTGAATTTTATGTGTAGGCTACATACAAGCTTTTGACGTGGAAAAAAAATCTAATTATATGTGAAAGGTTTAGCCTATTATTAGGTTACTGCTGTTTCAATATACATCAGTGTTTATTCTTCATCTTATTATTATTATTATTATAAGTAGTTTATAGTGATTATGTGCATTTTAAATGTCTAAAAGATTAAATATCCTAAACATTACGTGAATGAAAACACTAAGAGGTGCTCACTTAGTGCCTTTGGCTCAGTGCCAAAAGCTTCGCTTATCATATCAGATCATATGCTTCAGTAACCAGCCTACTGATTAGAACCTTTTTTTTTTTTTTTTTTTTTTAATTAAATATATGGTAAGCCATAAAAATTTCAGAGTCACAGCTGAGTCACAGGGCTAAAGTCCAAGTCAAGTCTCAAGTCATTGCTGTCTAAGTCGAGTCGCAAGTCTTCCTTTATTATGTCAAGTCAAGTCACAAGTCCTCAAATTTGCGACTCGAGTCCGAGTCGAGTCTCGAGTCATGTGACTCGAGTCCACATCTCTGGTAAATTGTACTTAATTTGTCTTCCAGGAAACATGCAAGTATCTTCTGTTGCTTCCGAAGGGCAGTACTAAATGGAAAAAAGTGATATTTCAACAAAATAAGAAAAATTTGGAGATCTTCATCCTGTTCAAAAGGTTTCACCCCCCGGCTCTTAATGCTAATAGTACTCAACATCCCACTTATAAATGTTGCAGGGAAATACAATTTCATAAAAACTTCAATGGCCAGTTTTCATGAACACGTGACATGGCATTTTCAGTAAATGGTAAACATTTCTTTGTCCTACATGGACCTGTTGTTATAAAAGCTGCAGTGTTATTCGATTTTTTTTATTTTTGAGCCAAATCTCAAAATTGTCCTATGGTGTGACTGTCTCAAGCATGGTTCAGTAAATTGCAACTTTTATAAATTAAAAAGAAAAGCATAAAAATGTTAATAAAAACCTCTGGCATAACTGTACAAGTGCCTATTCAGGGCTCGAAATTGCGACCGTTTTGGTCGCATATGCTCCCAAAATTTAATCTGCGCGACCTCAAAATATATTTGGAAGCATTTGTGCGAGTGCGAGAAACTGTTGTGGTGCGACTTGTTTTAATTTGGTTTTTTTTTTTTTTTTTGTTTTTTTTTGTTTGTTTGTTTTACAAGTTTCGCTAGCCTAACTACTGCCCAGACTGCTGTGAGCTGACACAGTGACAGTTTCGCCGTTCTCTCCAACATTACATAACTAATTAAACTTGATCTTTACATTCTTAACTTTAATGCAGATTTTAGATACTAGCCGTCAATCACTCCCTGTCACTGACACTGCGCTCCGCTGAAACTAGGAACCGGCCGTTTTTTTCCTCTCTCAACTAACCTCGGTTCCGGATTTGCATAAACTACATTGCAATTAGGGGAGTGTGATATGACGATTTTTGACTGTGGACAATTAAAATGTCTCTACAATCTGCTTTTGAAGAAATATGCTATATTTCGTGCTACAGCGCACATTCTGTCAGACGCAATTCTGGCGCCTCCGTCTCAATATACGCGGCATACATTCACATCAAATGATAACTCAGCTTCAGAGTTCCACTCACGCAGGGTCGTAATTTCCACTAGGGACACACTTTTCAAAATCCCGTTTGTGTCCCCCCACTTTCAAATTGTTTTGTTAAATTAATGTCTTGTATTGTAGAATGCACGCTCAGCACCGCCGAGAGTTTCGCGCGATCGTTAAAACGAAACCGAAAGTAAAACGCGCACGCGCCTTCAAAAGCAATTTTAATACCCCACGTTTAGAGAGCGACACCACAATGTGCTACATAACATATCTAGGCTGTAGGCTATAATAGGTTGTGTAGTTTTCTATAGCTCTGTATCATGCTTGAAAAATTCGGTCTCTATTTGCACTTTGAATATTGAGAGACTAGCCTACTTTGATTATGGCTGGATTTTTTGTTTGCAATTAATACGACTAAGAAAGAACTGTGTCGTTTATTTTTGTTATTTATACTGTAGATTGTTTAAAAATGCAGTGGTTGCATCTAATTTAAATGGCTCTATCTGTAATAAAGAAAATAAACATCTTGTTCATGTACTCATATTTTCAATCATTCGTGTCCCTTGCTTAAGGCGTAAAATAAATATTAAAAAAAAAGGCTTTCAGAATCAGACCATTTGCTTGTAAAACATCGGCAATCTGAATCGGCCATGAAGAATCAAGATCGGTGCATTACTAAAAAGAAATGCCGGGCTGAATGCTGGCTGTTCTGCGCAATTGGCAGTTGTGGTGCTCCTTAACATTCATTTGGTGCTCCTAAATTTTTTTTGGTGCTCCTAACTTTTTGAAGTTGAGAGCACCAGTGCTACCAAGTAAAAAAGTTAATTTCGAGCCCTGCTATTTTAGTAAATGGCAATAATTTTTATCCACATATTTCTAAAAGTGTAGGAACTTGATACATTTTGTCTCTGAAAACCATGTCCTCTGGTGTGACACCATATGCTGATTTTAAATTGGCCAATTCCAATTCCAATTCCATTTTGTTCGTCAATTCATAAACTAGAAAATGTACATCTACGCGCAGATTTTTCGCGAGAGGAGTAATTACTAAGCATGTCCTGTTCATATAACAGCAGCAGCAGCGGCGGCAGCTTATAGTTCATGTTTGTGAGAATACAACGCGGAACAGTAAAGTGAAGGGAAACTTAAAGTAAAGTGAACCTTATTTGCCGGAACCTTTAATGTTTAAAATATTTTCTTGGGCATTCTCATCTATATTTAGTGTGAACGGGTTGATTTTAGAAGATGCATGCCACAGTGGGATCGGCTGCAGTGGCGTTCACAGTTTTAGTCATAGTTTTAAGTCAAGGCAAACCCGTATAACTGTCTTCCTTAAATGTCCTATTGTTAGTAGGCTTCTTATTAAACCGCAACAACTTAACCCTTTAACTGTCACTCCCTATCTTGAACATAGACATGAAAATGCACTATCCAAAGTTACATTTTTATAATTCATGAACAAAAACATTTTGTAATATGATTTTCATGGTAATGCAATGTCTGATTTTAAAATGGTTTTCAAAGGATGAATTTTGAGATTTTAAGTTTTCAGTTGATATATAATTTCTTAAGATTTCTATTGCGTGATAATGAAAAAGGCAACGAAGAAAGTTTTTTGTGACAAAGGTCACTCTTGGTGCACTCTTGTCATAAATTAATCTATTACTTTTCCTACATAATTTGTAACAAAACAGTGGTAAAATATCTATTTAGGAGTCTTAGACCTTCCCAACAATATATAGTTTGTCATGATTAGATTAGTATTTATTTGTAATACGGTTAAGTAAACTTAGGCGTCCCACAGAGGGGATGGTGACAGTTAAAGGGTTAAATGAGTAACAGAAAATAACATACCCGCTTATACGTGTACTCGTGGCGCATCGCAATCCAGTGCTCACTCTTAAAGGGGCCACATCTCTATTTCACTCGTTACATTTGGTTCAGCAATAGTGAAGAGTTTATTATGAAAGTCATGTTTAGCGGTAGTGTAAAGATAATGAATCATGAATTCATTTAAAATATAAAGATACAACTTCTAATAATAAATCAGTTCAGATTAGTATAGCCCATATACAAAGCAACATAATAGTAGGGGTAGGAGAAAAAAATCAATTCTCCAATTCATCGCGATTCTCTCTTCAACGATTCTGAATCGATTCTGAATATTTGGAGCTTTGTTTTTTCCCGCATGTGGCACGTGTGCGCGCTAGAGACGTGGCGGGCTTCATTGCACAGAATTTGCGCTGTGAGACACGTGCGCATTGCTTGACAGTATGTGCTTCCACCCACCATGTTTTACTTTAGACATGCTTTTATTAATGCCGTTTGGAATGCAGTACTATTAGATGCACGAAACTCGTGCACTGACGGACTTTCACGTGCGCTTTGTGTTTGTTGTCCTGAAGATCGATTGCGGCTGTGGTTAAATGCACTTCCATTTTCGAATACTTTTATATGTGTTCACACAATTATGTTTTCAGAGCAGGACAAAACATCTGACATGTCGAAATAGATCTGTGCATTAGTGTGAATACAGTCTGTTAAAGCTTCCACTGTCTATGATCTCATCAGTAATAATCAAACGGCAATAATGCTGAGGAAAAAAGAAAAACCCATAACTATTGTCTGATACTTTCAGATACTTATTTTTGTGTGTAAAGTGATTGTTCTAAAAAGTAGCCTGTTTATATAATAAAAAATAAAGTTTGCACAAAATCAATTTTATATGAAAATGTAGACATGTGCAGTAATATTGAAAACTGAGAATGTGATGCATAGTGATATTGAGTTGATAATGAAAATTGTAATTGAATTGAATCATGAAACCAGTGAAGATTCACACCCCTACTTTTAAGATGGCAGTACTGACATAAAGAGATTACAACTATAAACAAAAAGCAAAGAAACTGCAATTTTGGTTAAAATGTAAGGTTGTAAATTAGCAGAAGAATTAATTGGGGAAAAAATGTAGATCAAGAATTGTTTTGGAATCGGGTCATGACTCCCAGAATCGGAATCGGATCAGATCGTGAAGTGCCTGAAGATTCCCACCCCTACATAATAGTAGGGCACTTTTAAACTTGGAATTTACTTATTTGTTTATTCAACTGGGCTTACAGAAATTTTAGTACCTTCATAAAGTGTAGCTGCAGTATCCATAAAAAATTCAGATTGCATTATTGGCAAATTATTAATAGCTGCATAGCATTTAAATGTTTTTATTAGCAGCAACAGTAGGTAGACCATAGCTGCAGAAGTTCAGTGAATAAATGGATGATACATGAACTCTTCAAGGGAAGAGGAATTATTTGCATTTTGTTTATTTCTAAAGGGGCTATAGCAATTCTAAGTACTTGTGCAGCTGTAGCGGCAGTATGTATAGCTATTCAGATGCAATGTTAAAAATAATATTAGCAGCAATAGGTTAGCAAAAGCTTAGGTTAGATTGAGCGAGATGCTAACGGTCTAATCTGATTTAATGATCTATGCTAAGCTATTAGCAAAAAAAAGTGGAGTGTTCCTTTAACAGGGCTACAGTAGATTTTGTGAACTCTTTAATAGACATTATTTTAATTGTGTTTGCTGTTTAATAAAGATGCTTATAGCAATTTTAAATACTTTTTGTGCAGCTGTAGCAGCAGTATGCATAACTATTCCAATAGCAATTTTAACGATTTTTATAGCAGCAGATTCAGATTTAATGTTGAAAAAATAATTTTACCAGCAGCATGCTTAGCAAACCAATTATTATTTTGCTAATATAGCTTAAGTAGTAGGAAGTACTTCAGTCGCATTAAATTTCAGCGATTACGCATGGATGGTAAGTGAACTCTCTAAGTGAAATAGGCATTACTTTGCTTATTCAATAGGGCTTACAGCAGATTCTGTGAACTTGCCAAGCGAAATAGGCATTATTTCATTGTGTTAGCTTATTTAATAAATGGGCTTATAGCAATTCTAAGGACGGCATGCTTAGCAAGTTAGATTACCATTGTTCTAATATAGCAGTGACAGTATATATAGTACTTTTAGTTGCATAAAATTTCAGTGAAATTGCATGAGTAAGTAGCTCCTTAAAGTGAAATAGGCATTTTATTACTTTTGCTTGTTTAATAAAGAGGCTATAGCAATTCTAGTACTTTCATGCAGTTGTAGCAGCAGTATGCTTAGCTATTCAGATCACATTTAGTACATTTTAACAGAAGCAGCACGTATAGCAAATTCAGATGTGATGTAGGAAATAATATTAGCAGCATCTGCATAGCAAACCAATTATGTCGCTAATTTAGCAGCGGCAGTAGGATGTACCTTAGTTGTTTGAAATTTACTGATAAGATAACTTATGGATGGTAAGCAAACTCTTAAACAGATAAAACAGATATTTTATTACTTTGCTTATTTAACAAGGCTTACAGCAGATTTTGTGAACTCCCCAACACAAAATAAGTATTATTTGATTGCATTTGTTTATTTAATAAAGCAACTATAGCAATTCTAAGGACTTTGTGCAGCTGTAGTAGCAGTATGCATAGCCATTCGGATCACAATGTTGGAGGATTTTATAGCATTCCATGCATTGCAAATTCATATGCAAGGTTAGAAATAATATTAGCATCGGCACCAATAGCCTTGTGGGCAGCGCATCAACATATCCACCTTATTTTTCAATGCGGAAGTAAGCTGTTTTCTGGTAATGTGTTAGACGTCCGGTTCATAATCCGCCATAGGGAAATAACGAGAAGAATATCGAAGTGTAGTAAACGGTAAAAGAGTTTGCACTACAAACCAGTGTGATCATGATTAAGATAATACATTAAAATAATATGGTAAGACACACCAGTTTGCAACATCAAGCAGCAAAACGAGCTTTTTGTGCAGCTAAAAATAGCTAGAAGTAGATGAGACGGGAAGCCAGACACAAAAAATGTACAAATGGCTGCACCCAATTTTATGGGAAAAATAAGATGGATAACGCCATTGCGCTTCAGGCTTTCTGAGTTCGAGTCCCGGCTCGTAGACCTTTCCCGATCTTTGTGCAGTAGCCGCAGCCTGCATAGGCATTCAGTCACTGAGAGTAATAATTTTCTCAGCAGCAGCATTAATAGCATTTCAAGGTCGCAAATTTTATTTGGTCACAATTAATATAAATAGCAGCAGTATGTATAGTTAAATGAGACGGCTATGTAGCAGTAATATTACAACATAGTCACATGCAAAGCAGACTCTGCATAAAAATAAACTGGTCAAACAATCAGGTACACTATTCATAGCACCGTATCACCATATGCTTTGGCAGTAGCAAGTTCCTGTACTTGCTTGCAGCAGCAGCAGCAATAATCTACAACTACAGCAATAGCCAACAGCAGCAGAAATTCAGCAGCAGCATAGCAGATCTATTCTGCCAAGACCAAATACATTAACATTGTCATATCCATTATCATACTAAAATCTTCCGAGAGTTGTCATGGAAGAAATGCCTAGTTCTTTCATGAAACTCTAGATGGCGCAGGCTGACGAGTGTTAACGTAACCAATGATACTCACAGCCTTATAAGACTTGGCACAAGCTGATTGGTTCACGTCGCATACGCAGCCAATGAGTTTGCACCTTTACCTTTAAATGGCTGAGCCTTTGCAGCACGCTTTTTGAGTTCCTCTGAAACCCTTCACCTTCCCCAGCTCCACCTTTATAGATCTGCTATGGGTTATTTTATAGGCTATATGTCTTAAATACTCACAGCACCATATCGCCATATGCTTTGGCAGTAGCAAGTTCATGCACTTGCTTGCAGCAGCAGCAGCAGCAGCAATAATCTACAACTACAGCAATAACCAACAGCAGCAGCAATTCAGCAGCAGATCTAACCAAATACATTAACATTGTCATATCCATTACCATGCTAAAATCTTCTGAGAGCTGTCATTAAAAAGAATTATATTTTCTAATTAAAAACTACACGTTGAACTGCAAAATCATGGAAAACTATGCAAATGTGTCTTGCTAACCGCTAATGACAGGTTAGCCTAGAATAGCAGGGTCATTAATTGACACAAAAGGCTGAAACGTCCTTGGGTGTGACAGAAAATGTCCTACGGTGTGACGCCTGTACTAAGGAGATCCTAAGAGAACAAGGCAGAAATTAAATAGAATCAAAATCATGCCTTAAAAAGAGTAGTCATATAGTTTAAAAAAAATCATTCACATCTTAGTGAATATAGTTTGAGAAGAGTTTCAGTAACATACTGGACATACTATAGCTAGAAGAGTTTCAGTAACATACTGATTGACTTAGAGACTGAATTTAGCTGATGAAAATTATTTTGTTTTGTTTTAAAAACATGTTGATATTGTTTGTATCCAAATTAAAAAAAAATAAAAAATTCTCCTCTGACATGTTCAAAAAATAGAAATACTTTAATAACTACCATTTCTGTCCTATGGTGTGACATAATGTCCTATGGTGTGACACACATAAAAGAACCACAGATTTGTTTTTATCTCAAAATATCTTTAAAAAACAGTTGAGTATTGCAATAGGGGAGACAGATATACCACTCATCTTAAAATGGTAATTTTCAGCAGTTTTGAATGGATGGCAGCAACGTTAGTCTTGTTGCCAAAGTTTGTCTTGAAATTGTCCAACAAGTCATGGGGAAAAAAATATGTTAATTATAATTTCATATTAAAATAATAAAAATAAGTGTCTAACAATGAAGATAAATCTCTCTCATGCTATTTATATATTATTAAGAGTTTTTTTTTTCTTAATTTTTGCCATTGACAAAGTTAGTGACCCTTTATATATTCTCAAAGATTAGACTTCACACTACATAAATATATGCATTTCTTCTTCAAAAATGGTCATAAATAAATAACATATATATATATATATAAATATATATATATATATATATAAATATATATATATATATATATATATATATATATATATAAATAAATATATATATATATATTCACTTTTGATCGGTCAATTTGATAAATATTTGATAAATATATATATATATATATATATATATATATATATATATATATATATATATATATATATATAAATATATATATATATATATATATATATATATATATATATATATATATATTCACTTTTGATCGGTCAATTTGATCGGTCGATTTTCGCTTTGGTATGAACAAAAATAGCACAAGGGTCAGTTTTCGCTTTGGTCTGAACAAAAATAGCAGGACTTATTGAATAATGCTAATTCATTCTCTGCCAGTAGGTGGCGCTTTTGAAACAGCAGAAACATAGCGGTTACTACAATAACCACAGTACACAAACCAGCACAGCACCTGACTTTAAAAAATGCAGTGCTCATATTTAATCAATTAAACAATACTTTTTTTTTAGTTTACTCGTAAAATTATATCTCAATTCTTGTCATTCTGACAAATTTAAAGGGGTCATTGGATGCTAAGTTCACTTTTACATTGTAACGCCACGCCAGCAGAGGGAGCCCTTACTCATGAACTGACTGTTGCTGCTCCCTCTGCTGCCTCGTTGGTTACTTCCTGTTTGGTGGCCATATAAGGAGGCCATTACCAAACAGATACTGCGAAGTATTGTTTTGCTCTAGCGGACTCTACCAAGCGTTTTCCCTGTTTTCATTGCCTTGTTTTTCTTATTTGCCACGGTTTTGCTTTGTTCCATTGTCTTTGTTTTCTGCCATAGTTTGCCTCGTTCATTGCCATAGTTTCGTCTTGTTTCATATCCTTGTTTATTTGTTACTTTCGGACTGCTCTCTCTGGTTTTTGGACTCTGCCTGTTTTTGTGGATTACGCTATTGTTTTGCCTTCGTCACACTGTTTGTTTTGATATTGACCCTGCCTGTTTGACTATGATCTGTGTAAATAAAGCTCGCACTTGGATCTTACACGCTTCCTACGAGTCCGCGTTATAGAATACTTCGCCTCCCAAAGATCCAGCGGCTTTTAAGAACACACATCACCATGGATGCAGCATCACACCTCTTCCACCTCCACCAAGGTAACCGGCCCATTGAGAAGTATGTCACTGATTTTTGCGAACTGTGCCATTTGGTGACTTTCAACGATGTGGCGCTTAAGGACATTAAGTCTGTTCACAAGATGGCCGCCATCCCCAAGCCTGTTCACAAGATGGCCGCCATCCCCAAGTCTGTTCACAAGATGGCCGCCATCATCAAGCCTGTTCACAAGATGGCTGCCCCGTCTGAGTCCCTGGCCAAGATGGTTGCCACGCCTGAGCCTCATCAAGCCAAAATCATCTCATCCGCATCTCATCCCATCATCTCTGCCACACCCAAGGTAAATCAAGTGATGCCTGATCCTCCGGTGTCAAGTCAAGTCAGGGCTACACTTTCTGTGCCAAGTCAAGATACAGCTGTTCTTCATGAGCCTAGCCAAGATACAGCTGTTCTCCATGAGTCAAGCCAAGACACAGCTGTTGTTCTCCATGAGTCAAGCCAAGATACAGCTGTTGTTCTCCACGAGTCAAGCCAAGTCACAGCTGTGCCTCACGAGTCAAGTCAAGTCACAGCTGTGCCCCACGAGTCAAGTCAAGTCACAGCTGTGACCCACGAGTCAAGCCAAGTCGCAGCTGTTCCCCATGAATCAAGCCAAGTCGCAGCTGTTCCCAATGAGTCAAGTCATGTTACAGCTGTTGTTCCTGAGTCAAGTCACGTTACAACTGTTGTTCCTGAGTCAAGTCACGTTACAGCTGTTGTTCCTGAGTCAAGCCATGTTGTTCCTGAGTCAAGCCTTGCTGTTCCTGAGTCAAGTCAAGTTGCAGCTGTGTTTTCTGAGTCAAGTCAAGTTTCCAAGTCAAGTCAAGTTACAGCTGCGTTTCCTGAGTCAAGTCAAGTTTCCAAGTCAAGTCAAGTTGCAGCTGCATTTCCTAAGCCCAGTCAAGTTACAGCTGCGTTTCCTGAGTCAAGTCAAGTTTCCAGAGTCAAGTCAAGCTACAGCTGCTGTTCCAGTGTCAAGTCAAGCTGCAGCTGTTGTTCCAGCATCAAGTCAAGTTAAAGCTTTGTTTCCTGTGTCAAGTCAAGTCAGAGCTGCTCTTCCGAAGTCCAGTCAAGTTACAGCTATTGCTCCTGTGTCAAGTAAAGCTATAGCTGTAGCCCTCAAGTCAAGCAAAGTCACAGCCGTGGTTCCTGAGTCAAGCAAAGTCACAGCCGTGGTTCCTGAGTCAACCAAAGTCACTATCGATCTTCACAAGCCAAGCCAAACCACAGTTGATCTTCATGAGCCAAGCCAAGTTACAGCAGATCTTCATGAGCCAAGTCAAGCCACAGCTGATCTCCCTGAGCTAAGTCAAGTCACAGCTGACCTTCACAAGCCAAGTCAAGTCACATCTGGACTGCACGAGCCAGGTCAAGTCACCGCTGTTCCTCACGAGTCAAGTCAAGTCACGGCAGGCCTCCCTGAGTCAAGTCAAATCACAGCAGGCCTCCCTGAGTCAAGTCAAGTCACTGCAGGCCTCCCTGAGTCAAGTCAAGCCACAGTAGACCTCCCTGAGTCAAGTCAAGTCACGGTAGACCTCCCTGAGTCAAGTCAAGTCACGGCAGGCCTCCCTGAGTCAAGTCAAACCACGGTAGACCTCCCTGAGTCAAGTCAAGTCATGGCAGACCTCCATGAATCAAGTCAAGAAACACGGCTGTCCTGCCAGAACCTCACCCGGTCCCCTCTGACCGTCCAAAGCCACCTCACATCTCTGCTGATCCTCTAGAGCCTCCTCACGTATAAGCTGAAACCCCAGAGCCCGCGCTCCCAAGCCACGCAGAGCCCACATTCCCAAGCCACAAATCCACAGCATCCACACCCTCAAGGCCAACAGACATTCCACTATCTACGGTGCTGCCTGTAATGGCCGTTGCCATTTTCAGTGTGTGGTCTGCACACTGTGCTCCAGAGGCCTCGTCTGTCCACGAATCTGCTCCAAAGGCCTTGTCTGTCCACGAGTCTGCTCCAGAGGTCTCGTCTGTCCACAAGTCTGCTCCAGAGGCCTCGCCTGTCCACGAATCTGCTCCAGAGGCCTCGCCTGTCCACGAGTCTACGCCAGAGGCCTCTTCTGTCAATGAGTCTGCGCCAATGCCCCCAGAAGTGGCAGCTCCAGCTGCAGAACCTCCTAAAGGGGCGGCGTTTCCCCACAGACTCTCTGCCTGTCCTGTCACGACCATGAAGGCCATTTATAACTTCCCTGCCACGCCTGCCCAGGAATCTGCACCCATGCCCCCAGAGGTGTCAGCGCAAGCTGTAGATCCTCCCACGGGGGCGGCGTCTTATCATGAACTCTCTGCCTGTCATACCACGACCAAGGAGATCGTTCGTGAACACACCGCTCTGCTGTGGATGTCACTAGTTCCACTATGGATAGCTCCTGTCTGCTCTGCCTGCTCTGCCTGCCCTGCAGTGGCTCCCTGTTATACCTGCTCTGCCTGCCCCGCCATGGCTTCCTGCTCTGCCTGCCTCGCCATGGCTCCTTGCTCTGCCTGCTCTGCCTGCCCCGCCATGGCTTCCTGCTCTCCGTGCCCCGCCAATGGCGGCCGGCTCTCCCTGCTCCACCATGGCTCCAGGCTCCTCCAAGTCAAGCATGGTGGACCTCTGCTCCAGTTTACCACTGCCTGCCACAGTTCCATGGCCCAGGTCCTCCAAGGTTCCATTGCCTGCCGCAGCTCCACGGTCCAGGTCCTCCAGTGCTTCACTGTCTGCAACTGCTCCATGGTCCAGGTCCTCCAGTGCTTCACTGTCTGTCCCTGCTCCACGATCCAGGCCCACCTCCTCTACATGGACCTGGCCCTCCGTCCCACCCCCTGTTTTGCCTCTGTTCCCCCACCCTCCTGGACTGTTGTTGTTGTTTGAGCGCCAGGGGTCGCTCCTGGGGGGGGGGATTCTGTAACCCCACGCCAGCAGAGGGAGCCCTTACTCATGAACTGACTGTTGCTGCTCCCTCTGCTGCCTCGTTGGTTACTTCCTGTTTGGTGGCCATATAAGGAGGCCATTACCAAACAGATACTGCGAAGTATTGTTTTGCTCTAGCGGACTCTACCAAGCGTTTTCCCTGTTTTCATTGCCTTGTTTTTCTTATTTGCCACGGTTTTGCTTTGTTCCATTGTTTTCTGCCATAGTTTGCCTCGTTCATTGCCATAGTTTCGTCTTGTTTCATATCCTTGTTTATTTGTTACTTTCGGACTGCTCTCTCTGGTTTTTGGACTCTGCCTGTTTTTGTGGATTACGCTATTGTTTTGCCTTCGTCACACTGTTTGTTTGGATATTGACCCTGCCTGTTTGACTACGATCTGTGTAAATAAAAGCTCGCACTTGGATCTTACACGCTTCCTACGAGTCCGCGTTACATACATGTTGTTTGAGCATTAATGTTTGTTGGCAGTGTATGTACAAATCTACCCTATAATGATAAAAATCCATGCAGTGGTTTTTAATTAATCTGTAAAAATAATATCCCCTTTTTCAAATCGAGCCATTCTCAGATGCCTGTCGTTGTGGCGTCACACCGACAGAGGCCGCTCCCACAATAATTGATTGACATGAGCGTCTTACCTTAGATCAGTTGTAACAGTCCGCCCTCTTTGTTTCGATGCCAGAGCAGGGATGTAAGTTAGGCAAGAATATCTCCAATTGAGCGATTGAGGTGTTGTGTTGCTGGATGTAATAATGAACGTAGTGGTCGTCATTCACTCCCGACATCTGAGCCGCTGAAGATGCAGTGGATTACATTTGTTTGTGAAGGGAATGCGCCTCCCGATCTACATATATCCGTCTATGTTCACGCGAATCATTCGTGATCCAGCTTCACTTCCAGCAGAAGTGAGTATGGTTTTTTTTATGAATCTTTGCGAACGCCTTTTCTAATAATGTGCTAGTTAGCAAGTTTAGCGGCTAAACGCGCTAAATGAGATGATTTTTGCAGAGCTGATTTTGGCAAGGTAAAAAGGGTGTTGTTTTACACTCTCATTGAGAATTTTTAACCAAAGTATATTGTAGATTTTTCATTAAGACCCTAAAGAATCATATCAACTTGTGGAAAATGGGCATCCGATGACCCCTTTAAGACCTCCTGAAATCATAATTACAACTTTGTTGTGCAACTTAAGACTTTTTATGGCCTTAAATCTGACACAGACCTCATGGGAGGGTCTCTTAGGCCCTGTTTACACCTGGTATTAACGTGTTTGCGTCGATCTGAACACAAGTGGACAACGCTAATTACAGGTGTAAATGGTGTGTAAAACATTTTGAGCTTGTCCACTTTCTCTGCATTTTCTCTTTTGTCTAATTGAGTTTTGACGCTGACAGAGGGATCAGCCCATCTACCCTCCTCTTGATGTAATCAGCACCACGGGGGAGTAATGTGGTCAGTGGGGTGGGGGGGGGGATTGCCATGCCAGTCTTCTCTTCCCATTTCTACTAGTGATGCTTGATTCACCTTCAAACTATGGTAAGCTGTTTTAGTTTTAAATGTTTCCAGTGTTACTCATTGTAATTGCATTTTTACTAGTGACAATTTAATTAGAGAACTCTACAATTAAATTCTTACTAGTAACAATGCCAGTTAGAGAGCTCTCTAATTCAATTATTACTAGCAAGAATTACAATTACAGAGCCTTCTAATTCAATTCTTACTAGTAACAGTTCCAACTAGAGAGATCAACAAATGCATTTTACTATGGCATGCCATTTTAGCTAAAAATATCCCAAGCATTACTCGTCGTAATTGCATTTTTACTACTAATAATTTAATTAAAGAGCTTTAAAATTAAATTCCTACTAGTAACAATGCCAATTAGAGAGCTCTCTAATTCAGTTCCATAGTAAAAATGCAATTACAGAGCTCTCTAATTCAATTCTTACTAGTAAGAAATCCAGTTACAGAGCTCTACAATTGCATTCTTACTACTAAAAATGCAAATTCATTAGATGCAAAACAGATTCACGATTACACCCATTTTCCTTTCTAAATCCCGCCCGCAGTGATGCGCTTCAAAATAAAAGCCCCTTAAGCATGAATTAATAGCATTTTCATTGTGTCAGAATGACCATAAAAGTGGGATGACAGCTTGGATATGTTTTGTTTTTTAATAATATAATAATATGTAATCACTAGATTAATTTACATTTTTATAGTCTTGAAATACTTAAAAGCAAAGAAGACACACAAATGTTCACTCTAAAAAAAAAAAAAAAAAAAAAAAACAGCTAATGTTGGTCAAAATGTCCAGTAAAGATGAAGTTTGCCAGACAAAATTTAATCTCATTTTGGTTTATTATGGAGTGTAACATGCATGCAGAATTTTGAGCTACATATATATGCTAATTAATAGGCTAGTTGATACACTTGATAAAATGTGTTTAAAGTTTCTTTATTTTCTATTATTATTTTTATTTTTTTTTTTTTTTTGTTGTTCAGACATTGGGAAAGAAATAAAATTGCGATATTATGTTGGATTAATAAACTTAGTTAGGCGATATATTTTGCTGAGTATGCAATTGTCCTGGAATCATGGCTGGTTTTGTCCTGTCTAAAACCGCCAGTAGCTGGCAGCCCAACTCTGTCGTAAATGAATGATTCATTTAAAACACAGATTCATGCAAGTATGAAACATGTTGTTTTAAGTCACGAAACAGTTCTGTTCCAGCTTTGTTCTTTTTGTGTTGGTGAAACAAAAACGGACAATATTGTGTCCAAAATGTAACTTATTAGGCTATATTAATTTCTTGTTTGTTGAACTGTAAAAAAACAACAGCCTACCATATTCACGATCAAGCTCATTAGCTGCTTGCATGATATTGCTTAACTATCAGATGTTATAAATATTAAAAAAATATGTTATAAATATTAAAGTGCAAATTTGCCCTCATAACTTGGATTATAGGGGCGTTAACTGCATTCCAAAAGGTTTATCATCATGCAGTAAATGCATTTGGACTCTCAAGATGTGTTTGTTTTTTTTTTTTTGTTTTTTTATTTTATTATTATTTATTTATTTATTTATTTATTTTAGGGCTGTCAAACGATTAATCGCGATTAATCGCATACAAAATAAAAGTTTGACTTTGCCTAATAAATGTGTGTGTACTGTGTGCAATTATTATGTATATATAAATACAAACACATTCAGGTACATATATAAGAAATATTTACAAGTATATGTATTTATTATAATTTTTATATAATTTATATTATATATAAATACATTTTTTTTACATAGATTACATATTTCTCTTAAATATATACATTAATTTGTGTGTATTTACATATACATAATAATTACACACACTACACTCGCATATATTAGGCAAAGTCAAACTTTTATTTTGTATGCGATTAATCGCGATTAATCATTTGACAGCCCTATTAATTAATTTTTTTTTTTTTTTTTTTGGCAAAGTAAGTGACATGCTCAGTGTCAACAATTATGATATTAGTCCTAGCTTAAAATCTTTTCTGTACGTGAATTCACCTTTAAAAATTACTTACAGTAGGCTACATAGATTACCTACTGTAGGTTATATTTTAACTGTGTAAAGCATAACCGTTTTATAATGATTTTAATCAATATAATAAGCTACTTAATAGATCATATAGCATCAGTGTTGCTATTCATCATTAAAAACTGTTTGAGTGAACAACTCGGAGGTGTAGTCTCCCACTTTGTTGTTTTTAAGGTTTATTTTTGCTGTTTTTGCTTTTATTTCAATAGGACAGTATAAGTCAATAGTGGGGCGGGGTGTGGGATGCACTACTTGCACTGAGCCTCGTGACGCACTTCCGTTTTGAAATCTTATGGCTCAGTTATTTGTATATATTTGTGAGATCTGATGAATAAGATCATAATGAATCTTTATTTATCTGTATTAAATATGTTAGTCACTCTTCTGTGTCATATTCTGTCATCATTTAACTAATGTCAAAATATGAATATTCAATATTTGCACTGTCTGTGTGTTACTGTTAAAAATTATTTAAATGTTTAACATCGTTAAATAAGGCAGTTACCGCACATTCATTCAGCCATTTTAAACAATGGAATAAGCAGTAGGGGCTCGGAATAAGAGCACCAACGCACACAAACAAATGGTTTACTACAAATAAAGCTAAAAATTGCAATTGAAGTTAAACCATATAACCACAAATTAACTCGGGTTTTACTACACTGTCCATAATTTAACGATGGTAGGCAATTTGTCGTAAAAGTATTGTTATACACATGGTAAAAATGGGTAAAACATGGCACTTTTACTATAGTAAAACCATGGTTAATTTTTGTAACATTTAAAACTGTACATTCATCAGGTATGAAATATGATCAGTACCATTCGTGAGAATGCAGCAGGTTAGTGGGGAAATATGTTTATTTATTCAGAATGCACATACCTAAGGTTGAATATGATTCATGTTAACGCAGAGACTATGATTAATTGTTTTTTTGTTTTTTTTTAAATGTAGTAATAATCTGCGTTCTCATGAGAAACTGTCTGTATGTAGGTGTGCTGAACGCTAACCGGAAACTCCCGAGCCGTAACAAGTAGAACGTGGAGGTTGTAAATGTAGTCAAGCCCAAACTCGAACTCAGGAAACCATAATGCAAGGGCGTTATATATCAATGGACTGCCCAGGAGCTTATCAGGACAGGCATTCACCCATGTTATGAATATGCAGGAGGTGCAATTGTGTTGAATAGAGAGCTCTACAATGCAATTCTTACTAGTAAGAATCGCTATTGTAGAGCTCTACAATTACATATTTACTAGTAAGAATGCAATTACACAGCTCTACAACTACATTCTTTCTAGTAAGAAATACAGTTAGAGAGCTGTGTAATTGACTTAGAGAGCTCTGCAATTGCAGAGCTCTCGAATTCAATTGTTACTAGTAAGAATTGTATTAGAGAGCTCTCTAACTGTATTTTTTAATAAGAATGCAGTTGTAGAGCTGTGTAATTGCGTTCTTACTAGTTAGAATTGCATTGTAGAGCTCTCTATTCAACACGACCTCATTATGATAATTGTGCCTCCTGCATATTCATAACATGGGTGAATGCCTGTCCTGATAGGCTCCTAGGCAGTCCATTGATATATAACGCCCTTGCATTATGGGTGTCCTGAGTTCGAGTTTGGGCTCATCTACTTGCACAACTACTTCCGCGTTCTACTTGTTACGGTTTGGGAGTTCCGGTTAGCATTCAGATTATTACTACATTTTAGGGCTGGCATTTCTTAAAAAAAAAAAAAAAAATAATAATAATCATCATATTCTCTGCGTTAACATGAATCATGTTCAACCTTCGGTATGTGCATTCTGAATAAATAAACATATTTCCCCACTAACCTGCTGCATTCTCACAACGGTATTTTTCTTTTACTGATCATATTTCATACCTGATGAATGTACAGTTTTAAATGTTACAAAAATTAACCATGGTTTTACTATAGTAAAAGGGCCATGTTTTTCCCATTTTTACCATGCGTATAACCACACTTTTATTACAGATAGCCTAACATCGTTAAATTATGGACAGTGTAGTAAAACAGTGTAGTAATTTGTGGTTATATAGTTTAACTTCAATTGCAATTTTTGGCTTTATTTGTAGTAAACCATTTGTTTGTGTGCGTTGGTGCTCTTATTCCAAGCCCCTACTGCTTATTCCATTGTTTAAAATGGCTGAATGAATGTGCAGTAACTGCCTTATTTAACGATGTTAAACATTTTAATAATTTTTAACAGTAACACGCTGACAGTGCAACTATTGAATATTCATATTTTGACATTAGTTAAATGATGATAGAATATGACACACAAGAGTGACTAACATATTTAATACAGATAAACGTCATGAGGCTCAGTGCAAGTAGTCCATCCCACACCCCTCCCCACAATTCACTTACACTGTCCTATTGAAATAAAAGCAAAAACAGTAAAAATAAATCTTAAAAACAACAAAGTAGGAGACTACACCTCCAAGTTGTTCACTCAAACAGTTTTTAATGATGAATAGCAACACTGATGCTGTATGATCTATTAAGTAGTTTTTAATATTGATTAAAATCATTATAAAACTATTATACTTTACACAGTTAAAATATAACCTACAGTAGGTAATCTATGTAGCCTACTGTAAGTAATTTTTAAAAGGTGAATTAACGTACAGAAAAGATTTTAAGCTAGGACTAATATCATAATTGTTGACACTGAGCATGTCACTTACTTTGCCAAAATATAAATAAAATAAATAAAAATAAATTAAAAAAAAAAAACACACGTCTTGAGAGTCCAAACGCATTTACTACATGATGATAAACCTTTTGGAATGCAGTTAACGCCCCTATAATCCAAGTTATAAGGGCAAATTTGTTCTTTAATATTTATAACATATTTTTTAATATAACATCTGATAGTTAAGCTATATCACGCAAGCAGCTTATGAGCTTGATCGTGAATATGGTAGGCTGTTGTTTTTTTACAGTTCAACAAACAAGAAATAAATATAGCCCAAATATAGCCCAAATATAGTTACATTTTGGACACAATATTGTCCGTTTTTGTTTCACCAACACAAAAAGAACAAAGCTGGAACAGAACTATTGCATGACTTAAAACAACATGTTTTATACATGCATGAATCTGTGTTTTAAATGAATTATTCATTTACGACAGGGTTGGGTTGCCACCTACTGGCGGTTTTAGACAGGACAAAACCAGCCATGATTCCAGGACAATTGCATACTCAGCAAAATATATCGCCTAAGTTTATTAATCCAACATAATATCGCAATTTTATTTCTTTCCCAATGTCTGAACAAAAATAATAATAATAATAATAATAATAATAATAATAATAACTAAAAAAAAAAAAAAGAAACTTGAAACATTTTATCAAGAGTATGGACTAGCCTATTAATTAGCATATATATGTAGCTCAAAATTGCATGTTACACTCCATAATAAACCAAAATGAGATTAAATTTTGTCTGGCAAACTTCATCATTACTGGACATTTTGACCGACATTAGCCGTTTTTTTTTTTTTGTTGTTGTTGTTGTTGTTGTTGTTTTGTTTTTGTTTTTTTAGAGTGAGTCTTCTTTGCTTTTAAGTATTTCAAGACTATAAAAATGTAAATTAATCTAGCGATTACATATTATTTAAAAAAAAAAAGAAAAAAAACGTATCCAAGCTGTCATCCCACTTTTATGGTCATTCTGACACAATGAAAATGCTATTAATTCATGCTTAAGGGGCTTTTATTTTGAAGTGCATCACAGCGGGCGGGATTTAGAAAGGGAAATGGGTGTAATCGCGAATCTGTTTTGCATCTAATGAATATGCGTTTTTACTAGTAAGAATGCAATTGTAGAGCTCTGTAAATGGATTTCTTACTTGTAAGAATTGAATTAGAGAGCTCTGTAATTGCATTTTTACTAGTAATAACTGAATTAGAGAGCTCTCTAATATGCATTGTTACTAGTAGGAACTGAATTGTAGAGCTCTCTAATTGATTTTTTACTAGTAAGAATACAATTGCAGAGCTCTCTAATTCAATTAGAGAGCTCTATAATTCAATTGTTACTAGTAAAAATTGAATTAGAGAGCTCTCTAATCCAAATTGTTACTAGTAAGAACTAAATTAGAGAGCTCTATAATTCAGATCTTACTAGTAAAAATACAATTGCAGAGCTCTCTAACTAAATTAGATCGTAACTAGTGAAAATTGATTTAGAGAGCTCTCTAATTGGCATTGTTACTAGTAAGAATTTAATTGTAGAGCTCTTTAATTAAATTGTTACTAGTAAAAATGCAATTACAACGAGTAACGCTTGGGATATTTTAAGCTAAAACGGCATGCCATACATATCTTTAATGTGGTTTTTTACTAGTAAAAATTGAATTATAGAGCTCTGTAATTGCATTTTTACTAGTAAGAATTAAATTAGAGAGCTCTCCATTCAGAATTGTTACTAGTAAAAATGTAATTAAAGAGCTCTCTAATTGGAATTGTTTCTAGTAAGAATTCAATTGTAGAGCTCTCTAATTGTAATTCTTACTAGTAAAAATTCAGTTGTAGAGCTCTGTACATAAAAATGAATGGAAGTCAATGGAGACATATGACTAGTAAAAATTCATTTGTAGAGCTCTTTAATTGGAATCGTTACTAGTAAGAATTGAATTAGAGAGCTCTCTAATTGTAATTGTTACTAGTAAGAACTGAATTAGAGAGCTCTCTAATTGGCATTGTTACTAGTAAAAATGTAATTATAGAGCTCTCTAACTGAATTGTTACTAGTAAAAATGCAATTACGATGAGTAACGCTTAGAATATTTTAAGCTAAAACGGCCTGCCATATTTTACTAGTTATGTCTCCACTGACTTCCAGTCATTTTTAATTACAGCTGAATTTTTACTAGAAGGGATTACAATTAGAGAACTTTCTAAATCAGTCTGAATTACAATAAGAGAGCTCCCTAAATCAGTTTTTACTAGTAACAATTCCAATTAGTAAGCATTCAAATTCAATTTTTACTAGTCAAAAAAAATAAAAATAAAAAACATAAATCAGAACCTCCTTCAGTAACATGCAGTACCGCGCAAGCACCTCCCAATTGGCCTGCAATTTTATTACAACACAATACCCCTGTCACACTGCAAAACAGGTCAAGCAGTTCCTTAAAGGGTCATCGGATGCCCATTTTCCACAAGTTGATGTGATTCTTTAGGGTCTTAATGAAAAGTCTCTAATATACTTTGATTAAAAATTCTCAATGGTTTTGCAAAACAACACCCTTTTTACCTTGCCAAAATTAGCTCTGCAAAAATCATCTCATTCTAAGGGGTTGTTCCTTTAAATGCAAATGAGCTCTGCTCACCCCGCCCCTCTCTTCTCTCTGTGGAAAGACGAACTTGTTTACATTAGCCGCATCTAGCCGCGTTTAGCCGCTAAACTTCCTAACTACCACGTTATAAGGAAAGGCGATTGCAAAGATTCATAAAAAACGCTTATACTCACTTCTGCTGTAGGTGAAGCTGGATCATGAATGATTCGCGCCAACATAGATGGATATATGTAGATCGGGAGGCACATTCCATTCACAAACAAACTTAATCTTCAGCGGCTCAGATGTAGGGAGTAAATGACGACCACTATGTTCATTATTATATCCAGCAACACAACACCTCAATCGGAGATATTCTTGTCTAACTTACATCCCTGCTCTGGCATCAAAACAAGGAAAGTTACTGGACTGTGACAGCTGGTCTAAGGTAAGAGCTCATGTCAATCAGCTATGGTGGGAGCGGCCTCTGTCGCTGTGACGGCACATCGACAGGCATCTGAGAACGGCTCGACTTGTAAAAGGGGATATTATTTTTACAGATTAATTAAAAACCACTGCATGGATTTTTATCATTATAGGGTAGATTTGTACATACACTGCCAACACACATTAATGTTCAAACAACATGAAAAAGTGAACTTAGCATCCGATGACCCCTTTAAAGCTAAAAACATTAAAATTATGAAATGGCCGGGCCACAGTCTGATCCAGTCCTTGGCCACAAAGTTGTGGCTTAGAAACCCACTACAGTTACCAAACTATGGAAGACAGTGGAAGAAGAGTGGACCAAGATCACACCAGCGCAGTGTGAGAAACTAGTTATGTCCTGAGACTGCAGATGTGGTGAAGTCATTCAAAGCAAGGGCCTCTACACTTCCTATTAAAGGTGCAATAGGTGATTGTCTTCAAAAACAACTTTTTGTTATGCTGGTTGAAAGTCTCTTCACATGTCGATAGCAATCATTAAGTTAAGTGGTCTAAATGTATTTCGATGTGTTTATATTTTCTGTGGAAGGCGTAGGACCAAGAAATGTTTGTCCAATCAAAACTCTTGGTTCGAGCATTTTGAATGGTTGTCCTAGCTGCCTACCAAATATGTATTTTTATACCTCTGCGCACCCTGTTCGCGCAGACAGGATATGTCATTAGCGCATTTACGAACACTTTGCAGACAGAGCGCTAATGAAAGCCAAACATCAACAATCTGATCTTCCGTCCTGGTTTTGTAATTCTCTTACTAAATGTACTATAAAGTGTTCTCATGGTTAATGACGTGATGTTGTAATGGCTACTAGAGCATTTACGGTAGTTTTGTGGCAGACTGACAACTGCATATGTGCATAACGTGTGTCTATACGTTCTGGAAAGGTGAAGAGATGACTCGCTCCACCGGCATGTCTCTCTTTACTTCATTTATTTCCTTTCTGTTCATGACCTGAGTTGGATGCATGCTTGTGTACATTTTTCCTTGCGCGATCATGTATGTGGACGAGTGTGTCGACGTGTGAGGCGTTTTATTAAACTCTGGGAAAATACGCCATTTTCTCATCTCCCCTGCACCACACAGTTTTTCTTATTTTGGGCTGTTGAACATTTCAACTCAGTGTTACAATGTATTGTGCATTCATGCATTTGGGAGGCGTGGCTTTGGACGGCGATTTGCAGGGAGGGTGGGGTGCTCTCTTTCAGTGCTATCAGGCTAAAGTTAACATTTTCCAAGATCTCCTATTGCACCTTTAATTTAGAATTACAAAATTGTAATTTTAGATTATGTGCTGCTGTTTTGTTTTGTTTTGCACATGGAAAACAACAAAAGCCAGACACTCCAGAAGCAGACAAAACAACATTACTCATTTACTTTGCAGGACTCACTGTTTTGGAACCTGCGCATTTCCCCCCTTAGCTCAGTTCATTTGGGCATACTGAAATTACAGCATTAACTTATTATTGTATTCAGTTGTCATAACAATGGCACTGTTTTCAATTGCATTATTAATTAATTTACTTATTTTTGACTGCGAGTAACAGAACCAAATCCAAACCTTTATTCTGCGATCTTCATCTCCATCCTAAACAGTGACCGAAAGCATCAAAACCTGCACTGGTGCACTCATTACAAATTCAAAAGTTGCCACTTCAAGAAACTCTTGCTTTGTCACAGATTGCGACATGTCGTGTTTCTGGTCAGGTGTGTTTGAATGAGAAATGTGTGCCTTCACAGAGTAATAATCTGGATAATATTTTCAGTTATTCACAACTTAAATTCTGCTCTACACATACAAAACTATTGTATTCCACCAGAGAGGACTGCGGCTCCTTTTGACATTTTTAGCAATAAATAAATTATTGTGATTGCAAGGCAGGCAGCGAAACAGACAAAACGAGATAACAAGGTGAGAAAAGAAAACTCGAATACCAGACTAGACACAGAATAACCTAGAGGTAGCTCCGTAAAGATGCTAAACGCTATACAATACTCGGCAATAAGAGAAGGAAGTCCAAGGCTTATATAGTGTGTGTGTTTGATTGGATGCAGCTGTGTGTGTGTAATCAGCGCAACGGATGATGGGAATCGTAGTCCGGGGTGTGGTGCAACAGTCTGTGTAATGTGAATGTCAATGGAATGAGAGGGCAACATCTGGTGGTGAGCGGACTGAAGGCCATCGGCCAGATTCAGGACAGATACAAATATGTTTTAGCAACTGTGTTGCTATAATGCCTTTTGATCACATTCTCTACCTGTTACACAGTCATCTGAAGCAATAACATATAATCTTTACCAACAATTACACTTAAACCACTTTTTTAGAAGTGATATGGTTAAACACCAAAACTTCAAAACTTCAGTTGAAATAAACTGTGTGGAGTTGGTGACACCCTTTCTGTCAGGTAGGAATTTCCTGTTAATTAACTACATGCTAATGATTATACATATTCGGACATCATGTGTTTTTGCATTTTGTCGTGCAGTATCACAAGGATCTCTGTCAGTGCTTCTCCCACAAAACAGAACAAAAGCTTCAGAGCACAGCTGTCCAGTCCAGTGTCTGTGGCCATAGGCAGAAAAACGAGAGCTTCACTCACAGGGCACAACGGTGCCTTTGTGCTTGTAATTACTCTATGTCTACTCAGACAAGTACTGAGTGAGACTCAATAAGACAGAGACACAAGTTAATTGAGGCTGTTGAAACACATCAAATGAGACCTATTTGATCCACTTGAAACATACATCTTGAGACAAAGTATCACATAGTTAGCTGAGTAAAACTGTCTGGAATCTGGATTGATATTTATTTTCCTTTGCACTCTACTGTCAAACAAATTGAATAACATTATACAACCTCAAAATGTCAGATGCAATAATTGTCCAAAAGTAGTTCGGGATATTCTCATTTTCTGTAATTTGATTTTTCTAGGATCATATCTTAGATGGATTTCAAAATACAGTGCAAATGGGACACGTGTACTTTTCTTTGTGAAATTATGACCATACAGTGTTGATTTTAATAGCAGCTACTGTGGTAGAATTTAATTTAACGCATTTTCCTGGTAACCATGTTAACAGCATTCTATTTATGTCACTGCATGAGTAAATGTATCAAATAAAAAAACACCATTCAATGAACAAGCAGCATTGTCCATGTGACACATGTTCTTTAATAACACACATGTGCCAGCATTGGGAAGCTATTTTGTTAAAAAACGTAGAACGAAAATGTCCACTAATAAGTATTTGCACATTGTAAAAAGATAACAAAGATGATAAGATAATTAACATCACTGTAAACTGAACACACACACACAAACATATATATATATATATATATATAGACAAAGTACTGGCATGAAATTCTAGATGGTGCAGTCCAATAGGTCTAACTCAATCAGACAGAATGACATCATTACATGGCACACTCAAATATAGGACTAGTGCTTGCTGTAGCAGTTTGCAGCATGCTTCAGAAACAACTGAAATCAACATCTAAGATAAGTGAATGCTATTTTAACCCATATCACTGTATATGCTGCGTGGTCTGCCTAACTGAATTAAAAAATGAGCAACCATAAACAAGTTTAAACTAAGTGTCATGTTAGCAATTTACATTGTATGCAGAAGTGAAACATTAAGTATATTAGCAGCAGCATTTAGCATCAATGTTTATACAGCTAGAGCAAATGCAGTTTTGAGCATGTAATCGCTCTGAGGACATGCTAATAGTAACGGACATGAAAACAAGTTAAATGAAATAAGCACTCTTGTGTATGCATTTCAGCTAGAAGTGCACCGATAGCAATTTTCTTGGCCGATTCCGTTATCCGATTTTTTTGTAAACGTCACCTGCCGTTACCGATTTTTGCCGATTCTGATCCCTGGCCAATCAATCGGTGCATCTCTAATTTAAGCTGAGGTTCATCATATACAGCAGTGTAATCTCAATGCTCACATTCGTTATTTTCAAGGTCGATGTTTTCATTGTGCAGATAAAAGTTGTCAGGGTTACAGTGCACAAAAACTGCTATGGACTTGAAATAACTGCAGAATATAAACGTTCAGTTTTAGATCTCTGTAATTAATAATTGATTTACAATCAATTATAAAATTATTTGTAATTTTTTTTAGTATTAATGTTCACGTTCGTTATTTTCAAGGTCGATGTTTTCATTGTGGTGAGTGTTTTGTTTTAAGCTGGACACAGCGTCAGAAGCACGTGCTTATCACAGTCATATCAATGACAGCTTTGTCGGAGAAGGCAAATAAGAGTTATCCCTTAAGATCACTATCTATAGTTGTTGTAGTACCGAGTGAAATGCATTATGGGTAGTGTAGTTCACAGAAATGTTTTTGTGAGACATGTGCTCTTGCTGTGCTTTGTAGATCAGAAACGGAGAAAGAATGGTTATATTCTGCAGTTATTTCAAGTACATCCAGGAGTTTTTGTCTTTTATCTGCACGAGAGAACAAAATGGCATGCATCGGCTGACTTTGTCCGTCTCATCACTGCATGAACATGAATTAACAAGCTGTTACGCTGCCACTGGGACTGATGAAGTGGAGAAAGTAACAGCAGTTATCAAATTATTTAATTATGATATTTGCTCATGTGGGTGCTGGGATCTTATCTATCGGATAGCAACGTATATCCATTTTGTTCATTGACATTACACATAGTGCGCGTCTAATTACCGTTAAGCCGGTCGCCGTGGTAGCCAAGCCTCACATAGTCATAGGACACTAGTGTTAAGCCAGTCGGCGTGGTAGCCCAGGCACACATAAATAGTAATAAATGCGATTCATATGGCTCTTTGGTGCAGCAGCAGTATTTCTTACATGCTCACAACAGCATGTTGTGGATGTTATTGGCTGTAGGAAGTCTCGGTACTTGCTCTACCACAGCAGCAGCGTAGCAGATCTATTCCGCCAAGACCAAATACATGGCACAGCCGACTGGTTCTCTGCTGTAAGGGTAGCCAATGAGCTCGCTGCTCAACATTCAAATATATGACTAGTGCTTGCTGTAGCAGTTTGCAGCATGCTTCAGAAACCCTCCAACTTCCCCAGCCTATACAGATCTGCTATGAGGTGATTCATGTGTGCTATATTGGGTTATTTCATGTATGTTACATGTATTTCTTACATGCTCACAGTAGCACGTTGTGGATGTTATTGGCAGTAGCAAGTCTCGGTACTTGTTTTAAAAACTGATTTAGAGAGCTCTCTTATTGGAATTCTTATTAGTAAAAATTCAGTTTTAGATCTCTGTAATTAAAAATGGAAATCAATTGAGACATATGACTAGTAAAAATGCATTTGTAGATCTCTTTAATTGGAATTTCTACTAGTAAGAATTAAATTAGAGAGCTCTGTAATTGGAATTCTTACTAGTAATATTCCAACAACATCTCAACAATGCCCACGCCTTTTGCAAAGTGTGTCACACTAATTTTAATATCAGACAAGGTGGGAAAAATGACTCCGCGTATTAAATCACAAAGCACAATCGACACACAGCTGAACGATGGTTCGTTGTTTGTCCATATATGCACCACTTACTACAGCGGCACGCACAACTCACACGGCGTGCAGTTTCCGAGACTGAAGTATATATATGGGTATGTATTAGGGTCACCGATGGCTGACAGACATCATGAACTTGATTAATATGAGACTTAAAACTCAGATCACAGTCCAAAATGACACCCAGGTTACCTTCATAATCATACACACAAAGACCAAACAACAACACACTAAATGCAATATACTTAAAATAAAAAATAAAATATAATTTGATGCAGTTCACTTCTTCTTATTACTATTTTTTTTTTTTTTTACAATCAATTATAAAATGATTTGTATTTTAACAATTTTAACAATTTTTTTTAATACAATATGGTTTGCCACCATAGATTATTATATTATTGTGCAACTAATTATATATATATATATATATATATATTGGGGGTGTAACGATACATGTATTCGTACCGACACGGTACAGACATCTCGGTTCGGTGTATGAGGCCTTACAACGAATACAGGCAATCCATCCTCAATCCAGAAAGGGGCAGCCGCAGTAATGCAACTCTGTTTGATAACCGGCGGCAGAAGAACAGCGAATGCCAAGAGTTGTGGATTCGAAAACAAAGACCACTAGACAGTGCTGATTCTGAACGCGTCTCTCACTGACAAAGGAGTATAACGTTACTTTAAAGGCTTGCGCATTCAACTGTTTGCGAAATGGAGCTTTGTGCTCGTGTATCCTACCCCTCTCATTCGGCACAAATCCAAATATTCCATAATATTTCCATATTTGCGATGCATCCAAATGCTAAACTATTACGTATTATGTAAATTATAGACTTTGCACTTCAGTCGCGTTCCAACAGTGACAGAATGAGGCGGGCGCGCTGAAGTTTGGTTCGCTGTTTTTTGTTTTGATAAAGTACCAACTGCGCTGTCAAATTAGCAATGCTAGAAGCCTGGAACTGATATGTTTTGTGTTTGTGTGTGCCGGCGCGATTACTTAAACTTTATACTAGCAAACCTCATAAACCTCATACTAGCAAAATCAACTTAAACAAAAAACAAATAGAATGTCGCTTTTTGCCATTTGAGTTTCCTTTCTTTCACAAAACTGAACTGAAACTCAACAAATATAGACTGTTACGTGTCACACGTTTTTTTCCCTTGTCTATCAGTAACTAAATTAAATATATTTCAAGTATTTATTCCTCGAATGTATATATATATATATACTGCAGATTTTATAGCTTATATGACATTAATTTGATATAATGTTTAGTATTTTCACATGTAAAAACTGTAATTTGCACTACTGTCTGTGTAAAATAAATGAAAAGAAACCTAGCATAGTAGATTTTTTTTTTCTGTTGTACCGAAATCGTATCGAACCATGACCCTCAAACCGAGGTACGTACCGAACCATGACATCTGTGTACCGTTACACCCCATATATATATGTACACACATTTTTTAAGTAAAATTACTATCTATTGTCTTGTAAGTTCCAGTTCCATTTTTGTTTGTTTTGTTTTGTTTTGTTTTTTGCTGTTTCATTTTTACATTAATTTTTCAGTAAATTATTATGTAATATTATGTACAAATATTGTTATTAGATTATTACAGTGCATACATCTTATTTAAAAGCTTTTATGATATTTAGGCTGTAATGCTAAAACATGGGATTTTACTTCTTACTCTCATTAGATACCGAACCGTAACTACATACACCCATGATAAATGTACATTTCACTGGATTCACTTAAGTAACTTTAAAAAGCTCTATTTGGTATTTCTCCAGTTGATGCTATATTAGCCTGACAGTGGGTGTGAGCAGGTTCATCGGAAACATGCACGTACTATCAAAATACTGTGATGGTATTAGTGATAAACTGATTAATCTCATCCGAAAGATTCCATAACAAGAAGGCATTTAGCTTGGATGACAAATAAATCATATGCGTAACAGCCTGTTTATCCTACAATCCGTGATCACTTAATGTCGGCTCTTATTCAAAAGATCTCATAAATGCCTTGCTGTGTCAGTGAGTCAATGAGCGCGTGCTGGTATATTGATGACCGTCTGAGATGACATGCGTTTCAACAGTATATTTCCTATCCGCTTCTTGGAGACATTCACATGAAAGGATGAATGAATGAGTCGGACTTACCTCGAGTCTCTTTTGCCATCCTGTCCGTGTATGTAAGTGTGTGCTGTAGTTTTGAGTCAATTGTTCTTTCTCAAACCGACTGTCTACGCATATTTTTGGAGACCACCTGCCTGCCCGCACAGGTGACCTAACATTATTTACCAGCTACGCCAAGCAGATGCCACTGAAGTCCAGTCCACTGTTCTAATAACTAGACACTTACATCAGTCGCCGATATCAGAATTAAATCTCCAGAATCGCGCCAAAAGTGATACTGCTGAGAACTACTATGACGCATCAATCGGAAAGTAGCCTATCCTGTCACACGAACGCATCTCTGACGAGCATTCACGAGCTTCAGCACTATGACGAGCATCATGAATGATGCTGGGAAGATATCTGCTATATATGTGCGTGAATAATCACTGTGCATGTTATTATTAACACAGGGGAAGCTGTCCTCACGGATTCCTGCATTCTCATGAACGTTCATTATGATTTAGTTAAAGGTTTCATACATCATTTTACGAAACCCCCAGCGCCTCATGCCAGCTGTGTGATATCTAATTAGACTAACTGGGACATCAGGAAACACATAGGCATATAATTGTAAAATATTGCAGATTATAGGATCTTTGTTAACAGGGTCGAATATTTAAAACATGCTCGGCTTTATAAAGCAATCCTGAGCGTCTGCTAAATTAGCAAATGCAATAAATTAATAAATAAATAAACAAATAAAATTAATATTGTGGATGGTTGTCTCTCGCAATTCACATTGCAATTCACACCTCAACGTCATTATCCTGTTATTCAAAACGCTACCGTTTATGTAGACTTAATCTATAATAAATGTACAATTTATCCACGTACCGAAATTGATGGAAAATGTGAGTAGCATGCTGTTGCTATGGTTACTTAATCTGCATCATATGTAAATACGCTAACTAATTTGTAATCTAACTTTGCTCCATATATATATATATATATATATGTTAAACATTTTAAATAATATGAACCATGATTTGAACCATGTTCATGTTCTTATATTTGTATGAATAATATACTGATTCCTCATGAGACACACAAGTCAAAAACATTTGACATCACCGATTTCAAATCTGGCACCGCATGTTTTAAAGAAAGCATGTCTTCCTGCAATGTCAAAACCTTAAAATCACTTTTCTCAGTGGTGGACGAAGTACTTGAGTAAAAGTACAGATACGTATAATAAAATATTACTCCAGTAAAAGTAAAAGTGCTCCTTTTTCAATTTTACTCAAGTGAAAGTACAAAAGTACCCAATTTTTTATATTAGCACATATTTTTTATAATCCTTCTGCTGAAATTACCTGGGATTTTCCCAAAATAAAAACTATATGGAGTAAAAATACATTTTTGTTGTTCACTATGTTGATGAGACTTGATAATTACTGTAGTTACCATGTTCTGAACATCACATCCTTTCTTTTCCCCTCAGATGTAATCTTGTGGTGGAATAAAAATATTTGGACTTTATATCTAAAAATTACCTCAATTTAGCACCAGCAAGCTTGTTAGCTAGGCAGTCAGCATCCACTAACTATATTTACTTATTTTCAGTATGGTTATGAATAAACAATCCTAAAATTCAACATTAGTAACTTTTTACAGTATCACAAGATCTCCCGGTTGTTACTTGTGAATTCAGTTGGCTGGAGACTCACTCTAAACGGATCATTTGAATCAATGAGTTGTCAACTCGAGAACAGCTGCAATCGGATCTTTCCAATTCGTGAATTAATCGTTTGGTGCGATTTGCGAATTGATTTACAGGTTCATTGAAAAGAATCACGAATCGGACACCGCTTCTGCGTCTCGGTGCACGTGATATATTATAAGGAGTAACGATATGTTTTATGAAATTTAGTGAAGTAAAAAGTACTATCTTACGCTTTGGAATGTAGTGAAGTAAAAGTGAAAGGTTACTCAAAATAAAACTACTCCAGTAAAGTACAGATATTTGAAAATTGTACTTAAGTACAACAACATTAGCACGTATGCTAACGTGTGTGCAAACTGTATGTGTGTGCGTCTGTGAGGAAGAGAGAGTAGGAGAAATAGAGTAAGTGCTTTCCGTACATAATAAAACGTAATTGTGTATCAAAACCATGGAAATAATCTGTCATTTTTGTCCTATTGTTTACAGTATTTATTTAGTTGGACAGTGTCGTTGTGGGTTTTGGTTAATTTGCTGTTTTAGGCTGTAGGGACCTTTGAAGTAACTGAAATCATGTGGCGAAGAGATATCTAGAGATACTCTGCGTTCCATTTGGACAGGCTCATCCCTATGCCCTAATCCCTTCAAAGGGTTTACTCTCCGGAGTGAGAGCTTCGAAGGGTTGAAGGGTGTAGGGGACCAAACAACTGTTTCTTAAAGTGCCCTTCTGCGTCATCATCCCGTGACCACACGGAGGCACCGTCATCATGGAAAGAATCACACAAAGGATCATGGGGGCCCGAAGTGTTCGAAATCCTTCATTCTGAAGGGCCCTTTGAAGTGGCCAGTTTTGAGCACTTCAGTTTGGAACGACTCTTCAATATGGCGGCCATGATTGTTTTCACTCCAAAGTGCCCTTCGGAGAGCGATATATCCCCTTTGGAACACCCAAAACCCGACCAATTGCTACTCAAAACTAGCCCAAAAATAGCCCAATCGCGTTTCGCGGGTTAAAATACGTGTTTTTTGTCTGGGTTTTTTTCACTGAATAAATATCAGAGTTTAGGGGTCTCTTCAGCCCGCAGACATGTAAAATAACCCGAGGCAAGAGTGTTAAAGTAGCCCAATTCCACGGGAAAACCACAGACTTGGCAACACTGGTGCGTTTCCCTGAAAATAATGCATACCTTCAGAATGTTCGTCAGCCAATCAGATTCAAGTATTCAACGGCCCGTAGCATAAAATTGGGAAGGGCATATAGAGGTCTAGAGGGGCCTTTTTTTTTTTTTTTTCAAATTTAATTTATTGTAAATTATTTACTACCCATGGCTTTTAGTTATTTGTCTCTTATTTTCCTGTTTTGTTGTTTACTCACTTATATTGTTGTTGTAATGACATAGTGTTTGGCATTTAAAAGTATATAAATTGTATTATTTGTATTAAAATAACTGATCGTTACACTAGATAAGACCCTTCTTTCTCAACTGGGATTGTTTACAACCGCATTTGGGATTATTTGAAGCCGCATTTAAACTGCATTTCGAAAGTTCAAAATCAGGGCACCATAGCAGTCCATTATATGGAGAAAAATGCTGAAATGTTTTCCTCGAAAAACAATTTCTTTACGACTGAAGAAAGAAAGACATGAACATCGTGGATGACAAGGGGGTGAGTAAATTATGTGTAAATTGTTCTGGAAGTGGAGTTCTCCATTAAGTGAAGAAGAAAGTGAAGAAGAAAAGACGATCGGTTCTTGTGTCATTGATCTAATAAGGCAATACAGTGATCTGTTAAGACATGTTGAAGAGCCACAAAACGGTATTTATTGTTTGAATTTCTTAAAAAATGACAACATTTTAAAGCTGTGACCTTGTTTCATACCAGAAGTAACCTGCTCTGTCTTGTCTGTTACCGTGTTGTCAGTTTCCTCTTTGCCTCACAATGTATTTTTCACTGCGTGAGAACATGATGTGTAGTATGAGAGCAGCATTGTTTGTCGGACATAGCAATAGTAACTAAGGAGGACAGGTTTTTGCAAAGGGTCAATTACAGCTTGTAAGCTCGGAATGTTCTGAAAGCTATCTTTGCGTTCAAGTCAGAGATTAGGAAGTTCTGGGTTCATTCCGACTTGAACCCAAGGTACAACATGTACTTTGCCACTGCTATGCTGCAATAAACATCTTCTTCAAGATCTTCGACATCCTCTTCACTTTTTCTTACAGCGCCCTTTCCTGCTTTACTATGTCCTTCTCTATATGATTTAACAGCTTCCACATATATTTTTTCTGTGGTTTAGACAGCATAAATTAGCAGAACAACATATTCAGTTGTACATTAACCCTCCAATCCATGCTGTTGTTTACATCCGAGTATCTCCAATATGGCCACGCATCCAGGTAGCTGCCCAAACCGTGGCGTAAGTGCAAACCCTCTATAGTATGTAACAATAAAGTATAGTTTACTTATAAATTAATTAAAAACATACAAAAGCAAACACACCTGGTGCACATTCTTTGTTCTTTATTTTCTAGAAGAAGAGTTTAAAAATCTGTTTTTTGTAGTTAATTAATAGAAAGTACACCACTATCTTGCTCCGATGAAAATTACTTGAATGCACCTGGCATCTAAACACGACTTCCCAACTTGTACTTACGAAAATGGGTAAGTACAAGTGGAACAATGCTTTACATCTCCGGGCTCTTTTATAGTCAGATTAACGTATTTTCTGAGCCAATAATATAATGCTATGGAAATTGTTTTAAAAAGCACTTTACAGTGTAGCAATGACAGTCTTTTTGCAGTAACACACATGTAATGAGTGGTTAGATGACAGGAAGCGACCCTAAAAACTGGGTTGCAGAGTGGATTATAACTTCTTGGTTTGCTGTTGGGGTTATTTCTAGTGGGTAATTTTTTCATGCTGCCATGGTGAAAGTAGGAAACTAGGCCATCTTTCCACCTGTGCAACAGCCAATTTAAATGGGTGGGTTTGATTGAAAGAGGTTAAAACAGCCAGCAGGTCAGATTATGGTGTTCTGTCTTCTTCTGTGAATCACCAACATTAAAATTTCACAAATGAGTTTCTATCACATAAAGTGACCAACCTTCAATTTTACTTATTCATCAGTCTCATTTTCTTCATCTGATCTGTTCCTGCTTTTCCACTCTTTGATTTGCCATCTTTTGAAACCTGACTGTCACTCTATTAAGTGTGTTTCTGTTATTTTCCATAAATATGCACATCCATGCGAGAAAAGAGAGGGCAATTGTGTTGCCTAATCCTCAGTGGAAAAGACACTCAAGAATGATATATTCTTCATTTGCCAGTACTTCTAAAAGCAGGATCACTGTACGTATTGTGAGTCTCAGACTGCCTTGTAGATGTTACAGCAGAAGAGAGTTGTTTTCTCTCTCTCAGCATGCACTAACCACTTGTTAACAACTCAGAGAATATGCATTCAGTTGAATGATTGAATGATCCCATTCCTTGTGGCAACAAAAAAAATTTGAATTAATCATTCCTAAAGACACCCATAAACATGTGCACACACTGCTAATTTACTTGCAAAGAAAGTGCTGTCTAGTATTTGGTTTATATATAAAACATATTGGCCACATCTATCATATGTACTTTTAAAAATTGAAAAACTCTGGCTCAAACTGCTGTTATAATAATAATAATAATAATAATAATAATAATAATAATAATAATAATAATAATTCACATATAATTCACACAATATCATTCAAGTTTAATATATAACCTTCATCAAATTATAACCTTCAACATTGTTTAGAAGACTGTGGGCAATTTAATACATGAATCATCTCATATCTCAGAGGGTGTTGTGTCCCTCTCCATTGCAATCTTTGGAAGCAGAAGCCTGCAGCCTCCACAAAGTGTATTTTCATTAGCCTCATTTTCACACCAAGTTTGTTTCTCCATATACCACTTATCAATGCCAACTTATCAAATTCAGATAAATATGGCATATGAACAGTGAAGGCAGATATTGGTTGCTGATATCTTTCAGAAGCAGCAGAGCCCATCATTTTTTCCCCTTAGAACTGCTTTAATTCAACAAGGCACTGGAAATTATCATGCAGTTGCTGCAGATTTGTCGGCTACACATCCATGATGCAAATCTCCCATTCCACCACATCCCATGGTTTGAGATCTCATGACTGTAGAGGCCATTTGAATATAGTGAATTCTTTATCATCTTCAAGAAACCAGTCAGTGATGATTTGAGTTTTGTCACATAGTGCATTACCCTGCTGGAAGTAGCCAGATGGGTACACTGTGGTCATAAAGGGATGGACATGGTCAGCAACAATAGGCAGATTGGCTGAGGCATTTCAACAATGCTGAATTAGAACAAAGGGGCCCAAAGTGTGCAAAGAACATATCCCTATATCATTACACACACCACCAGCCTAAACTGTTGATAAAAGACAGTATGACTTCATGATTTTATGTTGCTTTTGCCAAATTCTGATACTATCATTTGAATCACAGCAGAAATTGATCAGAGCAGGCAATCTTTTACCAGAATTCTATTGTCCAATTTTGAGTTCATGCTAATTGTAGCCCTGGTTTCCCATTGTTAGCTGACAGGAGTGGCACCCAGTGTGGTCTTGTGCTGCTGTGGTCCACCTGCTTCAAGGTTTGACGCGTGTTTAGAGATGCTCTTCTGCGTACCTTGGTTGTAACGACTGGTTATTTGAGTTACTATTGCCACTCTATCAGCTCAAATCAGTCTGGCCATTCTCCTCTGACCTCTGGAAACAAGAAGACATTTTCATTTACAGAACTGCCACTCACTGGATATTTTCTCTTTTTTGGACCATTCTCTGTAAACCTTAAAGATGGTTGTTTGTGAAAATCCCAGTAGATCAGCAGTTTCTGAAAATGCTCAGACCAGCCAGGCACCAACAACCATGCAATGTCACTTAAAGTCACTTAAATCACCTTTCTTCCCTATTCGGATGCTGAGTTTGAACCTCAGCAGACCATCCTGACCATGTCTACATGCATCATTGCACTGAGTTGCTGCCATGTGATTGGCTGATTAGATATGTGTCTCTGTCCTGGCACCACCAACTGGCACCAACAACAGAATTTAAAATAGTCACCTTATATTTACCCAAATAACTCTTCTGCTTAGGCAAGTTCTATATTTCTCATCTGTAAATTGGTTGTCTGCTAAATTAATGTAAAATGGACTGGAGGCAAGCACATATATATTCAGGTCAAGTGCTTGTAGCTTTCTGCGAACCTACTTTAGGAACTAACACACCTTTTTTGCCTAGCAAGTCCCTAGATGGTCCTCACTAAGAGGATGTGCTGACTGATGCAAGTTCTACAAGAAAGCGGAAACAAGTCTCAGTTGAGTGACCCATTGTTAGCAGCTTTCAGGACAAAGCAAACATCATTTGCATCTGAAGAGTGAGCAATTCGGAAAGATGAATAAGAGATAAAACCCTTGTCAATATTGGTTCCCGAAGGAAGAAGATGAAATGTCCCTGAGGGTCCTGTTAAGCGAATATGGATTAGCATGTATGTAGGTACAATTAAACAGCAGCCCACTGTGAGAGAATTGCCACAATGATGACATCAAAAGCATCACCGCTCTCTCTCTCTAGCTCTGTTACTATTTATAGACTCTCATCAGCAATGGCTGGAAGGTAATGTGGCTGCTTCCCTCCCGGTATTCTCTCTCCATGGCCATATCTGAATAGTCTGTCATAATGTCCATTTCTGCTCCTCACATTTTCTGTTACCTTGAAATTCAATTATCAGATTTGAATAGCTGTCAGATGGCGTAGGCTGATGTGCTAGTTAATGTGGGCTGGTCAAACTATATCCTTAGGCAATCATAACATGCTTTAAAATATTCTCCTTACAAAGAATATTACAATAAACCTCATGTTTATTCAAAGAAAACCAATCAAATTTTTAATTCTGACAGCTCCATCTGGTCAAAAACTAAGACATTTCAGCCTCTGATGTGTGAAATTCATTTTGTGAAATTAGTTTATTAAAACTGTTTATAATGCTCTCAAGTATACTTGATTCTCAGAAATTCTTGTAAGGACAAAAGATTTCTAGATGCAGGTTTTATAATGTGTTCAAGTTTATTATGCAGCATATTTAACTCCAACCCCTAATGTGTAAAATTAATTTTGTTAAAATAGTTTGCTAAAAAAAAGTTTATAACATTCTTAGGAAAACTTGGAAGTCCACTTCCAAAACAAAGATTCACATATAATATACTCATCCCCTTGTCATCCAAGATGTTCATGTCTTTCTTTCTTCAGTCGTAAAGAAATTATGTTTTTTGAGGAAAACTTTTCAGCAATTTTCACCATATAATGGACTGATATGGTCCCCCGATTTTGAGCTTCCAAAATGCAGTTTAAATCGACTTCAAACGATCCCAAATGCAGTTGTAAACAATCCCAGCCGAGAAAGAAGGGTCTTATCTAACGTAGCAATCGGTTATTTTCATAAAAATAATACAATTTATATACTTTTTTAATGTCAAACACTCATCTTGTCTTACTCTGCCTGAACTGTTTTTTTTCCGGTTTATGACAGTTAGGGTATGTCGAAAAACTCCCATCTCATGTTCTCCCTCAACTTCAAAATTGTCCTATATCGTTGTTTTACCTTTTTTGTTAAGGGTGTTTGATCATCTTTGCATGTTCACTTTGCATGCTCACAGACTGGGTTGGTACTTCTGCAGCGATGTAAGATGATTTTGAAATGATTTTTGAAGTTGAGGGAGAAAATACGATTGGAGTTTTTCGACATACCCTAACTGTCTTGAGGCAGAATACAGAGAGTTCAGGGAGAGCAAGGCAAGACGAGCGTTTGAGATTAATAAGTATTTAAATTGTATTTTTTTTATGAAAATAATCAATCGTTTCACTAGATAAGATCCTTCTGGGATCATTTACAATCACATTTGGGATCGCTTGAAGCCGCAATTAAACTGCATTTTGGAAGTTCAAAATCGGGGAACCATAGCTGTCCATTATATGGAGAAAAATGCTGAAATGTTTTCCTCAAAAAACATAATTTCTTTGAAAACGACTGAAGAAAGAAAGACATGAACATCTTGGATGACAAGGGGGTGAGTACATTATATGTGGACCTTTGCATGAGGATGACAGATTTCCAAACACAGATTTCACAGTGAGTTCAAGTTTATTATGCATATTCACTACAATGACCAACAGGAATCTGGAATTAAAAATAAAAATAAAAAAGATTGTATTTTAGCCCTTATTGAATAATAATAATAAATTTAAACTTGTTGTAGTGTAAAATATGAAACTTTAATATGCATTCACTAGTTAAATAAAACCAGTTTTAATACACTGTAGGCTAGAAATAACAGCAAATATCATATAAATACTCGTTAATACTGTACAGCTGAAACTAGCAGTCCAAGTGAGCTTAAATTATATGATCAATTTCTCTATTGATCACTGTGCCTGATTTCCATTGTTGATTGAGGTCTTTCACATATAATATGTTCCAACTCATACTGTCCTGGCATCTTTTATGGAAAATGAAAATGCACATGTAATGGACAGGACGTGACTATGTATGCATCTATGGATTGATCTGCCACAGTTACAGCTTAGATGACACATAATTAGCTTGTAATGAATTCCTCTTTCCCTCCTAATCAACAGCTGGGCTCTCATTCCACTTCATCAAGCTGCAGTGATCATCACATTCTCACATATACACTGACACTTTATCATGGATGGGCAATCACTGCTCTCTTAGTCAGCTTTGTTTAAAGTACATTTATCAGCTAGCTTCATGACTAAAATCATGTAGTCTCTTGCACATAAAGCACATAAATGTATATCGATAAAAATTAAAATCGTATGAAGAGCAGTGATTCAAAGTTGATTATAAATACACGCCACGAGTCATTCAAACTCAAAATGGAATACACTTACGCCCTCTAGTGGTTCTATTCTGCACCTACTCAGGCCTTAATTATTTCACACCTTTTTAAAGAAATAGACAAGTCTTTTAAATTTTAATAACCTGTAGTTTAACAACTTCAATGTAATGACTGATATTCTCATACAAAAAAATAAATGAATTAAATTAAATAAAATGAATATAAAATACAATTCCATAAGATGGTTAAGAAGTTGTAAAATTACATTGCTTAGCAGGCACCTAAATATTGGTTTGCAGAAGTTGCAAGAAGCCGTGCATCTTCTGTTTGATTAAAATTAATTTAGCTGATTAAAATGCAGCATGTATGCAAAAATAATATTTGACATAGAGAGTTTTCTTAGATCTAACTTCTTAGTGAGATCACAGAATGTGCACTTAATATATAAAGGCTTTCTGAGATAGAATGTTTATATGAAGAAATCGATTTTGAAGCATATAAGATTTAAGATTTAAGATTTGCCTGAGACAAAAAGACTTACCCAGGGAGTGGAGTGGGTGATGGAGTAATAAGTTGATTATCGAGGGACCAAAAAGAAATGGGAATGGAAAGGGGGACAGCCAGGATGCCCCACTGTGCTGCCATGAAGGGCAGTAAGTAGGACCATTCCAAAGTGCGCTGGGCGATCTTGGAAGGCTGAAAGAAGTGGGAAACTCGGGTAACTGATGAAAAGCAGGATCCCAGGCAGGGAGGGGCTTCCAGTGAGAAGGCAGCAAGATCACTGGGGGACACAGAAGCAGGGGCTGGAAACAGGGAAGCTGATTGCCGAGAACAGAGAGAATCCATGGCAGGCAGCAGCGGAGGGGGAGCCTGATGAATTAAATAAATAGGAAAACTAAGAAGGAGAATGAATGATAACATGCAAGAAAGGAAGCAATAATGATATGAATAACAGGGAAACAAGAGGATGTGGAATCATGCCATAATGACAGTGGATCCTTCCAATATTATTCAGTGGTGATTGCAGTTGTAGTTTGTGTCCAGTTTTAGCTGTAACTGAACTTTTTATTTGTAAACAAAAGTTTTACTTTTGTAACATTTTTTATACTTAGATTTTTTTTTTTTTTTTTTTTTGCCTGTTTTGCTGTTTGAATAAAGCTGTTATCTGCATAGACATGTGGTAAATACATTATGTTATTCACCATCCAAGGTCAACAAGTGTGAATTTATTGATTGTAAAATTTGGGTTAATCCACATTGGTAAGTATGTGAGGATGGAGACTGGCTTTTTTTCCATTTTCAACCATGCTGTTAGTGCTGTATGGACTATAGTCTTTTGGAATAGACTGTTTTTTTGTTTTTGTTTTGTTTTTTATTATTATTCAAATATTTTCAATTAAGTGTTGCTTTAAAGGGATCAAGTAAAAAAAATGAGTGGATTCTGACTAGCTTAAACACTTCTGCCTGGCCTGTTCATAGAAAGTGATATATTCACAGAAGTGTTTAAAAGCAGCCACCTATCAGTGAGTACTGAATTGAGTCTGTACTTGGTACTACTAGTACTGCAAAAAGGCTGTTGTTACGTTTTTCAAATTTCAGTATCGACATGGTACAGAAGTACTAATAGCCTACTTTTAACAATAACCAAAATCATTAGTTAGCGAGTTGCTGAATTACTGAAATACTTCTCTTAAAGTTGAACAATAGATAGAAGGTTTGGAAACACATCAGTGTTCAAACTGTCAAAAGTCAGTAGTGATGCACCAATCTTGATTTTTCATGGCCGATTCCGATTTTTTACAAGCATATTCCGATTTATTTATTTTTTTTAGGCAAGAGATAAGATATGAAAATATGACTACATGAACAAGAAGTTGTTTTGCTCTATTACAGGGAAACTTTCTGTAGCCATTTAAAATTAGAGGTAGCCACTGCATTTTAATCACGATCCAGTAGGGCTGGACAATAATTCAATATCAATATATTTTGGGATATAATTTTTTCAATAACGATTATATGATTTCTGATATTTCACTATACATTACCAGTGTTTCCCATACATTGATTTATTTGTGGTGACTGACTTTTTTGAATAAACATGAGCGCTGCACATTTCAAAATGCTATGTGGGTGTTTTGAATTAATTTATCTGTAAATGGAAGCGACTGCCTTCAGAAAGGTTTTGATGGCATTTTCATTTTATCTGATAAAGTAGCGTTCATGCTGCTTTGTGTACGGCTGTTACCAGGGAAATTGATGTTTCTGCCGCTCCAAAAGCACCACCTACTGAATGAATTTGGTATTTTTAATAACCCCATGTCCTGCAACATATTTTTGTTGTTGCTCACTCTTTTTTCTGTAACAATTCTGAGCACTTTTCATATTCTTTATCCTGGCTGAAGCACTTTTGTTTCAATCTATAAGAATAATCAGCCTATGTTATACTGTAGTTTAGTTAAATATATATCTCAATAAGGTGAGTCTGAAAGTATTATGTTTATTTGACGGTGATTTCACATTTCTTGATTGTATGAAGGCTAAATACAAATAAAAGGTGAACATTAATTTATTTGTAACATTTCTTTTCTAAAATATTATATAATTTTATAGGAGGAGGTTTCATAGATTTGGCAAAAAAAAAAAAAAAAAAAAAAAAATCAGAAGTTTGTATAAACATCTGTTGTAGGTGTTTTTGGCAGTCATTCCAAGGCTTTTTAAAATATTGTTCATATCCTTATCAGAATTATATCGTAGAAATATATTGTGATATAAATTTTGGTCGTATCATTCAGCTCTACGATCTATAGAAAGATTCTGAATACATGAGCAGTTTCTGATCTAATTTCAAAATCTGAATGAAAAACAGAATGGTCTAACTTTGTCTTTGTGAAATTATGCTACATAAAAAATATCTGCAGGAAAAAAAAAACAGCACACTTGTTCATTGATGGTGCCAAAATTCACTCTCTGACAGCAGGTGGTGCTTATGGAACAGCAGTGATTCAGCATTTCCCTGATTGCCGCTGTAAACAAAGCAGCACTGCGCCTAGAAATATACGGATAATACAGTGGCAAGATGAAAAGAAAATACCATCTAAGCTTTTCTGAGTTCCCCTTTAGAGATACATTTATATACAGTACTGTAAATACCCCCCAACTAAATTGTATGGATTTTCTTCCAATTTTTCACGCATCGTGAACAGTGAGCTTGCTCTGCTAGTATTTTCTCCTATTTGTGTCCGTCTTCATCATCTTTGGCCTTTGTTAATGTCCCATGTACAGACTTAGTAATATTTGCACACAAATGCTATTTTGTAAAATGCCTGCAATACAGTTTGTGTGCAAGTCCTGAACAGAGATCATCTGAAATAAAACAAAAGAGCTGATTGCTAAACGCACGTTTGGAGCAGAAACTCGCCAGTTACGATTTATGACAGTTCGAACTGTCATACAATGCAATCTAGAGTCAATCATTTCAGAGTAAACAGAAACAATTCAAATTTAACTATTTATTATCAGTCAGGTAAATGTATTATGCCAGTTACATAGCCAATGCAGAGATCATCAATACAAGACATCAAATTTCCTAAGATAAATCTAAGAGTAAAGGATGTATACCTGACTTTAGAAAAATAGACACACTCCAACTCTATAGGCTCATCTGCCAACAGAAGGGCCCTCATCTTCTTGCAGCTTTCATTTAAGTACTCTGACCAAGACAAACATCCTCCAAATGGAGACAAGAACTAACAATTGGAATTTGCATACGTGAGAGAATTCCCAGATGTGAGAGTTTACAGATGGTAATTTGCATGAAAGGACACTGGGAACAGTGTTGCCAACTAATTTTCAGGGAAAGTTGCTAAAGGCAGGACAATTTGTCACTGAAAGTTGCTAAATGATGTTGTGATATCATTGTGTCTACATCATGTAATCCCAATGCAAAACTGCATTAAATACACATATATTGATATTTAAATACAACATTTAATTTTTTTAAAAAATATTTTTTTGTGTTTTTAACTAGTAAAACTACTACTAGTAATATATTTTTAGGTGATGTCATTTACACTTTAAGAAAAAGATTTAAAATAGGGAACAATCTAGGCTACTGAGGTAATTTGAAGGAATTTTCTGTATTTAATTATTTTTTTTATTTTATTTATTTATTTTTTTTTTATTATACATTGTATTTTGTGTTTTCAGTTTACAACTTAACTGAATGTCCTGGCAGAAAATTACCAGTACCTTTTCCATTTTTCTACATATATATTTTTTTTTAACTGTTTAACAAGTGCATGTGCAAACTAATAACAAGGTGTTATCATAAATGAACAATTATTAATTGCAACTAGCAACTTAATTTTTGTGATACGTGTACTGCTAGACACCTTTGATTTCATCTTTGTGTAATTGAGAGGGAAAATGTGTGCCTTTTTATAATTTAAGTCACAGTTGCTAAAAGTTGCCAAATAAATTTTAAAAATAGCTAAATTTGTTGCTAGGTGCTTTTTGAAGAAAAAGTTGCCAAGGTAGTCTAAAAAGTTGCTAAATCTAGCAACATAATTGTTAAGTTGGCAACACTGACTGGGAAATGGCATGCGCTCTATCCACCTTTTTCTGAACGGGGAAGTCTCGCAAATGGTGCTTTACATTTCTGGTCTTTGGTGTTTCTAGTTAAATTAACAGGGTTTGCCAAGTTTTCACAGCAAAACCAGCAGCAAAACTGCTACTCAAAACTAGCCCAGTGGCTTTTCAGGGGGGATCCCCCGGTAAAAATAGCATTCCGGGGGTAAAATACACATTTTTCGGCGGGGTTCCCATGGTAAAAGTAGCCAAAAATAGCTAAATTTGTTGCTAGGTGCTTTTTGAAGAAAAAAGTTGCTAAGGTAGTCTACAAAGTTGATAAATCTAGCAACATAATTGCTAAGTTGGCAACACTGACTGGGAAATGGCATGCCCTCTATCCACCTTTTTCTCTTTGAACGGGGAAGTCTCGCCAGACTGGAACAGTGCTTTACATTTCTGGTCTCTGGTGTTTCTCGTTAAATTAACATTTTCCGAGGCGATAATATAACATTAAACCTGCACACATTTACTGAAAAAGTTGAAATTCAGTCGATCTTTTTTGACCCCGTTTTAACATGGATTTCTATGGAGACTGAAAAACGAAAGCACCCAAATGGAAGATAGAATCCAACATGGCGCTGCTCATCGGTTACTCAGGAAAAAGATGGATAGTAAGGAAAATATCTCTTTAACTCTTAGGATCTGTATTAGCTTTTAACCTACTTCTTGTAAGATTGAAACCATTGTACCAGTTGACCTGAGACAATTAAAATGATACCAAACATGACTGTGAATATCACTTGGACTCATCTAGAACATTATATGCATACATGCTATTGACCATTCTGATTGACCTAAGTAAAGGGAGATGAGTGAGGGGAAGAAGTGGATAAAAATGATAGGTGAGAAAGGAGTTTGTCCAGCATCTTCTCTCAGTGAGATTTTGAAACAGATGTCTGCATGTTAATACACTGTGCATTGTCCGTATCTCAGAAGATCAAAGTGTCTAAGGTTCTTCAAGTCTTACAGACAAGTAAAGAAAAGCAAAGAGTTAACACAATGGAACGAAGATACGAATAAGCAATATTAATAATATGCTTGAATATTATTGAATTGAAACAAATAATAAAGTAAAATGCAAACAGTCTATACGAACATGATATATATATATATATATATATATATAGGGGTTGGACAATGAAACTGAAACACTCGCCAATATAGTATTGGAGGTTTCATGGCTATATTTGCCACTGTCTGGTGCCCAATCTTCACTTATTGTACATTACACCAGTTAGAGCAGAGTGTAAAGTTTCATTATGTGCACCCAATGGTTCAAACATTGTACCTTGAAGGTAGTGCTCTGTATCGGGATAATAACGCACCAATACACACAGCAAGACTGGTGACAGACTGGTTTAATGAACATGAAAATTAAGTTGAACATCTCCCATGGCCTGCATAGTCACCAGATCTGAATATTATTGAGCCACTTTGCGGTGTTTTGGAGGAGCGAGTCAGGAAACGTTTTCCCACATCAGCATCACATAGTGACCTGGCCACTGTTCTGCAAGAGGAAAATGGCTCAAAATCCCTCTGGCTGCTTTGCAGGACTTGTATTTGTCACTCCCACGATGAAATGATGTTGTATTAGCTGCAAAAGGAGGCCCAATATCATACTAATTGTGATCTAAAACCAGGTGTTTCAGTTTCATTGTCCAACCCCTGTATATATATATATATATATATATATATATATATATATATATACACACACACACACAGTTAGCAATTTCTGCAAATAACACAGTATTTAACTGTAATTTGAACTGTACTGTAGAACAGTTATACAGTATGTTACTGTATTTTATACCTGACCAAAAACCGAAAGGCTTTTTTTTCCTCTGGGAAAGAAGAAAAGGGGTAACATTTTCTATGAAGCCGGTATTTATAATATATTCTAAGGGTATTCCTAAGGCATTATAATGAATGCATAATGCACTATAAAAAACCTTATAATATGTTGTATCATCTCAGATTTAATGTATTGTAATATTTACTTATTTGTGGTTATAGCGTTTAAGAGTATGATGATTTATTCCACTTGCATCCATTATACTTCTCATAGTTATAACGTATTGTAAGTCTCATATTTTGCAATACTTAAAGCAGACAAAGACCACTTATAAGCAATAATAATAATAATAATAATAATAATAATAATAATATAATAAATTATAATTATAATATTATAATATATAAATAATATTATAATACATTTTTTTTTCTTCTCAAACAGCAATAAGATCAGGTATCAGATCAGATGAATGTGTGTTATGATTTGCTTTGAATTATTTTTATTGTAATATCAGGTTGATTACATTGATGGTAACCTTTAGACAGCTAGCAGTAATTATTATTAGTAGTATGCTTGCTAAATATATGCTAACACTTTATTTTGATGGTTCCCCAACAGACAAACTGATTATAAGTAACTTTGCAAGTATGTGAACCTTTAACCTACCCTAACCTTAACCTGTCTCCTAATACTCTAAGACTAAGATAATAATACTCTCATACTCAATAGACTAAGGGGACCATCAAAATAAAATGTAACCTATATATATACACACACACCTAACCACTCACAAGATATAGATTTAATATGGTGTTCATTGTGTGTTATAAATAATTATACTCTAAAAAGTTATAACTACAAATAATGTATTATAATTGTTGTTTTGATTATTCATGAGATTATATAGCATATTATAAGGGTTTTTTATAATGCATTATGCATTCATTATAATGCCTTAAGAATACCCTTATAATGTATTTTAAATACGGGCTTCATAGAAAGTGTTACCACATATTTCATGTCAGTGTATTTTTTTTTGGTTATTTTTCGATTTAATAAAAAACAAAACAAAAAAAAAATAAATAACAGGACGAGCAGTCACACTTTACGGTGTACGCTGATGGTAGAGAGCTTTGTGGTGGATACTCATTTTAGATTAAGGAGAACTTTCTGTGTAAAACAAATATCTTTCTTTTCTTTTTTTGTAGAAAGTTTCACCATCAAGGTGTGAACATAAACAGGTCTCGGTCTTGGTTTTGACCACGCTGGTAGCAGATGAGTTTTTATGTTAACTTGTATGAAATTGTTGACCAAGAATCCGGGTTTTTAAAGGTTGAAAGGGGTCATCGGATGCAAAGTTCACTTTTACATGTTGTTTGAACATTAATGTGTGTTGGCAGAGTATGTACACATCTACCCTATAATGATAAAAATCCATGCAGTTGCTTTTAATTAATCTGTAAAAATAATATCCCCCTTTTTCAAATTGAGCCATTCTCAGATGCCTGTTGGTGTGGCATCACACCAACAGAGGCCGCTCCCACGATAGTTGATTGACATGAGCGTCTTACCTCAGACCCGCCTTAAATCAGCTGTAACAGTCCAACTTCCATTGTTTCGATGGCAGAGCAGGGAGGTAAGTTAGACAAGAATATCTCCGATTGAGGTGTTGTGTTGCTGGATGTAATAATGAACATAGTAGTCGTCATTTACTCCCGACATCTGAGCCGCTGAAGATGCAGTGGATTACGTTTGTTTGTAAATGGAATGCGCCTCCCGATCTACATATATCTGTCTACGTTCGCGCAAATCATTCGTGATCCAGCTTCACTTACAGCAGAAGTGATTATAAGTGATTTTTTTTTTTTTTTTTTTATGAATCTTTGCGATTGCCTTTCCTAATAATGTGCTAGTTAGCAAATTTAGTGGCTAAACGCGGCTAAAGTAAACAGGCTCGTCACTCCACAAAGAGAAGATAGCGGGGTGAGCAGAGCTCATTAACATTTAAAGCAATCTCGACCAGAACAGGATGATTTTTGTAGAGCTGATTTTGGCAAGGTAAAAAAGGTGTTATTTACACTACCATTAAGAAATTTTAATGTTATAGACTTTTCATTAAGACCCTGATGAATCATATCAACTTGTGGAAAATGGACATCCGATGACCCCTTTAAAGCTGGTGTAAAGATAGTCATTTCGTTGTACATAATTTAGTGATGTTAAAGGGATGGTTTTTAAAAATAAACCTTTTGTCACACTTTATTCATGGCTCTCTATATCTAACTTTCTACCTAGCATCTTTTTAAATAAATTTTGAATAACAAGGGTAGGTAAAGAATGATAGAATTGTCATTTTTGGGTGAACTATCCCTTTGAACTAATGTGAAAGGCTCCAACATCTACATATTTTTCCTGATACCATAATCAAATGTGAAATGTTTTTTGTAAAGTTATAAATATCACTACAAAAAAACATTAAAACAATGAATTAATTAACTGACTTTTTTTTTTTTTTAGGAGATTCAGTTCTAAACAGCAAAAAAAAAAATGGATGCTAGCGATTGAAAGCAAAAGTCTTTTTTCCTGTGATTGACCAGATACGTCCTCTGCATTTGCTGTTCTCTTCATTTATATGCTTACTATCAAGTACCAAGTGGAAGCCACTTTGTTGTTTATTCAGAGGTAAGTACATCTTGCAGTATGCTGTAATACTAAATAAACTTGTGTAGATAATAAATGTGTGAAGCCTCGATTCAAGGCTTGTGCTTCACGTGACAAATAACATACGAAGCCTTACTTTCTTTCTGTTCGAACTCTCAGATCTTACGAGTACATTTACATTTAAACTCATTTAACTACATTCTTATATACCCAGTCATACAATATGAATAAAAATTATTTCATTATGTGCACGTAAAATGAGTTAATCTATGGAATGTGTGGTGATGCTTCTTCCGATGGAGCTTCTTTCACAGGCTTCTGGCTGTTTTATTTTTTTTTTTTACTAACCAACAGATAGAGCTGTTTTCCACTCTCCCAAAGCTTTGAATCTTTTCCCAAAACAGTCAGAGGAAAGTCTTGGTCCTTCACGAGGCTTAATTTGCCTATTAATATGGCTCACTCACAAATGCAGAATTCTCTCAACACTTACTCACCCTCATGCCATCCCGGATGTACATGACTTTCATTCTTCTGTGGAACACAAACACATTTTTAGAAAAATAATCCACCTATGTGAGTCCATATAATGCAAGTTGATAGGTCCCTCAAAGTTCTATGCTTCAAACACCACACAAAGAAAACAACGGAAATCTGTGTGACCCCAATGGATGAATCAATGTCTTCTGAAGCAAAACTATAGATGTAAGAAAAATACTAATATTTTAAACATTTCAAATTATAAACCATTGTTTCCGGCCAGCTGTCAAACATGGGAGAAGTGATGAGGACACACATAGGACTGTCACTTCTTGCACAAGTCTTGCACTTTCGCAATGTGAGATGAAAGATGACTTTGTTTTTTTTTCTTCTAAAAATCTCCAATTGCGTTCCACAGAAGAAAGTATATTTGGGATGACATGAGGGTGAGTAAACGTTGCGAGAATTAATTTTTGGGTGTCGTGTCTTTTCGGTATGCAGTAACGATAACTGACAATTTGAGTAAAAATAAAATGAACTGGTGTACTATTCCGTTTATTCTTCTAATGAATTCATAACAGTATTTTTGTCTATCCACTGAAAGTACACGCAACCAAAATATTCCAGTTCAAAAAGTGCGTAAAGAAATGGAATTAATCTGTATGATTTAATTTAGGCTTTTATTCACATACAAACACTGATCATCCGAATATGTAGAGTACATCAAATGTGGTAAACAGAATCTCAAAAATGCTTGAAACTATGCACTTTTTGAAGCTAAAAGACTTTGGTTACCTGGATAGACAAAAATGAAGAGAGAATATAAATTTTTGTGTGTTCCGAGAACAAACTAGAGTTTTATGGGTTTGTAACATCATTATGACAAAATTTTTATTTTGGCTGAACTAATGCTCTAAAAAGTTTTTATATAGAGAATGAAATGAATGTAGCGATTTAGCTCAAAAGGGAAATGTATATAAATTATTACAATTAATTATGATTAATTACAATTATTTATATCAGCTGCCAGTAGTAACTGTAGCAGAATTAAATTTCCATCAACTAATCTGTTCACCCAGCGAACATTCAGTATCATTTTTATATCAACTCTAAAAAATTATATTTTCATGGCCACAGAAAATAACTTTTTTTAAAGTACTATTGCATCAGAGCATGTAGCTTGAATCGGAATCGTAAAGGGACATTAATTTACAAGGCAGAATCAGAATCAAAACTCATGTAATTTGTGCACAAGAGTTTTATTAACGAAGGACTAACACATAACTTATCTAAACAAACAAACATGAAATCACTCATACGTGGTGGAAGGGTCAGTGAAAAGCCATTAGAGCAGTGGTTCTCAACCTTTTTTGGGCCAGCGCCCCCCTACCCATTATCCAGGCCCCTCACCGCCCCCCATCAAATAAATCATAGTCTAACTGTCCTCACTGAATATTAAAGTTGATTATTATTATTTTGTGTTTATAATGAGGACTGATATTGTATTTACAGTAATTCAAATGTATGGGGTCATTATGATTTTTAGGAAATTACTTTATTTCAAGGATGCATTGAATTGATCAAAAAAGACAGTGAAGTACTTTTTTACAGTAAATTATTTTAAAATAAGTGTAATAACATTAATTTACAGAGTTTTTGAGCATGTTGGTTGTTTTCATTGCTATAGCTTCAGTGTTGCTGAGGTGCGGATATATCTTGTTGCCCCAAATTTAAAAAGACTAAATAAAAATGACATAGTGGACATTGTTATTTTTGGTTAGTAAATCCCACATTTACACATAAACCCTACTTTACTATATTTCATAGATTTGGTGAGAATATTTCAAAGTTTACTTAAGAAAAACTAAGTACAACCCTAATTCTAGAAAAGTTGGGACATTTTGTAAAATTATAAAATCTGTGATTTGTTCATTCTATTTTACGTTTATTTAATTGACAAAAGTACAAAGAAAAGATTTCCAAAGTTTTCACTGACCAACTTAAATGTATTTTGTAAATATAAACATTTATTTATAAAATATTTATTGATTGATTGATTTGAAGTATGCATCCCACTCTAAAAAAAAGTTGGGACAGAGGCAAAATAAAAGTGAAAAGGTTATAGAATAACCAAATAAACTGCTTTGAAACACAGCAAGCAGGTGAATTAATAATAGCTGAAATAATAGGTGAGGGTATCATGTTTGGCTATAAATGGAGCTTCTCAGTCTTTGCAAGCAAAGCTGGATCATGGTTCAAAATTTGTTTATATTAACAAAATAAAACTAAGTTGGCCGGTGAAAACATTGGATTTTTTCTTTGTACTTAAGTCAATTAAATGAAGGCTAAAGAGAACGAATGACATATTCTTAATTTTATGGCATTTCACAAAATGCCCCAACTTTTAATTGGGGTTGTAGAAAGTTACTATTTTAGTGCTATCCTGATTTATATATTTGTTATAGTCAATTCAATTTCAAATTTTGTTTTGTTTGTTTTTTTTGTTTTTTTTTTTTTTTTTTGTCAGTGTGTTGTGCCAGCTATAATAAGAAATGTTTCTTAAGCAACAATCAGCATAATTTCTGAAAGATCATGTGACACTGAAAGCTGTAGTAATGTACTGTAGCTTAGCATGAGAAGAATATATAAATTTATTTATTTTTTAATGTCATTGAATAGCACATTACATTCATTTTGATTTATCATTTTAAGTATCATTATCATCAGAAGCAAAAAAAGGAGCAAAAAAGCCACGTGGATATAAATTAGGCTATATTTGTGAGCTTTGAGTAAACTCTTTAGAAATTTGGTATTCAAACCAACCGTAGCCAATCAGCAAACAAAAAGTATTAATATTAATTTCTCTAAACAAGAAAAAACATCTCTTGCTTCATCGTGTCTAAATGCTTGCTATTGTTTTGGCGCTGCAGCTGCGCTACAGAAAGTCAAGCAAACACTGAAGTACTGAAGTCGTTGCTAAAGAAATGATACACCGTCAAGTCTAGGAGCGGGAGTATTGGTGTAAACTAGCAGCGAACACCACTACTACACAGGCCGCGAACAGCGCGACACTTGTGTTAAAGCACACAGATCCCGTTATAACCTGTCGTTCAGTAACAACTGAGCGCCAGCGCTACAATAAACGGATGCCGCGTTCTATTTCTGCCTGTGGGATTCCACACCCCAGCGTTACAGACAAGTTGAACGTTAGATATAGAAAGTGCGTTTTTACGTATCCAGTAAAGACAGCGTTAGGATGTGGCAGACCATTTTCTTTTGCAAGTTTCATACATCTCTGGTGTAAACTCGTCTTGACCAAACGCCCCCCAGGAACAGCTCAACGCCCCCCTTTCAAAAATATTGCTTCCAGCGCCCCCCGATGCTGTCCAAACGCCCCCTGGGGGGGGGCGGTACCGCCCCCGTTGAGAAACACTACATTAGAGAGACAAGGAAATAAAGCTATGAAAAGAGTCAGTTAACCACCTGGGTGAAACCATCAGTACTGTCTACAGCTTATACTAAACCTGTTTTGTTTAGTTAAATGTACGATACTTGGTCGCTGAACAAGTGTCCAAATGCAGTCTCTGGTGATGAAGTCTTGATGGTTTGAAGCAGTGGTGGTTTTGGAATCGCGATCACGTTCTTCCGACTCCAAAGATGTTCTGACTCAATGGTGACTAGGAGTTTCTTCCCATGTGAAAAGTGAAGAACAACCAAGAGCTGAGAGGGACCCAGCTGAAATCCTATGATCTTTGGGGAATGGAAAGGCAAGGCCGCAAGGTCTGGTACAACAGAGAAGTCCGGACGAGTTCTAGCTTATCCTCCTCATCCTCTTAGGTTCTAAAAGAACTCATGTGAGACGAGTGTTGGGGACTGCTGGCTCAGGCTCCCCCTGAGTCCTTCACACGGGCAGCAATCGGAAGATTTTGCAGAAGAGAGTGAAGAGAGAGGGGGAAGAAGAGTGGGATGCATTTAAGGTTTCTGAAAGCTACACCTCCAGGAGGTCCGAGAGCCAATGGTGACTTTCACCTTTGGAGGGAAAGTTTATGACTCTTTGTCTGTGAGCATGGTATTTTGCATATGTAATACGATTGGGTGTTGATGCAAAACTACTAAGGATTTTTAAAACACTAATATGTTGCAAAGGTATCAACATATAATATACACCATTTAGATCATCAAAATACAAATTCAAAGAGACCAAACATGACATAGGTAAGTTATACTACACTAGAGATCTATCATAAGAAATGCATATAACAGAATACAATAAAAACACAAAATGCAAGGCATTAATACTATACACAATGACTTGGGGCTATGTGTGATAGGAAGGTCAAGGATAGGTTTGTCTGCGAATGAATAGGAAAGGGTCCATTTCTATAGGCATTGTTTTTTTCCTATGGGCAAATGTAGTGCATTCCTTTGGGCAATAAAACCCATGTTATCAGATGGTCGCCCTGGCAACTGAGCCCTTTTGGGGTGTTAGTAGCTGGCTTTAAATGTTAAATGTAACAAATAACTGTATGTCTGATTGGTCCAGATGCTACATGAATATGATTCTAATGAATTATTTGTTATGTGAAGGTTCATTGTGAGGATAAATCCTGACAATCCCCTCAAGTGCTCTGCAAAATTCCAGATCAGCAAAAGAAGTGGGAAGATGGTGCAAAGGAGAAACTCTGGCCTGAACCCTCATGTGTCCTCCTCCATTAAGGAGTTTGTGGATTTCAGATGGCAAAACTATTAATCCACTAAGGGCAAATCCATTCTACTCAGGAGAGTCTTTGTGAATGTGTACGTTTTTAAGATTGTTCATATGATTGAAATTGTTCCTGATTTTTTGTTTTTTTTGGAATATACAAATATGTATAAATGTCACTGCAGGTTTGGGAAAAAAAAAAATGTTTTAAAATGTTGAAAGTTCAATTTAAATCCCAGAGGTCCTCCTTACACAGTGGTAGTGAAAAAAATAAGTTTTAGTTATTTTTGAAGCTTCACTGTCATTGCTATTCACTGTTATCATAGTGTGTTGTGCTTAAGATAAATTTTAAGAATTTTTCTAGCTATAATAGTGTAGCTGAATCTGTGAAAATTTTAATGTTATTGCAAGGGTAATAACTGAACAGTTAAAAACATTAAAAGTTACACAGTTGTTATTGCAATAAGTTACTAGAGAAAAGACCATAAAATTACTGTATATTTTACAAATAAAATACAGTAAAAATACAATAAAAACCGTACAAGTACAGTATACACAGTAAATACATTTACAGCAAGTTAAATGGTACTGTAAATATAAATGCAGTATTTTTACTCTAAGTAGATCTACAGTAAGTTACTGGCGAAATGCTGTCAGTAAGTTACTGTAATTTCTACAGGACATTTTTTACAGTGTATTTATTTGACACCAAAGCCCTAACACTTATTTCAAGTTATTATATATGAACAGAAAGTGTTTATTAATATAAAATGTATCTGACGCCAAACCCACAAGATTGCTAGCAAATCTGATGTAACCGTACAAAAATATGAAATGCATTTATTTGACAGCAAAGACCTGACATTTTTTCAAGTTATTTTATATGAACAGAAAATGTTTTTATTTGACAGAAACTGCCTGCGATTGCTGACTGGTATCTGAAGTTAATGTTTATTAATATAAAATGTATTTGACGCCAAACCCACGAGATCACTAGCAAGTCTGATGTAACCATACAAAAATATGAAGTGTATTTATTTGACAGCAAAGACCTGACACTTTTTTCAAATTATTTTATATTAACAGAAAATGTTTTTATTTGACAGAAACTGCCTGCGATTGCTGACTGGTATCTGAAGTTAATGTTTATTAATATAAAATATATCTGACGCCAACCCCACAAGACCGCTGGCAAGTCTAATGTAACTGTACAAAAATATGAAATGTATTTATTTGACACCAAACCCCTTCCATAGCCAACGAGTCTCTGAACTGACTATATATGAATAGAATTTTTTTTTTTTTTTTGACACAAACTGCCTGCTGTTACTGTTAAGTAACTGAGGTTTCTGTATATGAATATACAATGCATTTGACAGGAAGGGCCGCATTAACCATTGGGCCGTGCCCGAGCAAGGAGGGGGCCCCACGATTGGCTGTGGAGTAGACTGACTGGCCATCGGTAGTGCCGATCGTCAAAGCCCCACCATGCGTCCCACATATTGCTGCTATTAGGAGCTTTTCCATAAATTCCATGCCTTACCATTAGAGATTAAAACTTCGCGTTTGAATTTGGTTTACAAATCAAATGCATTTATTCAATATTTTACTTTTGAATGACCTGTGCAGGTATCTCAGGTTATCACTGCGCCTAATGTCCGCATTCACCTCTCATCATTTTGTTCTGGCATAATCTGGAAATGGTACGCAATAGAATTTATCTTTGATAAGTAAAAATGTCAGTTTTTCTAAAAACAAAGGGGGCAATCTGAAAAAAAATGAGGAGAGGGGAAAACATGAGTTAGTCAAATCCCCATCTAGGTTATTTTACTAAAGCTGATGATGGTGTGAAAGTTGTGGAATAGCAAGTGGATGGGCACATGGAGCAGATAAAAACACAGCGTCATCGTTCCCACAGATTTTAGGTTAGTTTGATTATAAACTTGCTGGATGTAGAGCCTATTGCTTTTCGTGTTTGAACAACGTATATTTGCTTATGGGTTGAGAGATAACCTGGTAGAAATATGTAAATTGTTTTGCGGGTCATGATGTAGGCTAAGCCATTTATTTAAAAGCATATTAAGAGTTGTGGTTTAAAAAAATGTAACTGTTTAAGGGCATTAAGCAGCAATGTAGAATTAATTTTGGCAAATGCACGCATTAAGATAATTTCAGCCTGATACGCACAGCGCGCTCCTGCTCGTACAGCGCTTGACTAAACTTACCTTTTTTTTTTTTTCACGCCTTGCGCTTAAACGTTCTAGTACACAGTTGCGTGCCAAAATGTCTGTCTCCTCATCAACACAATCATTTGTGTCTTAAAAATGAACGTAGTGTAAGATAAATCATGTGTAGTAGAAGGCTATATGACATCTTGTCATTATATGATGAGAAAGGGATAGTTCACCCAAAAATAAAAATACTGTCATGTACTCACCCTCAAGTTGCTCTAAACCTGTATGAATTTCTTTGTTCTGCTCAACATTTCTGGTCCCCACTGACTCCAATAGTGTTTTTTTTTTTTTTTTTTCATACTATGAAAGGGGGTCCAAAGGGGGTTTGTTTACCAGTATTGTTCCAACTATATTTTTTGCATTCAACAGCAAAAGGAAACTCATACAAGTTTAGATCAACAACAGAACTTGTGTGAACTATTCCTCTAAAGCAGCCTAGATGCTTTTACCATTTGTGTCAAACATTAGAAAGAAATCACTCACTGTCTGAATCACAATCACAATTTTTTTTTAATAATGAAATTTCAATAATTAAAAATGATATGTACACATATACACACACACACACATATACATATATGTATATATATATATATATATATATATATATATATACATATATGTATATATATATATATATATATATATATATATATATATATATATATATATATATATACACACACACACTTACACACACACATATATAGATACATATATATTCACACACACATACATACATACATATATATATATATATATATATATATATATACATACATACATACATACATACACACACACACACACATAATATATGTGTCTTAATGCGGCCCTGCGCACCTGCGACCACTGACACTTATTTCAAGTTATTTTATATGAATAGAAAATGTATGTCTTTGACAGAAACTGCCTGCGATTGCTGACTGGTATCTGAAGTTAATGTTTATTAATACAAAATGTATTTGACATGAAACCTATGCGATCGCTGACACCACCATATACTGTTGAAATGCTTATAACAGTAGCTAGGTGGAGTAGACTCATTTAGACCAATATAATCATTTGGTTTTAGCAAGGTTTCAGTCAAGCAGAGTACATCAAAACTATTATCTGTGATCATTTCATTTACAGTAAGTGCTTTGGGTATGAGTGATCTAAAGTTTAGGAGCCCAAGCTTTAAAAATTGTTTTTGTGCATTTATTTAGCATTTTTCCGGTTTAATCACGATCAGATATTTTTCTAGATCCTGAATTAAATTCGTTTTGACCTCACTATTCGAGGGACAGACACAGTCTTTATAGATTGGACAGCGCAAGTACTATCATCTAAGCATTCCAAACAAAAGCCATCATAGCAATCATTTGAGAATTGGCTCACAAGTCATATGGAGCATAGCGTCCTGGAGATGTTGTCCGACAGGAGTTCTGCTCAGACTCTCCTGGGGTGCAGGCCATCAGCATGAAAAAGCCTGGGATGTTCCGGGAAAACATTCCAGTTATTAACAAAGAGCAGTTTCTGTTCTTTACACCATGACGATAACCATTCATTTAGAGCAAAAAGTCTACTGAACCTTTCGTGCCCACGCCGATACGTGGGAAGTGGTCCTGACACGATGATCCTCGTCAAGGGCGATGTGTTGCGTGCCGTCTTGATCAGGCTCCTGAAGTCCCTCTTCAGGATCTCCATCTGCCGCAGCTTGATGCCCGCGTGGAACACGATCACGCCAACGCTCTCGTCGTTATTCAGGATTTGCAGGTATCTGCGCAGAAACATCGAGAACACCAGCACCAGGAAAACAGCGAGTGTGCACCTTACCTTTAGATAAGGTAGCACGGACGTGCCAGACGATGGAGTCTCCGACAATCACAGCGTTGCGTTTCGTCTCGCGGAGAGGAGCGAAGCAGTTCCGGGTGGAGATCTCAACGACCGGAGGTGGTGAAGGGGGAGAGGTCCTCGCTCGTGTCTTCCGCTGCTGCTGCACCCAGGGTCCGTGGTGTCCCGTCGTCGGAGTGAAGGAGACCTGGGAAGATCGCGACCTGGGTGCACTGGGCCTGTGCAGAGAAACACACGGAGTAGAGGTGGTGGGAGTATTAGTATGGCGCTATATACTTACCTCGGACTTATGAGCGTCAGACCGGGACGATTCCAGCATGGCTCTCCGCTCGGCCTGCTTCTCCACAGCCTTCAACTTATTTTAAGTTATTTTATATGATTAGAAAATATATTTATTTGACAAAAATTGCCTGCGATTGCAGACTGGTATTTGAAGTTAATGTTTATTAATATAAAATGTATTTGACACGAAACCCACGCGAGTGCTGACAAGTATGATGCAATCGTACAAAAAAAAAAAAAAATTCATAAAATAATATATATATATATATATATATATATATATATATATATATATATATATATATATATATATATATATATATATATGAAGAGTTCAGATGCAAAACCAGCTAAAAATCAGAAGTACCGGTACTTACATAGAAACCTATACATCTGATAAAAATGCATTTTTTTAAAGAAAGACATTAGATGGATTTAGCTGGTTTTACATCTGAACTCTTTATATATATATATATATATATATATATATATATATATACACACACACACACACACACACATATATATATATACATACACTTATTAAAGCTTAAAAGCGTCAAGTCAAGGACAGTGTGTGTGCTGAAATAAGGTCTGTGGTTGACAAGATATTTTTAAGTTTAATTCTACAACAAAATACACCAAGAATCATTTTTAAAGCTAGTGGATTTATAGAACTACAGAGAAATATTCAATATTGCAGCTCTGCAATGATGACGTGATTCTGCTAGTTCCGGTATTCATTTGCTTAAATATGTTTATTTTTACTGCCTTGTGAAATGTAATGTCTTTAAAACAGTAAGAACAACTGTTAATTACAGCACGTTGGGAGATTTTTTTTTTCCTTAAAAAAAACCAACATTATATGAAAGGATTGCTGTGTGACGCTATGCTGTTTGCAATAATGCAATATCAGTAGACACTGAGTGGGGATATGTCACCAAAATTGATATTCCTGACACTGCTCTGATATGTTATTAGGATGACAATAAATTTAAAAAGTATATTTCTAGGCTGGTCCACTCAGTGGTCTAGGATTCCAATGTGTTGCTTCAATGTGTTTTAACAGTATTGTCTTACTAAGCATACTAGGAACTTCTAGGCAGGTGTGTTAAGGAAAGCTGATATGACATGTTTTACAAGAGAAATGTTAAACAACATACAGTAAACGCAGTGCTACAAGCTACTTGACTTTGTCAAAATGTTGCCATTTTAAAATTATTATTATTTTTTTTTATGCCTTCTTGCATATACATATGGCTTGGATGTTTATATTGGTAAGACATTATATATTAAAAAAAAAAAAAAAAAAAAGCTTTCTGATGATGCCGCACCAAATATACTCCTAAACCAAGGGGGAGAGGGCTCTGACAGCATTTCTGAGGGTTTCACGTTAGCCCCAGTCTGTCAGCCAGTCCTTATCGTTGAGCTCAAATAGAACAATACTAGACATTTTCTTAGTCACTGTAATAGTGACCCAATATTTCTTTACAACATCCTGTCTGCATTGCATTTGTTCATTAAATTACAAATAAAAATCTCAGTACTAAAATTCACAAGTCACCTGCAATATGTAATATTAGAATTAACCGAGCATAACATTGTAGCATTTTAAAACAAACAGCTTTTATCAATGCAGAAGTTAAAAAACAACAACAACAGTGTATTTATATATTTTAATATAGCAATGAATGAAATGTAATAACAACAAAAATAAAATGAACCATTTATTAAAGTCACTAGATTTTTAATAGAAATAACATCTACGACCCTGACTTTCAAATGTCATACAACCAAATTGGTTAAAAGACTAAAATAACCCATGACATGTGCAGTTCATATTGTTAGTGCATTAACCATTATTGCAAATGAAGGGCAGATTCCACAAACCTATTATTACAATTACTAATTTAAGCAAATGTATACATTTAAACCACATTAAAAAGCCAAAAAAAGACAAAGACAGACAACAAAAAACCAAAACAACAACAACAACAACAAAAAAAAATAAAAGAAACACGAGACAAGTTACAAAGTGTTTTTATATAACATTCTATTACTGTAATGCTAATGTTCTTCACGGATGGGTGTGCAGCCAGAGAAAAAGCTGTTTTTGAAGTTATTTAGACCTCTCTTTTTACCCCGGAGAAAGCTGGAAGTGCTGTTCATCACTTCGGAGTCATCACTGTCACTCTCACTGTCAGCAGGGACTGGTTTCTTTTCAAGCTTCAGATCTGCAGGCAGGTGGCCCATGTCTCCAATCTCCTGCTCACGGTACAAAAAAAAAAAAAAAAAAAAAAAAGAAAAAGGGTGTTTAAAAGTGACTTTAGAGGAATAGCACACAGAAAAAAAGGCTGTCATTATTTCTCTTTTTCATGACATCCCAAACCAGTATGTCAAGATAAAGAAAAATGAAATGAAAAATACATATTTTTTAAATCATTATGTATTAAATCATTTTTAATTAAAATGTATACTGTCATCCTATTGCTCATAAATTGATAGATTTCACTTGCCAGTGTTTGAGCTAAAGAAAAAGTTTAGTGCTGAAATTTTCAATCACCTACACATGAACTTTTAACGATTTCACTCTGATATTCACTGAAAATTTCAAAGAGAATGAATATGCATTAAATTATTAATACAGTGACACTTTAGTTCTAAATCACTAAAATTATTCAAAAAAAAAAAAAAACAAAAAAAGCCAGAGGAGCAAACCCACTACAATTTTACAAATAACTGTTGTTGTGCCACAAAATGTAGTTTTAAGAGTTTTTAAAGTGAGATTGCAGTTCTTTAAACTTAAAATATGGTGTTTATTTATAAAGATAGAGCCCACTTGAAAATTTGCTTCAGCGTTTGTTTTGGAGATGTGAGCTTCAGAGCATCCATGGGCGCTTAGCGTACCTGGCAGAGTATGTGAGCGGAGCGGTGCAATTATGAACGGAGTGAGGAGCGGATTTTTTAAAAGCCGGAGCATCGTGGTTTTCACTTGCTCCAAGAGCACTCCACTACCGCTCCATCATCCAAAATATGAAAAAAAAAAAAAAAAAAAAAAAAAAAGACTGATTTTGTGGCAGTAATTTTGTGGAAAGCTTTGTGATGTTATTTTCATAATTTTCATAAACAATATCACATTTACCATTTAGGAATGTATACGCCAGCTTTTGAATACCCAGGATTTATTATTAACCCCTGGTAAATTATGACCAGTGTGAAATGTGAAGCAAGATCACCATTTCCCCTGCCATTATATTAGGGGTGGGCAGGCACGCACGCGTTTGTGACTGAAAGCTACTGCGTGAGAGAGCGACTATGAAAAAATATTTAGGAGCACCAGTGTTTGTACTCAGGGGAGCATCGAACGTTTCTACTTGTGTTTTTGCAGTATTGAGTAATATATAACAGACCTATCTGTTGATTCCTTTAATACAATGTTAATCAGAATTCATTCACTGCTCCAAAAAACAAAAAAAAAAAAAAAAAAAAAAAAATACAACAACGCTGTTTTGTTCAGTGCGGAGTTCTGCAATCACACAAATCCTCTCATTATGACAGTGTAAACACTATATAAATAAGAGATTCACTGTGCAGTAGAGAGATTCGTTGATTTTAATGGAACTTTGTGAGATTGTTGATTAACTGAGAGTGACAGCTTTTAATGATTAAGGGAGCTTGCAAATGTGATACTGATTTAATACAACAGTTTAATAAGTTAATATGAATTGACTTACATTGTCTGACTATAACACTATTGTCTGATTTTCCTCTATTTAACTAAAAATAGTTTCAAACAGTCACAGCTGAGTAGTGCATTTCTACAAGCAAACAGCAGTGTTTTGTTTATGAATGAACGTGCATTTTTAAACAAATCTAGTGAGTCAGTGATTAATGAATACCCACTCAAAGACACTGAATGAATCAGATGTTCAAACGAATCAACTGAATGAATGATTCAGTGATAAAATCAAGTGACTGGCCACCACCTACTGGTAGCTTTAGTTTAATTTTTAAAGTATAATTTCAGTTATTTCAATCACTAAATCATTTCTATTTCAAGTGTGAAAATGAACAAGCACAATTTTAAAGTATTTGGATGGACTTCACAACAGTGCGCTATGCATGGACAACTGGACATTTTTCACTAATCTACTGGTCTTCTATATGAATAATTCATTAACAGTCTTATTTCTGTATCAATCAAAAACAGCACATTTTAAACTTGAAATTATAATTAATTTTTCTTGCACCACAAATACTTCTGGCTTAGGTACTTGTTTCCACAAAGTCTTTGTAAGACCAGACATGAAAAACAATATAATAAAAGAAGAGTGATTATTAAATCAAGCTCCACTATGTTTTTAAAAATATTTTATTAAGGCATTTAATTTTGTATAACTCATGCAATATTTTATTTATTTAAAAATCATTACTGAAAATGTTGTACAATGTTTGAACCTTGCAATGCCATAAAAAGATAAAATCATCTGACATTTTACAAAGCTTTTTTAATCGATCTTGACATACCACACAGTCTGCAAAGATCATCTGGTAATCTCAGTTTATTTTGTTTCTGACATTTGTAAAACACATGATGTAAAATAACGTGGACGAATATGGAAGCATAGCAGTTTTTCTTTTTGAGTGAACTATTCTTTTAGAAAGAGACATGATGAAAGTGGGAAAAAAAAATCTTTTGGTCTTACCTTCTTAGTAGGTGGAACACTAGGGGGTCTAAAAAAAGTAGCATCTCGTGGGCTAACTGCTGTAGGGTCCTCAGGAATTGCAGCAGAGTCTTTAGGCACATCACTTATTTCAGTCTGATCCTGAGGACAATAGCAGAAGAAATAATATCATGAATTGGCCATCCACAGGGTAAACAAACAACCACTGGCTCTTTAAAAGACCATATTCTACTAACCACATTGCTACGGTTTTCCATGTTGCGACATTTCTCATGGTCACAGAGGCAGTTTTCTCCACATGCAATTTTTCCCTTGCGACAGCGACAAAGCTTGTTAACACAGCGGCCCCGGCATGCACACTAGAGGAGACAGAATCACACATAAATGTGACCCTGGACCACAAAACCAGTCTTAACTAGCACGGGTATATTTGTAGCAATAGCCAAAAATACACTGTCTGGGTCAAAATTGTGCATTTTTCTTTTCAAAAATCATTAGGATATTAAGTAAAGATCATGTTCCAAGAAGATATTTTGTTAATTTTCGCACCGTAAATACAGTATATAAAAACTTAATTTTTGAGTAGTAACAGGCATTGCTAACTTAATTTGGGCAACTTTAAAGCTAACTTCATTTGGGCAACTTTAAAGGTGATTTTCTCAATATTTAGATTTTTTTTTTTTAACTAACGAACTATAAATCTCAATTTCTTACATTTGGTTTTGTGCTTCAGGCTCACAAATGGCTTGCTAAAAAGAAAAGCCTCCAGGAAGAAACACTATACAGTTCTGAAACAGCTATATAAAGCTGCAACAAACTCCAAGGCATATCCTGGTGAATATACTTTACTGTATCTTTCAAGACTTAGAATCCAAGTGTCCCTGTCAAAAAACTCACGCCGTTCATTTTCGACTTCTTAGAGCTTCGTCGTGCTCTGTCATTTTTCTCTGGACGCCACTCGTCCTCTTCTTTCTCAGACTCTGATGGAGAGATGAGTTCATCAAGATCTATAGGCTCTTGCAGACGTGCCCGAGCAGTGGAGTAGATTTTGGTTTTAGGCTTGAGGTAGGGAGGAAAAAAGACAATGGTCAGAATAGACGTCTATATCCTAAATCTAACCCAAAACACAACAACAACAACAACAACAACAACAACAACAACAACAACAACAACAACAACAACAACAACAAAATAAATAAATAAAATAAACCACACACAACAACAACATGGATGAAATAATCAAGAAACCTAAAGCAATGAGGTTCACCTTAGGTGGAACATATTCAAAAGATGTATCAGGTGACTCATTTACAGAAGAGAGGACTTTCTTTGCACTGGTCAGCTGGGCCAGAAGTAATTTCTGTGGAAATCCATCCACAAAAAGTTTTTAGGGTTCAGAAATTTGCATGCACAGCTTATATGGAAAACTCAGTTGAGAAATTCAGTTCCTTTGCTAAATTACAGCATGATGAAATTTGTGAGAAAAATAATTATACCTGCTTGTACTGTTCATTTTCATCCTTCAGTTTCTGGTTCTGATCATTGAGTTGTCGCAGTTTTTCAATTTCCTCTTCCTGTGACGAAGCAATGTAAATATTTATAAATTATCCTTATATTTTTAAAATGTTCACTGTTTTACTTGTCAAATGATGTCATGTTTAGACAGAACTTGCTGGCTGTCCTGTAACAAAAAGGATTAACCTATCAAGAACCTGGTCAAAACAATCTATGCAATGTTTAGAGACATTCACACCTGAAATTTTAGACGCTGCATTAGCTCGTGCTCCCGTTTAGACACCTCCTCCTGCTGCTCCTTCAGTTTCTCCTGTGCCACAGGCTTACTCTGGAGCTGACCAAGGAGATACAGCACCTGGACAACACATCAGGCACGAGGCATGAGTGAAAGGCCAATATATTGAAACATTATATGTATATCACTTTTCTTTTGTTGGATGCATTTACAATGTGATCGCCCCTTAGCTGCAAACAACTGTAGGGGTTTGATCATGATGGCCTATACAGGTGATGGCCCATATAGGTGGTCCAGACAGTCCTTACAAAGGACATTTAATCTCGTTTATTGAGGACAGTATGTGGGAGATCCTAACAATTGTCCCACAGAAAGAACTTTGGGGCAGCATTCCTTAAAGAACGGCCAGCTAACGTCGCTCTTGAGCTGTTACACTACTACCATCAATAAAGTCTTCTCCCTACAAAAACACAAGCTTACTTATTTTGTGTATTAGAGAAATCAAGTACATTGGCGAGCTACCAAAATGACTGCTTAGCCAAATATAAGCAAAATCTCATTTATCAGCAATACTGCACATCAATGCATAAAGAAACTTGTACATTTTAGGTAAACGTAACTGTATCAGCAATACTGCACATCAATGCATAAAGAAAATTGTACATTTTAGGTGATGTAACTGCTCACTATTTTAATCACCATTCTTGCAGTTAAATGGTTCTGCAGTGTAAAACATTACAAACATTCCATTAAATCATTTAAAGGGCACTTATTATGCCCTTTAAATGGGCACTTATTATGCCCGTTTTTTTACAAGATGTATTATAACTCTCAGGTGTCCCCACAATGTATCTGTGAAGTTTCAGCTCAAAATACCCCACAGATCATTTATTATATCATTTTGAAAATGCCTATTTTGAGAGGAAGCAGAAACGGGCTGTTTTAGTGTTGTCTCTTTAAATGCAAATGAGCTGCTGCTGCCCACCCTCTTTTCCAGAGCAGGGCTGTGCTATTTTAGCTCCCATCTCAGATCTCTACCAAAAAAACATCTGTTTGGTTTTGATTACGTATATCGTGCTGAAATCACACGTTTTAAAGCCATATCAGTTTAAATGTCTGATATGTGTTTTTCTGGACACACACATCCGAAGCACATGATCAGAAAGCACTGTGACACGTGCTGTTGCAAAAACACATAGCCGGTTATGTCTGTGAAGGTAAACAGCTGGGAAAGAAATTGCATGTTTATATTAGATCGGTGTATGAAGTGACAGCAGTGTAATATACAGTACCTATACTGCTGTTAATATGACCCAAACAATAAAATAAAAGTAGAAAATCACTCATTGCTCTGGACTGAACAACTTCTATAGCTGTAATAAAATGACATTTCTTACTTGAATGCTGCTTTTAAATGCTCTAGAGTGAAGATAAACATGGTGGTTTCATTTTTTTTTTCCAAATTCTGTTTATTCCCGTTTAAATTCTGGATTCTGTTTTTCCATTTAAATTTTTCTGGACCCCTTTTTTTAAAAAAATAATAAAATGTAATTTAACCAATCAAAAAGCAAGTCTAATTAATTAAAATTATGAAACTTATCCAATTTAACATGAATTTAATAAAAGTTTAACAAAAATTACATGTTTAGGGTCCTATGAAAAGTTTTATTGTTTTGTTATGTTTAATGTTTTTAATTGCCCCACAGACAGACCTTTGGGGTAACATTCCTTGAAGAACGACCAGCTAACGTCGCTCTTGAACAGTTACACTACTACCATCGATAAAGTCATCTCCATACAAAAACTCAAGCTTCCTTATTTTGTGTATTAGAGAAATCTAGTACATTGGTGAGCTACCGAAATGACTGCTCGGCCAAATATAAGCAAAATCTCATTTATCAGCAATACTGCACATCAACGCATAAAGAAAACTGTACATTTTAGGTAAATGTAATTGTATCAGCAATACTGCACATCAAATGCATAAAGAAACTCCAGGACCGATGTTCACCACCCCTGGCATAAACTATTAATTTAATTTATCTTTTAATCAAATGAAAATTAAACAAATTTTTTGCAAACAAACTTACTATTAAAACATGAAAGAAATATTGTGAGATTATTCCTTAATAAAATAAAGTTTTAACAATTTTAGTAATAATAGTAATAGTATTACTTACATTCTACTAAACAATAGGAATACATGTCTTCATGTTAAACCGAACTTTAATTTTGATGGGCTGCTGTGAATACCTTTACATTTGTGTATATGATATGATGATAGTTTCTCTCAAAAGAAACAGTAAAATGCTCATGAAGAAACTTCTGAGCAGTTCTGGACATGTCGTTAATGCATTCATGTCCTCATTTGGCGAGATGGCAGACACTGAAATCGCTGCGAGCGTCACACGCACTTCAGTCTGCGTGTAAAACAAATCCTGGGGTAACCCTGGGTATTAAGACTTGTATAACTTAATTTAAATGTAAATAATGTCTCTTACTAAAATATGTAGTAGAAAACCCATGAAAGATATTCATTTAAAAAAAAAAAAAAAATCCACATTGTTATATACATGTTTTGCACTATGGGGGGGAGCCATCATTTTGAACGGTTGCACTCTGTGAGCTACTGGCACTAAACTATGCTATTTTTACCACAATACAACTCTAAAAATAAAATACTGATACGATGATCACAGCCACTGAAAGAGCTTACAGGTGGCGATAGATATAAACCAAATACCAATTAAACCAATTAAGATCAATTTCCTCAAAAAGAGTCTAAACGCACCCGGACATCGGGTGAGATCCGTTGTGTTGCGGTAAAAATAGCAATAGATAGTGTCAGTAGCTCACAGAGTGTAAATGTTCTATGTAATCAAAATAATGGTGCCCCCCATAATCCAAAAAATATGAAACAATGTGTTTTTTTGTTCCAAATAACAAAAATCTTTCATAGGTTTTCTACTACATATTTTAGTAGGAGACATCATTTACATCATATTAAGCCATACAAGTCTTAATACCCAGGGTTCCGTTTAAAGAGCAAACCTACTGTTAAAGGTAACTTTGTGTTATGCTTTACTATAATTGTAGCATTAGAACATCTACGAAAAGCTTCTATGAAAGCAGACCTTCTCCTGGTGTCTCTGCTCCATTTCTACCAGTTGACTCTGATGTTCCATATCCATGGCAGACATGAGCTTGCGCTCATCACACAAGATCTTCTGCATATCCAGTAGATTGGCCTTTTCCTGTTTCAGCTCACTCTCCATCTTGGCATTGGCCACCTTGGAGGCTACAACCTAAAACAGGTGCACAAAAATTAGGCACATTTATTATATGACAGTAAAATTAGCTTCATAAATTAACCCAATAATGTTCTGTGTAAATGCTTGATGATAAATGAACAAAATTGAAGCTTATTTAAAATAAAGAAATAAATAAAACCTCAGAATATTATCAGTTGAAATGGCGATACGGCATACTGTGCTTATCAAAATCGCAAATTAAACTGCAAATTAAATAAAGCAGAAAAAAGCCCCACAAAGCCACATTCAATTAACAAAAACATTAAAATGCTTCAAAAGAGCTGGTAACTTAAATAGGGTTTGTACAGATACTGCAAAATGAAATTCCAGGGGCTTCAAGAACTTTAAGCACTACTTTTTTGGTTTTCAAGGACTAAAAGCAGAGACCTCACTTATCAACCAATACAGTTATTAACTTTCAAATTCTAATTATTAAACTAACAAAACAAAATGGTACAAATAAAGTGCAGCACATGCAAAGAATGCAATGACTGTAGCAACTTTAACATTTGAAAGGATACTATGGCAAAGTGATCACTTATTTTTTTTCATGACTATACGATTGACCTGAAGAATGAAGGCTACATCATACACTTGAAAAATTATGAGCTATATCACGCCCGTAGACACTATAGAGGTGTGACAATACACTTAGCTTATGAGATGAGACAAAATACAGATACTTGGTTCACAAATATAGTATTTTTAAGAAATTTTCAATGACAAAATGTTTGTCTTTTAAAAATTACAAAAAGTAAAACAATGCAGCTGTATTTTGAAACGTTCTAACTAATCTAGGGTCGTTACTAATGATTATTTTGGTAAATCAAGTAATCCACTGATTATTTTGACAATTGAGTAATTGATATTTTTGAAAACCAATGAAAACCAGGCTTTAGTATTACTATATTTACATATAACTAACAATGAGGCAATAATAATTGGTTAAAATAAAGTATCAAAACCAAGTAATTACGGTTTTATTGAATCACACATGTAAAATGCATGCAGAGGGCACCAACGGCCTGGTGAAGCTTCACTTTACAGCATGATTCAATGACATTTAAAGGAGAAGTCCACTTCCAGAACAAAAATTTACAGATAATGTACTCACCCCCTTGTCATCCAAAATGTTTATGTCTTTTTTTCTTCATTCATAAAGAAATTATATTTTTTGAGGAAAACATCTAAGCATTTTTCTCCATATAGTGGACTTCTATGGTGCCCCGAGTTTGAACTTCCAAAATGCAGTTTAAATGCGGCTTCAAACGATTCCAAATGTGGCTATGAACAATCCCAGCCGAGGAAGTAGGGTCTTACCTAGCAAAACGATCGGTTATTTTCATAAAAATAATACAATTTATATACTTTTTAATGTCAAACGCTTGTCTTGTCTTACTCTGCCTGAACTGTTTTTTTTTTTTTTTTTTTCCCCGATTCATGACAGTTAGGGCATGTCGAAAAACTCTCATATCATGTCCTTCCTCATCTTCAAAATCATCCTACATCACTGTTTTACCTTTTTTGTTAAAGGGGTCATCGGATGCCTATTTTCCACAAGTTGATATGATTCTTTAAGGTCTTAATAAAAAGTCTATAATATACTTTGTTTAAAAATCAATGGTTGTGTAAAACAACACCCTTTTTACCTTGCCAAAATCAGCTCTGCAAAAATCATCTCACTCTGGTCGAGGCTGCTTTAAATGCAAATGAGCTCTGCTCACCCCGCCCCTCTCTTCTCTCTGTGGTGTGACGAGTCTGTTTACTTTAGCCACGTTTAGCCACTAAACTTGCTAACTAGCACATTATTAGGAAAGGCGATCGCAAAGATTCATAAAAAAAACCCTTATACTCACTTCTGCTGTAAGTGAAGCTGGATCATGAATGATTCACGCGAACATAGACGGATACATGTAGATCGGGAGGTGCATTCCCTTCACAAACAAACGTAATCCACTGCATCTACAGTGGCTCAGATGTTGGGAGTAAATGACGACCACTATGTTCATTATTATATCCAGCAACACAACGCCTCAATCGCTTAATCTGAGATATTCTTTTCTAAAATCCCTGCTCCGACATTGAAACAAAGAGGGTGGACGTTACAGCTCATCTGAGGTAAGACGCTCATGTCAATCAACTATGGTGGGAGCGGCCTCTGTCGGTGTGACGCCACAACGACAGGCATCTGAGAATGGCTTGATTTGAAAAAGGGACTATTATTTTTACAGATTAATTAAAAACCACTGCATGGATTTTTATCATTATAGGGTAGATGTGTACATACACTGGCAACACACATTAATGTTCAAAATTGAATATTAAAAGTGAACTTAGCATCTGATGACCCCTTTAAGGGTGTTTGATATTTCTTTGCATGTTCACTTTGCAGAGACTGTGTCGGTACTTCTAAAGCGATGTAGGATGATTTTGAAATGATTTATGAAGTTGAGAGATAACATATGATTGGACTTTTTCGACATACCCTAACTTTAATCAGAATACACAGTTTAACCAGAATACACAGTTCAGGCAGAGCAAGACAAGATGAGCGTTTAAGATGAAAAATTGTATTAAACTGTAAATTGTTTAAATTAAAATAATCAATCGTTTCGCTAGATAAGACCCTTCTTCCTCAGCTGGGATTGTTTGAAGCCACATTTAAACTGCATTTTGGAAGTTCAAAGTCGGGGCACCATAGCAGTCCATTATATGGAGAAAAATCCTGAAATGTTCTCCTCAAAAAACAATTTCTTTACAACTGAAAAAAGAAAGACATGAGCACCTTGGATGACAAGGGGGTGAGTACATTATCTGTAAATTTTTGTTCTGAAAGTGGACTTCTTTAAATCCATTTAATTTCTTTTTTTTTGGCCCCATGCAAACTCGAAGTGAGGGTTTAAACTTTTATTTTGAAATCACAATGTATGTTGATGTATTCTCCTGTGCTGGCCTAGGTTTATAAATGATTTGCGTTACAAGTCTAGTGAGATGATGCACACTGTTTTCCCAGATAAACGGTAAGCATTCCAAACAGAGGAAGTTTAGCCCCTTTCACACATACTGTCTTCACTGGTAAATTCCCAGTAAACTACAGTTAAGAGATCATGTGTGAACAGGACCTTTTCAAAAATTTGTTTGGGCAATCACATCATTCTTATGGAGATTACGTGATTACTCTGAGCTGTTTACAAAGCTCCACTGCTTTTTTTAATAGCTTTTCTATGTAAATATGCACCAGATTGACATATTTGATGATTGCGCCTCGCAGCTTTTTCAATGCGTCACGCTTGAGACCCGGGTGGCTTTTCCATTCATCAGGGCTGCGCTTCTGCAGTTGGATACAATTATGCATGTCTCGTGTTTATAAGAGCAAAAACTTCTGATTGGCTAGTAATTCCCCTGATACAATTGACCATATGCACAAGTACTTCCTTGCTTTAGATAAGCCAGCTCAGCCATTTCCAGTCAACTGTACTGTGCTGTCCTTTGCTCATTTTCTCTACATAATCCATTCACAATTTGAAGAGAAGTTTTGTTTGTTCAAGAGGACCAAACGTCCACATACACCGTTTTAAGAATGACAAACGCGAGTGTAAAAAAAAAAAAAAAATTACGTGAGTAAATCCGCTAAATATGCAGTTTGTCATTGCTATGATTGACAGTAATAACAGAAAGAAACATCTGACGAGCCAATGCTAAAAACAGAGCTGTGCATTAAGTGATTCAGAATAAATTCAGAGTAACAAAACTACAGCAGTAATAAGTTTGTGTTGGTTGAATATAGGCTATTTAGTAGCTTTTACATTTAAAGATAGAATTTAAAAGAAGTAGTTATTAAATTAAATCTAAAATATTTCAAATTCATATTGATTCATTTTCAGTACATTATTTAATTGTTATACCATTCATATTTAACTTATTTAATTTGTAGTTAACTATATACACATTTGGTAACGTTTTCTATGAAGCCCATATTTATAATATATTATAAGGGTATTCCCAAGACAATATAATGAATGCATAATGCATTATAAGAAACCACATAATGTGTTATATAATCTCATGAATAGTCATAATACATTGTAATTACGTATTTGTGGTTATAGCTTTTAAGAGTATGATTATTTATAACACACAATGAACACCATATTAAATCGACTTCATTTGTAATGGACTATATCATATCTTGACATTGCTTATTTAAGATTTGCACAGTATCTTACTGTGAGGCTAATGTTAATTTTGATGTGAGCTGGTTAATACTTCCAACTGGGAGAGAAAAAAAAAAAAAAAAAAAAAAAAAAAAATTCCAATGTGTTTTATATATATATAAAACGTGCATATGGTCAATTGGTAGGCGAACTCATGAACTTGAATATTATATCAACAAGTGTTTTTTTTTTTTTTTTTTTTTTTAAAAGGAGAACTTTAAGCCCTGTTGTTATTGTTGTTATTATTATTATTAATTATTATTATTATTATTATTTTTTTTTTTTTTTTTTTTTTTTTTTTTTTTCTTACACATTTTATGTTGCTGCCTTTTCTTGAATTGCAATGTTTAGCTCAAACCCTGATCAAGCTTACCTACCTGTGATTTCCTAGTGACCCTGAAGACCTTGATTAGCTTGCTCAGTTGTGTTTGATTCATTAAGGCTCTCTCTACATTTTGCTGCATTGAGCTTTCTACTTTGAATAGTCTTCTGGTCCCTGCTGCTGAAAAACTTTTTATTTTTACTAAATTTGCACGTTTACCTTTTTTTTTTTTTTTGCTTTTTCTTTAGGGTGTATGGAGTGGAGATTGATGCAATTTTTTTTTTTATTTTAAAGCAGTTTAATATAAGGTAGCAACATAAAATAAAGGGGTACAATACTTTCACAAGGCACTGTGGCATCAAGCAGCAATTAACGCGCTTTACGACCTTTATCACTTTTATGCTGGCTAAGGTTTCAGCTGACCCCACATTAATAAAAGAGCCACAATGCAGAAAACACAGAAATGTAGCACAAACAACCATGACAAATCCACAATTGAGAATATGCAAACACAGAGAAATAAAAGTTCTTATAAAATAGAGAAAAAAAAGTTCTCTAATACTAAACACACAATAACACAAACTGATACTTAATTTTCCACCAGAAATCTCCACTAAGGCAAGACACATTTTCTATGTTAAGCTTCATGTAGTCATTAAAAGCAAGGTAGGTAATTTGGTTCCAAAAGATTTTTGTTCTACTGGTTGAAAGTCTCTTCACATCCCAAAAAGGAATCAATTAAGTGGTCTAATTTTATTTATATGTATTTATATTGTTTGTGGAAGGCATAGGACCATAAAATGTTCGGTCCGAACATTTCAATAGGCTATACTGCCTGCCAGTCAAAATATGTATTTGCATATCTCTGTGCACCCTGTTTGCACAGACATGATCAGGCACTAGTATTGTAATATGCGCTTTGTACATTAATGTTTTCTCACCAGTGAATACGACACGAGGTAATCTGACAGCGTTGCATTCAATCCTCCACCAATGCGACTCTCATTGTGCCGCATGTTAGTCTCTGGTCGTGTTTTGGAGGCAGCGTGGGTTTGCAAAGCCTCAATGACAGCCTGTAGCCTCATGGGCATGCTGTCAACCAGGTTCATGCTGTCACAGTCTACTTTATTTTGCTACCCTCTCTTTCATAAACTATAGTGTCCTGCACCCACAAAAAAGTAAAATAAAATTATATATATATATATATATATATATATATATATATATATATATATATATATATATATATATATATATATATATATATATATATATATATATATATATATAATTTTATTTTATTTTTTCTCCATATCCTTCAGTTATTTTTTTTTTTACACTTAATTATGCCCATTAAAATGTATTTCACAAGTTTTTGTTACTTTCACTGTTCATTTTATTCATTCAATCAATTTTTTTTTTTAGCTCTATGGTAGCCTATAATTTTACAACATTAAGAGCTGCTCCATTGCAGCAGCTCAGTACTGTATCACACGTTTTGTTGTAATAATGCATGGAACCACTAATTATACATCTCCTAACTGTGATATTTTCAGAAATACTTTTTTTTTTTTTTTTTAAATCTGAAACATGCTGTGATTTTGGCTATAATCCAAAGCGACTCACATAATGCAGAAACACTAATGAAGCAACGCGTGCACGTATTGTTGCAGAATGAGAGAAACAAGTACAGTACAGCCTAGCGGATTTCACACAGGCTGCTAGTTTCACTTTCGCAATAAAGTCGTCTTAAGCTTAATGTTGAAAACAAATTATGTTTATAGCGAATTCCCCTATAAATTTTTTTATATTTACGAATTAGCTTTAATCCAAATTATTACGAAGTGCGCTCTCTCTCTACCATTAAATAAATAAGCCCACACATCTTCGCCGCCGAGCGCTTAATCCACTCTGCGTGCTTTGCTTATCAGCTCACAAGCACCAGCTACACAAGCGTTAATACTGAATGTTTAACATTATTTAATTGCATACATATACTTCGTAGACATACTTGATGTCTAATGGCTCCGATCCGTTCTGCGGTCTGTTGTTCTGTTGACCTGTTGTCTGTGTTTCTTTGCCTGAATACGCACTTGTCACATGCAGTGTGGCATCAGCGTTTGGTATCGGGGCACTTTAACGAGTACAAGTATGAGTACAGGAGCTCAGTATCTGGCCTGATACCGATACCAGTATCGGTGCTTCCCTAGAAATTGAATTAGACACTAAAATAACAGAAGGAGATTTGAAAAAGTTTAAAAGAAAAATCTAAGGACCCATCACAAAATGCAATTTGTGAAGTTATGATTTTAAAATGTGTTAATACAAATCCAAAAACAATTTCTATTAGTTAGCAGAATGAGTGGACCTCTATTGCCATCTAGTAGTTATACTGGCTGACACATGCTGACTTAATTTTGAAAAGATACAAGCTTTTTTTTTTTTTTTTGAGTAATAGGCTTTTGGGTACATTTTTAAAGTGGCCCGATTACAAACTTTTTAAAACAACCTGTCATGCAGTGTGCAATGTAGCTGTATGTGAATGCAAACAGTCTGCAAAGTTGTAAAGGTGAAAGTGCATCATAAATAAAGAAAGAGTCGACTCTGAACCGCTTCATTCAAATCCCATATCCGTGAACTACAACAAGTTTCCACATTTGCATAATGCCCGCAATGTTCGAGCGTGCAAAACATGTTGTTTATACACTGAGTGCAGATGTGTCGAGTAATTGGCAATATACCGGAAGTGGCGCATTCTACATATTAAACCCATTGAAAAATCATAAAGCATAATTCTATTAAGAATTCAATACAATTAAATTAAACATATGCGATGCAGGTTTAATATATGCACTTTATTTACATGCTTGTAGGTTGCGTACGTGCATCCAAGACCGTTAACAATAAATGCTGCTCCACGAACTGTTATCATTTACATGTTTGGAGCATCTCAAACTCCATCTCTGCATGTGGTTGGGAGTTTGGGTTTATTACAACGCAATGTGCACTATTTCATCAGATTTGTAAGGTAAATCATTTATAAACTGCACAAACACAGGAGAACACATCAGTATCCTTCTCAATATGCCAACTGTTTATCACGATTTCAAAATAAAAGTTTAAACCCCTCACTCTGAGTTTACATGTTTTTGATGTCCACATATTCAAGAAATTACAGTGGCTATAGAATATCTTTCCTAAAGAAATGGCTAAATATTAAAGATTACGTGGGCATTTTAATTAAATGTTCAGTAAATATTAAACACTGATTAGATCTGGCAGTAAACTGTAAAAACAATCATCGGGCCGATAAAATTGTAAAAATAAAATAAAATAAAATTGTACAATTCTCAATTCCAATTTTGATACCACACCTAAACCTAGTAGCCTAACTAAAGTTCTAATATTATTTGTTTGTTCAAAAATTATTTTATAATTATTAATATTTTATTACAAATATAAAGATGCTTCAGGGAAAAACAGCAGACAGACTGAAAGAACGCAAACTCAGTCTTTGTCAGCAGGTGGTGCTTTTAGAATAAGAGGGATATTCCGTTTCTATGGTTACCGGTGTAAACAAAGCAGTCATACATGGGCAAATGAAAAGAAAACACCATGTGAACTTTTCTTAAAACAGTCAGTTCCCCTCAGAGATACATTCACATAAACCACAGTTTCAATATTTAAGATAATATTTCCAACATTTCGCGCATTGTGAACCGTGATCTTGCTCTACCTGCTACAGTATTTTTTCCACTTTGCGTTAGTCTTCGGCGACTCTGGCCTCTGTTAACGGATGTTATATTGGATGTAATATTTCCACACACGACATTTTGAAAAAAAGATTGCATGCAGTTTGTGTGCAAACACAGAACAGAGATCGGTTAAAATATGTCCGTAAGATCGGTGCATCTATACTCCACTGTATAAATTAAGTATGGACTGATCATTGTTAAAGCTACAAAGCTAAATGTCAAGACGAGTATTTTGACATACTTTTGTGGGCTATTTATCCGTCGGAGATGCGTCGCTCTGTGATCGCTTAAAATTTTTAATTAACAAGGTTAAAAAACACATGCAAATGAAACTTTCTTGATGCAACCGCAGTGGTACGATCGGGCCAGTGACAGATTCGTCAGCTGTCCCGAGCGTCTTTCACGCTGGCCCCGGGCCACCGGGCACTCCTTATTGTGAGCCCTGTTGCCTCATTCCAAATATATGTATTTTAAGTCATTTTAAAGGCCATTGTTCACCTAGGTGTATTCTTTTTACTACTACAAAAATAAATAAATAAATAAATAAATAAATAAATAAATTATCATCAGAATAAATCAACAGATTACTCAATTACCACAAAAATTGTTAGTAACAGCCCTAGTCCACACTACACTGTACATTGTACTGGTTTTATTGTGACTGCTTTAAAGGAAAGGAAAGGAGAAAAAAAAAAAAAAAAAAAAAAACTCAGACTAGTTCACACCGCACCAGACGATTCCAAAATTTTCAACCCCTGGACAGATCAAAGTTCACTGTCTCACAAAATCCTGTGGTAAACTTTGTAGACTATTTGAAGAGCAGATCATGTTGTGATTCATTTAAGTTTCATGATGTCACAGTAATTACAATGGTATTTTGGTGGAGATTACGGTAAATACTTGTAAATGTAAACAGCAAATAAAAAAGAACTGCCCTTTAAATGGAACCAGTTAAATAACCAGGTTATATTCTTTTCAACCATTCAGACTGGCTTTACTTCTGTATAGAAAATAATAATGCTAATTATAATAATCCTCAAATGTTACAGTGTTTTGCCTTACCTCAGACATTAGAATCTTCAGGGCACTCTTGGCCTCTATGATGGTTGTGATAGAATCCCAGCGCTGCTTTATCCGTCCCTCATTATCTGCATCCAGGACCTTCTGTTGCAGGTCAGCTATCTGAGCGCTCCTGAAAGAGTTCAGGAAAATATGTTTGTTTTTTAATTTACAGTCGACATAAACAAACAAACCCCTACAAACCCCTGTTAAAACTGAAGTATTTTGAGGGACAAAAAAAAAAAAAAAAAAAAAAAAAAAAAAGTGTCTCAAGTAAACAAACAGGTGGAAGAATATTGGAGTAATCTATATTTTATTTTTTACAAATAAATATAACCTTGATATAATTCATATTAACAAGTTAATAGCCGTTTTTTCCCCAAGAATAGCAGTGTGAATCAGCGAGTTTGACTGTTCCCAGATGCAATCAACTTTTACAATTTTTAGATTTGCCAAAAAAACTATAATAGGATTAAAGAATCAAAAAGTTGCAACGTAAAGTATGAATCTATTTTTACAGATTTATTTCTAGTCAAGCTCAAATTATTTTCTATGTTAATAAATATAATATATTTAATAATATAATATAATTTATATAACAATATATTTATTCCATTGCAGAAATTATGTTATTTACAATCTTTGACAAATACTGTTATTTCATACAGGCCAATGTCAACCCAAAAAAAACAAAAAAAACAAACAAAAACAAAAAAACAAACCAAAAAAAACATTAAATGCATATACAGTGTTCATTTTGAAAGAAAACTGAGGTCAGATTTAGTTTTAGTTTAGTTTATCTACAGTAGATTTAGTAGAATAAAATCTAATGGGTTTAGTTACATTGTAATATATATATATATATATATATATATATATATATATATATATATATATAACAAAACAAAAAACACAACAGTCCCATTGATAAAGGCTGCAGCAGAAGTTTTTTTTTTACACTATTTGAAACTTTCGCTTTTCGAATGTGGACGTGTGAAAAAGGTTTATTCTCAGCACATAGAGACCCTTTCACCTAGATACCACACTGTAGAGACCGTGTCTGTCCCTCGAACTAGAAAATACCCCCCAAAAAAACAAACAAAAACAAACTAATTTAAGAGTAACAGTTTAATTGATGTTCAACAACAACAAAAAAAAAAAAAAAAAAAAAAAAGTATATAATACAGAGAAACAAATAATAAAGCTTGGCTTGTTGAATATCAGGTCGTTTTCTATGAAAGTGCTTTTTGTGAATGATATGATCATAACCTGGATGTGCTCTGTTTGACAGAAACATACATTATTTTAAAAGAGTCTACCCCCTATAATTACTGTTATAAACATGGACCACTAAAAGGTAAAAGGGGAGGTGTTGCTATAATTTATATCACTATCTTCAATATTTCTCAGAGAACAGGCTTCAAGTAGAACTCATAAGTAATGGTGCTTCATATAACATTATCCAGAGAAACAAGTGTTAATGATAAATCCCCTGTGACTGGCTACTGTATACAGGCCATCAGGGCACCATACATACATACCTACATACGAAGAGTTCAGATGCAAAAGCCACTAAATCCATCTGACATTTTCCTTTAAAATAAGCATGTCTTTCTGGCTACTTTGTATAGGTTTCTATGTAAGACAACTTGTGCACTAGACCTATATTTCAAGTCTTCTGAAGCCATTGACTAGTTTATTAGAGCAAATGACAAAAATTGAAGTATGGACATTTATGATACTTCTTGTTAATCATTTTGGGGTTTGACAGCCCCCATTTGCATTTATAGTCAGTCTAAAAGCAGTAGGATTTATTTACTTGGTTTAGTCATAGTATGTCTGACCTGAGCCCCATCTCTGTCTCTAGACTCTCCACTTGCTTGCTGATAGAGGCCTCCAGCTCACCCTGGCCTTCCAACTCTGAAATCGTCAGTGTACGGCGCTGAGGAGGAAAACACCAAAAATACAATTCAAATGCATTAAACTGCCACTGATGAGCGATCAATGATTTTAATCTGGGTCAACAAAAGGGTCAGTATAATTAAAAGGAATAAAAGGCTGTCAAAAAGAATAGACCATTTAACTAATTTATTAACTAATCATTAATTCACTTACAGTTATGCAGTTTCAAACCCATAAGATTTTGTTTATCTGTTTTAATGTTCTCTCATTATTTTTTGTACAGCCACAAGTTTAAATTTAAGCAATCAACATTTTCAAACACAGAAATACATTAAAACATCATGATGTACTCCATATAAATTGAATGGTTTAGTTTGAGCAGGGCTCAGTGTCCTTAAATGGTTGCTTTATTTTGTGGGTCTGCCTTACAAGCACAATGACACAATCAAACAAATGCAGTAAGCAGTGTGCTAGTATTCCATATTAAAACAGTGTATGCCAATCTTACCCGGACTTTGGCTACAGGTCTTTCTCCTGCCTCCATCTGCTGGCGAAGCTGAGCAATCTCCTCTGCTAGCATCTTTCTGTCTTCCAGCAGGTCCTGTAGATGCCGACGGGCCTCTTCTGTGCTCACAAGCACTTCTACTTCATTCAGCAACCAATTCTTAACCAATCAAATTGACAACAATTGCAACATTTATTCTAAGACGCAAATGCATGTGCATTCATATTTTTGTATTGTTTTCTCAAGGTTACAATTTATTCATGCCCTCAACAGAAAGTTCTTTAAAAATGGTGCCATCATTTTTTCCTCCAGGTAAACTGCCTAGTAGAAATGTTTTGGTAAACAAAAGCAAAAATGACAGAGTATAATTAAGATGCCACGTATTCTAAACCACGTCACAATTACTGTAATTACATAAGCTGAGCTGAGCTGACAATAACATCACTTACAAACTAAAAAGATCAAAAGTCAAATCAAGGTCAGCAATTCTCAAGTATAAACAAGAACCCTGTATAAGAACTTGCAGTAGGGATTCACTTATATTCGAGTTATTTAAAAAAAAAAAAAAAAAAAATAGGGGTTATTAAATGTAACATTTCAAAATCAACATCACTCATTTAACAGTACATCTACTGCCAAAATTACGAAAAAGATTAGCTAAGAATAGAACATTATTCTATTATAACAGGAATGTCTAGATCAGAATGAGTAATTTCTACATTAAACATATAATTTTACTTTTTTTTTTTCCTCCTTCTCAATGTAGTCAAAACAAAGCATACTGTGGGTTTTCCAGAAAATGCGTGCGCGCCCCGGACCTCCATAATAACATGCACAATCCAAAGATTTTTAGGTAATTTCATCATGCTTATTTAAATGGAATGAAGTTTATTTTGCACCTTAAAGGAACTAGATATTACTTTTTTTAAGCTTACTTATTAAACCTTACTACTCCTAAGCAAATCCTGACTCATTCTGTTATGACAGATAACCGATTAATGGGCTATGTTAGAATGCTATACTTTAATTTAAAAAAGAATTAAATCTTTCTTGTTTCTGTATTTATATACATCTGCTATACTATGAACATTTTTGGCTCTGACACAAACTGCTTATGTTACTCATTTGTATATTGCTTTGAATACAAGCATCTGCTAAATGAATGAAATGTAATCAAATGTAAAAAACTACAACTGTTAATTTTTTAAATTTTATAATTAAAGAAAGGATATCTATTTTAAGATCTGCTGTAAGATTACATGTAACATGTAATATGTTAACAATGTTGAAAAATAACCACTAATCATCCATAAATCATCCATAAATGGTAAACCAGTAAAAAATAAAATAAAATAAATAAATAAATAACCAAAGTCACAAAATAAATGACAAGTAAAAGGAACAACAAACCAAACTTTTTTTTTTCTAAGTGAGGTACCTTGATTCTACTCGCGACACCCTCTGTTCCACGGTTCTGAACTTCTTTGCGTTTCTCTGCAACTTCACTCCTCTTCTGAAGAGCATCTTTCAGACGCTTGTTAGCAGCAGCAGCCTGTTGATGCACATTTTAAATTATTACTAGACTTATTGCGAAAGTCTGTGTTACCAATGTAGGGATGCGTGGTATACCGGTATATATTATGTTTCAAACGCTGCGATATCATCATTTTGCCCAGTTCGCCATTTCATAAGCTGCTGTTCCAAAGTTCACCTGTGCGAAACCGGTAAACGTGACAACAGAACGTGATGGATCAAACAGATGAAATCCACCAACTCGCCCAAAATTAGTAAATAAAGCCAAACAGTAGTTGAAAGTGAAAATATGGCATAAAGTGAAGTGAAATATGGCATATTTTGCATACAAAACAAATTATAAAGGCGAACGAACTGACCTTACTGCACCTGTATGCAAGCGTTGCTATAAATCACATCAAATCTTGCCAAACATTTGTCACTTGCTCATCCTGATCTTTTCCGTGAATTTAGAGATTGACGTGAGTGCATTATTCATAAATTCAGATTTAATTAACTTTTATTCACAACTGATCAGAGGCAGACAGTAGGGAAGTATTTTTGCTTTGCTCAAGTAAAATCTGTAGTTTATCAGTGTGTTTTTCTTTAGAAAAATTTTACTTCACTACATTCCAAAGCATAATGTCATACTTTTTACTACACTACATTTCATAAACTTTAATACTTAAGAACATTAACAATGTAGTATTTTCTTGTACTCAAGTAAATCTTTAAATTACTTTTACTTGAGTAAAAGAAAGAAATAGATTTCTAATGTAGTAAGTATTAAGTGATATTTGATATGAAACTTAAGTAAAAAGTATAAGAACCATTTTAGTTTTGGTCGCATAATATTTGCACTTGCATTTCAAACAATCAAATACGAATTGAATTTGAATGAAGCAAGAGTTTTGCTATATTCATTTTAGTATCAATAATATGAAGGGAATGTTTCTGCCACGCTGTCGACCGCTAATATGAAGCAGCAGAGAGAGCGAGAGAGAGATTTATATTTATTGCTTTTTCTTGGGCTATCTGAGCCTGAAATCTGAAAACAATCAGAAAGAGAGAGAGAGATAATAACGTGATTTTGAATAATTGCACAGTATTACAGCACTTATTGATAGAGATGCACTGATACTGAATTTCTCTGCCAATACCGATAGCTGATTATTCAGAATGATATCGGCCGATACCGATGCAGATACCAATAGTTTGATTTTCTTAAGGAGAAAAAAAAAAATTCTGTCCTAACTGATGCTGTTAACTACACATGAAACCCTATCATTTGCAGGGCTCTAGACTGCAAGTTTTTTTGACAATGTGCGAGTTCTAAACGTGATTGCATTTGTGCCAGTGCATGTTCTGTTCTGCTCCAAAGTGTCTGAGAGAGGCGCTTTTAGTGATTTGGGAGCAGAGCCTAGTTTATACTCGCCGCATCAACACGAGCGGCAAAAATTACCCGAATGCAAAGGTTAGTGGGCGGGATGGAGGATTTGGTTTTCAAGCGAAAGTAAAATAAAAGGCCGCTTCTTAAACCAGAGAAGGTGAACATGTTGGTTTTGTCTTTGCTGTTTATGTCACATTACGTTAAGGAGGCTTTCTTTAAATGTTATTTATTCAATTCCTCCGTGTTTGCTAAGCATTGCCATGCCTCATCTTATTTGTTTTTGTTAATTAACATTATATAAGTTAGTTCGTCTTTCAAGCATTTGTTTTAGTTTTAAACAGTGAACAGGTGCAAGCACAACAGACAATTATCTTTTCTTGTAAAAAGTGACTCATGAATTCAAAAGCGAAAGTGAAAGCGTCCGAAGCCTGGCTTATAGCACAGCAAAAGCGGAACTCCCCGTTCACAATTGAAATCCCAAATAATACTGATGAAAAAGAATGGGTTAAATGTTAACCACTTTTGTTAATAATAATAAAATAATGTATGTTTCTGGTAGAATGTCCCATAAGCTTAGTGGATAACTTTGTTGAGGTAAATGTCACATTAAGTGACATACTGTTCACAATCTGTTTTATTGCCATCTTTCTGCGTTTAAAACATTGATTGAGCGATTATATTAGACATACATACATTTTGGTAAGCCATCCTATATCTTTCATCATACCTTATGTTGTGCATTCATCGCGTGTATTTTGCGCTATAACTTTTTAAACTGGAAAAGACTCGCACTCCGTGCTGCTGCTTAAAATGCGGTGCAATAGTGATCTGTCACATCACATTTAAAAGCGTCAAAACAACACTCGTTGTTTTCATAATAGAATGTACAGGATTTGAAAGCTGAGACGTTGTTTCTTATCAGAAGCAAGAGAGCACAGAGCTCTTTGTGAATATTGGATGCGATGCGCGCTGTGTGCATACAGGCATGTAGAGAAAAACTGCAGATCTGGCAATGCTGGCTTGAACTACGGATGAGTAATATAGTGAAACGGCCTGCTTTAATGTCGCTATTTTTAACTGTTAATGCCTAATTGTCACATTAATTTTGACAGCCCTAAATTTAGAGATTTTCTTCACTCACAGTATGAGTTGCAGTCTGACCCACTGCCTTTTGATTGACAGGATACTATCAGCCCTGATCATCGGCTGATTTTGAACAATCGGCCGATAGCTAAATAAATTGCTTTTATTGGCCAATACCGATTGTTGGCTGATACATAGTTGCATCTCTACTTATTGATCTAAATCAGGGGTCTTAAACCAAAATGGCTCGAGGTCCAGTAATGAACCATCCTCACAAGCCGAGGTCCGAACAATTATATATAAAAACAACTGATGGTTCATTGAAATTCTTGTCTCACATTCAAGACCACCTGAAATCATAATTAAGACTTTCTTAACCCTTATTAAACCCTTATTAACACTGCAGTCAATGACAATTAAGAGCCTTATTTCAAGCACCGACTTTCAAAAACACGAAATATCGTTTTGGATTTTTTTATACACTGTAAAACCTGATAAGTTAAGAATACTCCAAACATTTGAGGAAAATTATTGTCTTAAAACATTTGAGTAAACGTACTCAATTTTTTGCTAGTAGAGCTTAAATTTATGACAAGTCACAATGATAATATATACAACTTGCTTCCATAAATGTCACAATTATTCAGATCTTTATAGCTAAGTGCTAGATAGCAACAGCACACTAGCAAGTAAAAACTTGAACCACAGGCCCGACCAAGCCAGTAGACCATCATCATCTGAACAGGGCAATATGATATACATCAACAAAACTTTTGGGAAAACAGCTTACCTCCTCTGTCTTGCGGCGAAGTACACTGGCCTGTTTCTGGAAGTCTCTCTCCAGTTTTAGCATTTCATACTGTCGCTTACGATCCTGAAATATGCAAAAAAAAAAAATAAACACACACTTAATTTCCTACAAAATCTTATTATTAAAAATAATAATATAAATACAAAAAAAAAAAGTGTCACTGACACCATTTTAACAAGAGAAAAAGACTGATTAAGATTAAGATTGACACTCGCTTTCTCTTTGAGCTGCAGGACTTCTTTATCTTTCTTTTGCTTCCACAAACGAAACTTCTCAGAGTCTTCTTTCATTTGTCTCATGAGCTGCACCCGCTGGGACTTCATAGTCTGCACAAATCAACCAGCACCTCATATGAATACAACTCAGTGTTTTCACAAATTATCCATTTATTTGCAATTTTAAGGCACAACATGTACTTTTTTGCTGCTAGAAGTCGCATTTTCAAAACAATAAAGCCAAAGCTTGATGATGCTATGAAGGAGAGTGGAATGATGGGAGCTGTCATTTGTCACATGTATGGAATTCATGAGAGTTTAAGCACTCTCAAAAAACTCCCCTTATAATCAGTGAAGCTGTCTATACAGTTATGAATGAATCTCTTACTTACATCATACGTATATCTGCACTTTATTGTTTATGATAAGAGAATTTGCGAGGGAGCAGAGTTCAGTCAGTGAGCGTGTACACTAAACCAAAAAAAAAAAAAAATTCCCCTGGTGATGGTGATGACTCGTCTGGACGCCTCTGATTGGCCACTGCGTTCATAAGCTCAACAGATTCATATGTGATTGATTGTAATGTGCAACACTGTAAAAACACGTAAAAAGAATATGGTGCAACACTGAGCAGATTTCAATTTAATTCTGCAGTCAACACTTTTTATTTAATTTTCATTTTATTCGCAACAGCCACAATGGATTTAATTTAACTGCAAAGCAGCATTTTTTTTGTAGTGTCTATGAGTAGAAACCATGGATAGTGCAGATATCATGTCGACGATCGGCGACAATGACCAGGGAGGAACAGGGACAAGCCATTATTTAAAACTGGAATTTCTCTGGATTTACAAATTTTGGGATAATGCAAGTACACAACTGCATGAAATATATCACACTGTGGTTTTTGGATATTTTACTACAAAAATCTTACATATTGTGCCTTTAAATTTAAAAAGTTGTTTTGTTTTACATTTATATTTAGTTTGACCTTCTAAAGAACTACCAACATTTTGTAGAACCGTTTCACTGATCATTTATTTTTAAGAAACACTTTCTCTATTCTTTTTTATGCTGCTATCACTTAACCACAGAAAAGATACAACTAAAACACCATTATAATGAGTCGTGGCACTAAGGTATATGTAGCTGTCATGTTAATGAAATGTTTACAGCTATATTAGCTGTCTTTACATTTTGGTAAAACCTCCAATCCCTAATCAACAAATTAAACGTATGAGGGTTTGCAAACAAACCTGAATCTCCTGGTTGAGTTTAGTTACACTGCGCACAGATGACTCTTTGAGCTTAAGCAGCTTAGCTTGATCTTGAAGTTTCTTCTTTAATTCTGTGATTTGTCCTTCTAGCTCCTGAAGTCTCTTTCTCCGTTGTTCACTTAGTCTAGAGTTAAACAAGACAAAACAAGCCAATGTAAATGTTAAACTATTACTAACTTGTCATCGTGTTGCAGCAGTAAAACTGGCAGTTCAAGTTTGGAGAGAAACCAGCACAGATATTGAGTTACTTGGCCTGATTGGTGTCCTTCTTAGTAGACTGTAGAGCCTGGATGAGATCTTCCTTCTCTTTCTGCAGAGAGCCAACCGAAGCCTGGAGACTTTGAATATTCTCCTGGAGAAGTCAAACAAACATTTCAACACCACTTTCATGGCATTTGCCAATATCATTATGATTTGGTTTCCAGCCTTACCTGATATTCTGTTTGCATGGGCTCCAAATGGCTATCATTCTGACACATCTTCTTGACAAAAGCCTCTTTTAGCGCCAAAACTTTATTAAGCTCAATCAGTTCCTTTGACATCTGAGCCTGTCGCAGCGCATGCTGGGCTGTGTAGGCTTCAGGACAGTCTTTGACTTGAGGATCAGCACTGATTTCCTAAATTGTTATGGTTGAGTGAATAACAAAAGCAAAGTGTGAAAATAAAGATTCGACACCAAAAATGCCCTGACTAGACTGACGGTTGGGCATATTAGGAAAAAGGTGTAGCATGCTCTAAACTACACTCAAATGCAAAAATTATAATTATGTCATGATTTACTTACCATCATATTATTCTAAAGCCATAATATAATTTCTTACATGAAATAATCCATTTATTTAGCTGGACGTTTATACTATGCTTTGCCAAGTCAATGAAAGTGGATGCATAGTGGATATAAAACAATGAGCATGGAAGACATATTCTTGGTTTTTAAACACTGCACACTAATATAGCGTTTTATCAGTGAAGTAAAACTTAACCACATTCACTTTCATTACATGGAAAAAGACAGGCTGAAGATTATGTGAAACGGCTACTAAGGGATCCACAGAAGAAAAAAAAAAAAAAAAAACAAACAAAAACAAACAACATACAGGTTTACACTGACAGGAAATAATTTACAATAACTTTATTCTACTCAGGGTATCTGCAGGAATTTAGGCTCAAATTTAAGACTTAAAGACCTGCACAAACAAAATTAATACCATATGATTGCGGTAGGGCGATGTCTATGGCAACATATTAAACTGTAAAATGACTGAAAAAAGCATGATATACAGTTCAGACACAGGTTATCACAAAAACAAACCTTTTATAAAATGATAAACTTCACATTTCAGCCTTTAAACGATTTTTAAGAAAATGGATGAGTCAAAAGTATCAATTATTGTATTCATATAAATTATATTAATTATATCAATTTATTTTACTGTGTTAATTAACACAAGCCATATTGCACAGCTTGTCTTTACGTCCCCAGAGGACCTCTTGAAATCATAATTAAGACCTTCTCGTGCCATTCAACTTAAATTACGGCCATAAATTTGATAGAACAAAATTTAAGACTTTTTATGGACCCACAAGAAACCCTGCTACTCCTATAAAAGGAGAATGAAAAAACAAACAAAAAAAAACAAAACACATTCATATAAAAATCTTAGAAATACATACCACTGGGGGGCCAGAAGCAGAACACCCTGTGTGCACCTCCAGAGCTGCAGTACTGCCTGAAGTCATTGCATCAATGGTGGCAGCAATCCCCACACTCTCGTTCTGTTGGACCAAGTCAATTGATTTAATTGCATAACTGGAGAAAAAAAAAAAAAAATTAATACTTTAATCTAAAAAAAACTTTAATTTTGGCTGCATAGATTAGTCTGCTACATCATATTCAAGTAGGGGATCCACACTCGCTCAATCTTAATCACTTTCTATTTATTTTAATTGTGCAACAGAGAAACCAACAGTCAGATGTTTGAGCTACAACTGGGGGGGAAAAAAAAAAAAAAAAAAAATTCACTAAACTAATGACAATGAAATTCCAATAATCAGAACACATTTAGGGGTCCATTTTTCATACCTCGCTTATTATATCTGAGATGATTGCATTTATTATTTATTATACATTTAAATAATAGAAGTACTGTGGTAAAAAATTATAGTTTGGGTATAAACACTTACTGTCTACAGTAGCGATCAAAACGAAAGTATCTAACACGTGTATGTATTGTAACGCTTTATCTTCTTCCGCCAGGAGGTGGCGACAACTGCCCATTTAAAAAAAGTATGTCATTGAATCATTCATTCAGGAGATTTCAATGGTCAAATAAGTCTTAATGAAGTGGGACTCCGACTCCTTCATTGAATGTTTTTTTTTTTTTTTTTTTTTTTTAAATGAATATATGTTTCTAAAAGACTTAAAGTGCTCCTATTATGCCATTTTAAAGGTTGCTAATATTGTTTTAATAAACTCCCAAAAGAGGTTTGCATGTATGCAAGGTCAAAAAACACTTTAGTTTTCTCCAAAAATAGATTTAATTTTACCCCATTTCTAAATGATTCGTAAATGACTCGTGCGAAGCAGTTCGAAGAATCAGTCTCTCTAAACCCCTCCTTTCCGTGAGCCCTCACTGCTGTCATTGGTCAGATGGCGCAGTCCTTTATTATTGGTTTACCGCGTACAGCGTGTCTGAGAACGAAATGCCCATTGCCATAACTGATTGACAGCCCTGGATACTTGTCAATACATAGAAAAGATGGCATCGATTTTACCATACCAATTCAAGCCAGAGTCTGACAATCAAACGGCTGAAGTGGCTGATCGACAAGTTAGCACAGTCTTACCGTGGAAAGTGCTTGCAATTTGCTCATGTAAGAGAACGGGCACACCTCTATGTTTTAAACTTCAACATTGTATAATGCGCTGGCCGCTGCAATAGTATGTTCCTGCACAACCTGAGGCTGCAGTTCTAGGACCGCATTTCTAGGACCCTATTTTTTGTGACGGCGCCATCTAGAGAAGACCTGATTCAAGCATAAAACAAAAACTATTAATTTTTTTTTATCTTTCCATCTTATTTTTAATGTGAGAGCTAATGTGAACTTGTGTTCGAGGCGGTGTCAGCGATCTCCATTTAGCCTGTTTAGCTGTGCAAAACAGTTCATTGTTCTGCTGAATGTTATAAACTAGCATTTGTATTCAAATTATCTTACATTTATTAATGTACTAATAAACGCACCAATTTGTAGCGCAATTGTTTTACCGTTTACTGTACTTTATGTGTCACACATCAGACATGAATCGCTGTGCTGCACTAATAAGCTGAAGTCTCGCAAAGATACAAGTCTTTCTTTACAAGAAAACTGAATTTAAAACCAGAATATATATATAGAATATATTTAAATAAATTAGGCATATTTCAATCGGGTTACCAATGTTAAGGGTATGTTAAAGGTTAGGAGTTTCTTTAAATTACTATTTTTCTTTAAAATATAATAGCATACAAAATTGAATAGCAAGTGCTATTAAATAGTATGAGAAGCTAATACATACATATATACAATAAATAAATAAAGTAATATATTGTCCTAAAAAAAGGGATCACAGAAATGCGGTCCTGAAACTGCAGCCTCCGGTTGTGCAGGAACACCCTTCTCGGCCGCTGGGTTCAGTGCAAGAGCAGTGGCAAAAGTTCATTTGAACAACTCATTTGGACTTTGTCGGCGGCGTGCACATCTTTCGCACTCCGCTGCGCGTGCGCTTTGGTCGAGGCAGAAACAAGTGGTCCTCGCGCGACAGAAGCAATTCAAACGAATGGGTTTCATAGCACACTTTGGGCACCATTCTTTATCATTACTCCAACTAATGAGACAGACAGACAGTCAAGCTGCATCAATCACAAATTGTCAGACTACAGTGGGTCCACAGCTGAACAACAGAACTACAGAAGTGTGAGTTAGCTGGTTAGCAAGACGTGCAGGGTTGTTACACAACATAACATACACAACCACATATTTTGAACGATCGCTAGAAAATACAATCTTTGTAGATTCATCATCTTTTGGAAGTGAATATAAAACAATTTTACTCACAGCATAGGATACAGCATCTTCTGTATAATGTACGTGTAAATTTCCATTTGACATAAACCACATGGAAATTTTACTGTTTGTGGCCAGGCAAGTTGTTCGCAACATAGTGGGTGGACATCATACAAATGTGTTACGTCATGACGTATGGCCGTAACAGAAAAAGATTTGAATTCCTGACAACTCGTTCAGGCAAATGTGAGCAGACTCTTTTTTTTGATAGACAATAACTATGTATCGTGCACTGTCAGCTTCACAACTTTGCAGATAGTTTGTTCAAATACAGCTACATAACACACTACATGAAAGATCATATTTGAAAAAGCATAATAGGAGCACTTTAAGCAATGAACAGTTTGTCAGAACCACAAGTAAATTACATTATTTTGTTTAGTTTTCTAATCTTTTTTTCCAGAATCGTGAGAGAATCATCTTCTCCAATTTATTAAAAACAACTAGGATTCTCAATTTATCCAGAATTGTGAAGCTTGTTTAAATGTTATTACTGCATATAATTCATTAAAATGGAAGTGTAATTTCATAAAGTTCAAAATGGACCTCCATTTTTTTTGCCTTTTGTCTTTTTCAGTTGAATAAAAGACTATTTTCCCTATATATTTCATCATTGAGGATTTCTTAAGAAAAGTTTAAAAATCTCATCTCGTCTCGTTCTTGTGAACCCAGTCTTGTGTCTCGTCTCGTGGGATAAGTGTCTCGTCACACCCCAAGCCTGTGCATAATCAAACGCATCGCAAAAGATTCGTAGATGTTTTGTTTTTGTTCTGGATCCTGAGCTCTGTTGCCACACTGGAGCGTACTCGCCACCAATTGGACAGGGGTGGGAACTGGAGTTATAATTTATAATAGATCAGTGGTTCTCAAACTTTTTACAGTGGCGTAGACCCTGGGGCATTTAACATTCTTCTGAGTACCCCCACTTAGACCAGTCACACCTTTTCCATTAAGGGGTATTTTGCCCCCTTAAATTGATTTACAGATGCATTTTTTACCTGTATAGAGGCAAAGTTTTTTCTAGGCTTATTAATTGTGTCATCTTGTGTCATATTCTTAAAATTCTATTAAGTGTGTTATTAAAATTAAATGATACTTGTAGATTTAAACTAAAATCGCAAGTAGGTGGCAGCAAGTAATTGTCTTAATGAGTGAGGCGTCGTGTCATTCATTCATTCAGGAAGCGGCTGTAGTTATGAATGGGTTATTAACTGATTCTCCATTAAAACAGATGAACGGATTATCCTTATCCTTAAAGCTGCTGATTACCTCACTAATGGCTCATTTCCATCGAGCGGTACGGCTCAGTACAGTGCAGTACGGTACACAATTCTGTCCATTTCCACTGTCAAAAGTTGTGAATGGTACCAAAAAAGCAAACCGTGCCGTACCTCTTTTCTGGTACCCTTCCGTTGGGGTACCAAAAGGGTGGAGCTAAACTCACTGCAGAACACTGATTGGTTGAATCGTCACTTGTGTGTGGTACAAGGGGATAAAGCGTCTCCTTTACTTGTTCATCCATGCTGTTCATGCTTGCTGGGCTTATTTAGAACAGTCCACAAACACAAAAGTGTATTTTATCAATTTTATATTTTCACACAGACAATAGCCGTTTTCTCAATGTGCGTTCTTTTCTGTTCTTGTGAAATGTCATTGCTCAAAAACCCACATAATTTTCAAAATATTACAGTTATTGTGTCAGGAAGTGTAGTTTTAAAAGTTTTTCCAAGTGAGAATCTAGTTGTTTAAAACTCAAATCTGCCGTTTCTTTATAAAGATAGCGCCTATTTGAAAATTTGCTATGGTGATTTCAGAGACGCAAGCTCCAGGCGATCACCGGGCACTCAGTGCTCATGTATCCGCCAAAAGCAGCCTTAGCTTGGTTAGTTCGTCTGACATTTGCCGCTGGCTCTGATGTCTTTGTAGTGATTAAACATGAGATACAATTCGTTTTGGGTACATCTAACAGGCAATCGCTGGTCTAATGAATCTACCATTTGTTTCTGGTCATATCATTTTGGCTGAGCACAAAGTTATGTTTAACTTTATATATTTATTTTGATCTTTACTATAGTACAGCGCTGACTTTGTAGGATATGTTTGACTGAATTGTTTGCTTTTGTCTTTATTTCCTCTTATATAAGCCTCTTTTGTGCTTATAGCTCTATAATGGCTATTATTGTTCATTAATACTGACATTTAACAAAAAGAGGCAGAGTTGTGCTTATTGTCGCAGTTTATGTTGATCGCTACATTACGGCATACACCACACCTATCACGCAAAGGTACTGTTGGTGGTGGGAACGCAAGCTGGATCAACATGTTTGGTCCCGAATTGTACCGAACCGACCCGTACCGCTCTGTGGAAGCGAGCCATAACAAAACACTACTGTTGCTTGGAGACGCACACCTGTTCGGTTGCGGATTTCATTGGAACTATTGTTTTGTTGTAAAATAAATCAAACAACATTGACAATATTGTGTTTAAAATGTAGGCTACAATTAAAATGTAAAATGTTCACTTAATATTAGCTTGTTCGTTGAACTGTTCTATGAAAAACAACTTTTGCAACTGTTGGGATATTCAGAGAAAATTGTGTTCTTGCTCGCATTTTAAACATGAAAAACAATAACTCATACAGGGCATCTTTCTGTATCGAAGAGACTTTCTTAAATCAATCTCCATTTACAGTTTGGGTCAATATTTGATCTTCATGCTATTAAGTACTACAAATCTACTTTAAAAAGATACAATGAACAGCCACGTGATTTGCTAAAGCAGCATACTTTGCGTGCATCCTATCATATGCACGCTGCTGGTGTGGATGCAGTCAGTTTTGACCGCAAAAGATGGGGTAACTTGATATCATTTGACCGTACACGGCACTCTAATTTTCCTGTTTTACACTAGAAGTGGTATTTTGCTTGTCAGAAAAACATGATCTGTTTTAAAGTTACTTTAAATTTGGGTAAAATTAAATGAATGGTAAAGCTTAGCATTGTGTTGAAGTACCCCCTCCGTCACCTCACGTACCCCAGTTTGAGAACCACTGCAATAGATCACCCTCAGTGTAATCTATCAAAGTGACAGAGGGCCTTCAGATTTTTCCATCACTAAAAAAAAAAAAAAAAAAATTCCGTCAATGATGGACAATTTTTCAGTTAACGCAACCTCTGAATGAAAAAAAAAAAAAAAAAAATTATTAATTTTATTTTTATATATATATATATATATATATATATATATATATATATATATATATATATATATATATATATATAAATAATTTAATGAATTAGCACGATAAGTATCGGCGATCTTACAGGCTGATGATAGGACCCAACACTACTGTAGCGTCAACTATACTTTATATCCTTAACTATAATGGAGCAGATGGAACTTGCTGCTTTGGCAAGGGGCGTGGCAGTAATGAAACACCATCTAAGCTGTTCAGCAATCACAACGCACTGGGACAGGTAACCAATCACAACAAATTTAGTTTTTCAGAAAACCTGGAACTAATTAAGCCTTTTGTGCCAGGCTGGGGAGAAAGGTATTTGTAATGTAAATTATGTGAAAAATACTGCATTTTTCGAACCACCAAGCATGTTCTATTACACCCCAAAACAAAATCAAGACTTTGTAAAAAAGCATAATAGGACCACTTTAAGATAAGCTGGAATCAATCATTTATTAGTCTAGCAAGTAAAGAAAAAAACAAAACAAAAAGATAAATCTTACAGTGGCGATTCTATTGCCAAGGTGTGCATGGAGGGTCGGATTGTTCTTTATGTCTCTGCATGAATCAATGGTGCATACACACAGTTTCGTCTATAACACATACACTTGTATTTTAGAGCCTGTCATCTCACTATATGAGGACATCAACTTCATCTCCAGCTACTCTTAGTGTTCATATATACATGCAAAAACTTAAAGGTCTTCATGTCAACCTGTCAAAAGAATTTTGGTTTAATGGCTCCAGACTGCGACTAAAACGGTCACATTTGCGACCAAAAATATTAATTTGCCAGAAGTTTTTTGCTCATATATATATATATATATATATATATATATATATATATATATATATATATATATATATATATAACGTGTGGTGTTCGTTTATAATTACTAAAAAGCTGTCACTCATTTTAGTTCATCACGATCTCACAAAGATACGTTATAATCAATGACGTTCGCATCTCTCTTATTTACATTGCGTTTACATTGTTAATGTGAGATGATTTGTTCTGAACACAATAACATTACCTCAACAAAAATTCCAGCGATGAGTGGATTCTAATTTAAATGCCTCTGATTCAAAAAAACAACAGATACGTGCATGGTTGGCTACATTGCTCAATGCAGCAAAAACACGTTGAAGCAGAAACCGATCTCCAGAATGCAAATCATAATGCACTGGATAGTAGTGCCCATTTGGTGTCAGCTGTGTAGATACTGGCAATATCGTTAACAGTTCTCGTTTATAATCAATACTATGGGTTCTTGTTATCAAGATCTTAGTCTATATGCTAATGCATGAACTTTATATTAGCCTATTTGTAGCGCACTTGACATCCAGTAAATCGCAATAAGCTTTGTGCTTTGTTACTTTCTAATAAAGTCTTAGCTTTAAAATTATGCAATATTCACAAGGAAATCAAACAATGAACATGGCTTTGGCACTCTTTAACGTGGCAGGGACAATTGCTTTGGCAAATCAGTACAAGCGCCATTATATCTTTCTCTTTACTTCTATAGTACGAAATGAACATGAATTAACATCAAAAGTTAGGCAATTTTATAAGAAAGCCTACAGTACAACTTACTGAAATGTCTCATGTAATAGCTCGTTCTGTGTCAAACCGTGGAAAACGTGTAAAGGTGTACACTACTGTGTAAACATTGTCATGTAACAACAGATTTATCTTTCGGTGTACATAAGCTCATCAATCAGTTAGAAATAAATAACTATATAGAGGAGTATTTTTACTATATTATTGCACTGTTGCATATTAATATTTTTTTACTTAACCTGTTGTCTACATTAGTGGTTCTCAATCCTGGACCTGGGGGCCCCCTGCTCTGCACATTTTGCATGCCTCCCTTATTTAATAACACCTGAGATCATCAGCTCTTTAGTTCAGTTCATGGACAGAGGTTTTCTTACTATAGGGAGATGAGAGGGTCTGTATTACATACTTTTGGAAAAAGCGTAATGGCTAACTTGGATCACATGTTCCTGAACGTGGGGTTCCTGGGGTCGGCTAAGGCGCCGGCGGGACCACTTGCATATTTTCCAAATGACAGCAAAAAGAACTTAAATTTCTCCCTCAATTTTGATTGGACACATAAAAGTAATACATCACCTGAATCTGTAAAGGGTTTACTTTTATTTGTGTAAACTCACCATATTAACAAACTTTTGTGGTTTTTAAAATAAAGAAAATATACAGGGTGTCCTTCCAGTCTTCTCAGTCTCCGTGAATATCCAGTTGAAATGCGTCACTAAAATGAACTAAAAACTCAGCGAATGCATGACGCAAACATGAGAGAGAGTAAACAAAGCAGCAAGTGTTTGTGTCGGATACTTTCGTTTCTTTTTTTAATTTACCCCAGATGACGACACGCTGAGAAGAACAGACTAAGCTCACGCGGCTACAACCATCTGAGGAGAACTCTTGTAAGTAATGTTTCTTATTGGCATTAGAAAATGTGTTGTTGTGACAAACTTGAACACATTTACTAGTTGAAATTTTCCAAAATGATAATTCCTGACTAAAATGTGTAAAATTCAAGAACAACATTTTGCAATATGATAGGCAACCTTTCAATGCATCTGTAAGGCGTCAGGAATGTTTTATGTTTCATAAACAATACTACATAAAAGTAGGGCTAATGTTTAGACGATATAAAAGTAATGTCTAAGAATGGTTAGACCAATCTTTACTGTTAAATACTCTGTCTGCAAATATCTGCTCAAACTGGTTATAATGTGCTTAATAATAATTTAGTTTCTCAGATGCTGTTTTTGTAGAATAATAAATACAAAGCATGTGTGCATATGATAACTATAAAATATCAAGGGGGCAATATTAGTGATTGCTAATGTAACAATATAGTTGCACCTGGCCTACCAACATGCTCACTGATTTATTCATTTATTTTAGTGACCAGATACCTATATGAATATTTTTTGGGATAGATATTATAGAACTAATCCTTTTATTTAGCAAGGATGCTTTAAATTGCTCCTGATATCAACATGCTCACAGATGTTTTTTGTTTGTTTGTTTGTTTGAGTTGTTTGTGATCTGATACCTGCACAACAGATGAATCCTGCAAACTGTTTCCGCTGAGACCACTGTACCAACTTCAGATGTTTAACTACACTGATATTCTATGGTAAAAGGTTCCATTACTACTGATGGTGAGTTTTGCAAGCACTTAAATATCAGGCATGATTTATTTGTTTCACTTGTTGAACAGAATTAAGAAAACAGTTTTCAGGAATTACACACGTCTGTTCACGTCTCTGTGGTTAGATCAGTGCGCTTAATAATGTGCCTTTGACCTTTTATTATGTATGTTTTGATGATACTGTGTTGTAAATAAAATGCAGATAATCTAAAACCCCATTCTTTGAATCTTCTCACATTTTTTCTTACCTGACAGTCAGAGTCTCACAGATGGGCCATTAGGGGAGGGTCTTTTGTCTCTCAGGTGTGAATCACTAATATTCATGGCCATTGTCAGTCCCTCGCATATTCCCTTTCGGTCACAAAACACGTCTTAGAAAATTTAAGTATACTGTTTTTTGTGAACAACTGAACGAGATGATTTTCATCATTTTGTAGAAAAAAACTCTAGCCAACCACATCCAGTTCTCAAATGTTTTGTGCACGAATGTTCTGAATGTGTTTCATGGTCTTATTTCAGTGACTTAATTTTAGTTTTTCACTAACCACGCATAAACGTTTTCTCAAAAACACAAACATGTAAATTCATGTTGCATGCATATTATTGTAGCCCAGTTTGTGCTGATTACAATGTAATCAGACTTTAGCCGTTAATATGTTTTTAAGATACTGAAAAAAAGCACAAATGTCAGGGCATGTCAAAGCTTCTCCAAGGCCCCAAAACACCCTCAGACCCCAGAGGGTTAATAACCAATCACATTACAGCCATGATGTCATTGAATTTCAGTCAGAGTTGTGCGACACTCAATCGTCGTTTACGGATACCATAGGAATGAATGAGAAGTGCCGTAAGCTGAATCACACCTGTCGCAAAAAGTCAGTGATTTCTCTTATAAAACAGCATTTTTTTCGTAGCAAACTCTAAAAATAGTTCAATCCAAAAGTATCGTTTAGTGTAAAACATGTTGAAGATTAGCAGATAGGCTGTCAATTAACTCCCTGGGGTCAACGGTCACGCCGGCGTGATCAGCTCATGTTTTTTAAGATCAGTGCGAAAGACACTAAAAAATACTCTATTAATTTTGGTCACACAAATAAGTGTTATACGTCATTAGAAACCATTAAGTGCATACTTTTATTTGTGCACACTCACAATAAAAACTGAACTGCGTGCTTCTTTAAATTAAAGAAAATAAACAGGGTGCTTTCTCATTCTTCACCATCTCCGCGAACTGCTTTTAGAAATGCATCAATAAAATGAACCTAAACTCAGTGAATACTTGGCACACAGACAGGAGAGATATGTCTATAGAAAGCTTGATATCTCTACTTTTAAATAAATCAAGTCTTATCAAAAACAAATATTCTGTACTAAAGTAATCCGTATGAAACCAACATGATGCATAGTTTTGCACTCAGAGCTAATTATTTGATCATGCCCACGGGCTGCTTTTGCTTTTGATATGATAAATAGCCCGAAGCGCAGCATGTTAGCACCCACATCATCGTAAACAAAGCTTGACGATTCATCAAGTTGATCTCAGCTACTGTTCGTTTCTGGAAGACGACGCGCTGAGAGGAATAGCAGAATTTACCTTCAGAAAAAAGAAGATGCACTGAAAGGAACAACACAGAATTCACCTCAGATGAAGAACACAACGCGACACGCGGCTGATCCAGAGGAAGAGATCAGTCTGATGAGTAAGTAATGTTTCTGTTTTGCATTAGTTAACGTGTTATTTTGACATAAGCTTGAACACATTTACTAGCTTGGTTTTTCCTAAACTATGATTCCTGGTTAAAATGTTTAAAATCAAGTGAAACATTTTGAAAATAATAGGTAGTTCACTGTATCTAAATTTCTTACGACGCGATGAAGTTTTCATGTTCTATATAATATAAAACAAAATATGATATAAAAGTAATATGAGTGTACCCTGTAACATGATGAATGCTACGAGTCTAAGAATGTCTAGATCATGTTTATTATTAATACTCTGTTCCCAAATAGAGTTTTATAACATGCTAAACTATAATTTGTTTCTCAGATATAAAATGTCCTTTTTACGTAGTACAACGTATGCGTGAATCTGTGACTACATCATACATGTATCGTTATATACAGATTCTTCTATTAACATGCTCAGAGATGTTTTTTTGTTTGTTTTTTAGTGATCCGATACCTGAATCTTGCTGATTTTTACTGCTGATTTTACTTTGCTTCTGAGAGCGCTGTACCAACATCAGATGTTATTCTTCACTGATTTTCTATTGTAAAATAAGCTCTGTGATTTATTTATTTATTTTTTTTATCTTGAATCCATGGAAAGCAGCAGCAAACACTTAAATATCAGGTACTAATTACTAATTTCACTTGCTGAACAGGAATGGCACAAGATCTGTTCACATCTCTGTGGTTAGGTCAGTGATACAATAATAATATTTGACCTTCATTATGTATGTTTTGATTATATTGTGTTGTAAATAAAATACAAATGACCAAACCCCCCATTATCTTACTCCTCACATTCTTTGTTACCTGCCTCATAGTGACAGTCACACTGATGGGCCATTAGGGGACGGCCTTTTGTCTCTCAGGTGTGAATCACTAAATATTCATGGCCATTATCCCTCCCTCGCATACGGCTTTCTATCACAAAACATGTCTTAGAAAATTTACATCAATATATTGTTTTCTGTGAAAGAGTAAGCACGATCATTTTCACATCATTTTGAAGTAAATATTCTAGCCTACAAGAGTGATTATTCAAAAGCCTTGATCAGGACTATTCAGTATGAGTTTTATGGCCTTATTTCAGCTACATTTATTTTCCTAAAACGTACCAACCCCATATAATCTTTTTTATTTCTAAAAAATGCAAACATGTACATCCAACTTGCTCACATATTATTGTAGCACCGTTTGTGCTGAATACAAAAAAATTATATGTTGGCCAGTAGTATGTTATAAGTAGCTGAAATAAGCACAAATGTCAGGGCATGTCAAAACATCTAAAGGTCCCCAAAATCACCTCAGACCCCAGAGGGTTAAGAGCAGTTTTTTTTCTTCTTCTTGCAATTAGAGTCACTTGTCCTCCTAATTTAAAAAAAAAAAGAAAAGCACCTTCCGATCAATTACCTAATATCAACAACTTTATTGATGGGTGTGCGATATTGACAAAAAAAAAACAAAAAACAAAACAAAAACTCAACATTATCTGATTTTAATCGATAACGATAATTTGACAACATTTTGAGTGTGTTATTGTGCTGGTATCTTAAGGACTACCAAGGACAGCTGAAATTTTTTTGATATTCTTTATATTCTGTGTGGTGGTTAGTTCACTGAATTTTTTCCACTAAATTTAAATTGATTTTTACCTTTTATGGCCATTTTAACCTTTAAAAGCCATTTTTTCCTAAAAGTGTGCATTATCTTTTGAGTCAAATTCTTACATTTAATCAGTTAATTAGAATAATAAAGACATTTGGGCTGTTACCAAGCAAATTAAATCAGTATCAACAAAATGTGTCTTCCTCAATGCAGAGGAAACACAGAAGCTGCATCTGAAGTAGGGCTGTGTAAATAATCGGAAGCAATTATCATGCGCATTTGGCATTTTGTCAGCAATGCCGGTTCCGTGATTAGTCGTAAACTTCCATCACGTGCAATCAGACGGAGCGGCACTCACTACACAGAGCCGTAGTTCACTGACAAGCCGCGCAATATCGCATTCATTATCAGAGACGTATTGCCTCTGATGATGAACGCGATATTGCGTAGCTATACTACGACTCTTTGTAGTATATGCAGTTCCATCTGACAGCAGGTGATGGAGATTTACGACTAACCACGGAACCGGCACTTGCACTCTGTAGGTGTTTTGAATGGTTTTTGCAAAATACTTGATAATTGTTGTTTTAATGATGTTCGATTTGACATTATGATATTATCGCAGATGATATATAATCGCACACCCCTAACTGAACTGTTGCAGTCAATCAATAATCATATTTGCAAACTCCCTTAATAATTATTAAAAGCTGCCACATCTGTGAGCGGACAGAAAAAAGGTATAGGTTATAAGAAAGTGCGCGAGTGAGTTCTCCTTCACTTTAAATAAGCAAGACTTAAAAGCATGCGCAAATGATACATTCCGTCATCTGTCATCACGTTACAAGCGTGGAACCTGCGGGAATGAGTAGAATTATTATTAATACCCACGACGAAATTCAAGTTCTGCTCTGTGTTGTCTAATTACTCGACTGTGAGTGATGCCAAGCAGTGTCACTATGTTGTCACTGAGAAGCTGCAGCTGTGGCAGGGATGATTTTTGGTGTGCAGGCAGAACAACAACGCGCTACATGTTTCTTTTCACCTCATTTTTTTTTTCCCATTGATGGAAATCTGTTGTAGCAACAGAGAACTTTAAGCCCTGTATTATCATTATTACTATTATTATTATTATTATTGCATCTAATTAGCCATGCTTTTTGATTATTAAAATTTAATTCAATCATTAAAATGGAAACCAGAAAAGTTTAATTAAAACTATAAATTCAGAAAAAAATAAAATAGAATTTGCAACAAAACTGATTTGAACTAGAAATCCTATTTCAACAAATCCCAAAAAAACAAAACAAAACACACCACACCACACGCACACGGCACACGTGCGCATTACATTCTCCTCCATTCTATTACCTGCAGTTCTAGGATAAGCTGTTGAAGGTTCTGGATCACTTCCATATTCTCCTTCAGTTCCTGGTCTTCCAAGGTTTCCACCATCTTCTGTAAGTCCACCTTACACCTGAAACAGTGACAAACCCTTTTATTTATGAGGATTTATTCATTTCTAAACATATTCATGAACCTCACTGGTCCACCATAACATTGGTAAAACACTGATACTTACGCTGCATGCTGCCTCAACTCCTCCAGCTTGCTCTGCAGTCTCTCATTTGTCTGCTCCATCTAAAAGAACCACCAACCAATTAAACTAATCCACAAAATGAGAAGAAAATGGTTTAACTATACAATAATGAACTTAGGTGGTCAAAATAGCCAAAGCTTCTATATTGTCAAACAACATCATACCTAGAATCGGCAATAGTGATTGAATGAACACTGGTTAAAATTGACCATTTTACCCTTTCATTTTACCAGCAAACCATGCAGAACATTGATCATTTTCAACATAATATAACATGGATAATGGATAAACATTCCCTGAACTACAGACGATGATGCCCAAAAAGGTCTCACCATGATGATCCTTTCAAACATAAGAGCCGTCTGTCCCACAGCCTCACTCAGCTCTCGGCTCAGCTTGCCGTTTTCATCTTGCAGACAGCGATTCTGCTCCAGGATGTTTGAAACATTCTCTGCTGGCTCAGACCTAAAAACCAAACACATCTTGTTGAATTAAGCTAATGATTTGAAAAATTACTTCACAAGTCAAAAATCAATAAGCCACGAGAGGACATGTTAGAGTAGTTTTATCAGGGTTAATATTAAAAGGATAGTTCACTGAAAAAAAATGATCTGTTCTTAATTACTCAAGCTCATGGCATTCTAAACATAAGACTTATTTTCTTATACTAAACACAAGAGAAGCAGCTGTAATCAGCAACACTATAGTGACATCACTACATGCTGGTTTTAGTAAAACTTTGCATGGTGGGCAAATGCAATTAAGCAGGTAAATAAAAGATGACTGTTAAAACCTCCTGCAGCCAGCTTGCGCCACTATGTGAGCTGCTGCTCCTCACCTCCAGAAAGCAGCTGGTTCATTACAGCTTATCCCTCGGATAGAGGGTATGCATGTGACTTCACAGTCAGCTGGAGTGGCTGTGGCTCCACCCACTGAGTGGCAAAAAGACTGAGTGGCAGCATTGATTTCAACGTGAATGCTGCGACAGAACACACAAAACACCTCTAAACCAGAAAGAGCTTTGCAATTGACTGTACAAAGAGATTTGACAAGAAACCTGAGGTATATTTTTACAGACTGCTGAAAGCTACTGAAAAGAGAAGCAAATTAATTGCTGCAATTCAAAGAAACAAATGGTCTCCAGGCAGCGAAACAGATTTGCAGTTATCATTTCATGTTAATACATTGAATTGTGCAGTAAAATCATATCCTATATATTGTATTATAGTATAATCGTATTGACAAGTCATCAGCTAAATATTTACCATCTTAAACTCTGCATAACTGGATGTTTTTAAATAAACACTGACAATACGTTTTTCAGCTGGACAAGATATATAAGTGATCACTGAGGTTTAGACCAACCTATTTTGTATTTACAAAATGAGTTTCCTCGGCGTCAAAATCAGACACTTAAGTGTTAGAAAACACGATTCCTGGCTGCATCAATATCCACTAACCACTGGATATTTGTTAAGTTGTTAGGAACATTATATCAAGTTCAGCATCCTTTAGTTTAAACTGATTATCGTTTGTTTTATTTGCGTTTTCGTATCTTCCCTATTAAATCCATTCATACTGAAGGTTCTTTTGCCACTCAGTCTGGCTGCAGGGGTGTGTCCCGGCAAAAGTGACGTCAGTGCATACCCTCTATACCTGGCCAACAACAAACAATACAGTATATACAGTTGAGGTCGAAAGTTTACATAGACCTTACAGAATCTGCAAAATGTTAATTATTTTTACCAAAATAACAGGGATCATACAAAATGCATGCTATTTTTTATTTAGTACTGACCTGAATAAAATACGTCACATAAGACATTTCCATATAGTCCAAAGGAGAAAATAATAGTTGAATTTATTAAAAAAAAAAAAAAAAAAAAAAGAACCCGTTCAAAAAGTTTACATATGCTTAATTCCTAATACTGGTGTTGTTATCTGAATGATCCATAGCTGTGTTGTTGTTTTTTGTTTAGTAATAGTGCAATAGTTGTTCATGAGTTCATGAGTCCCTTCTTAGTCCTGAACAGTTTAACTGTCTGCTGTTCTTCAGAAAAATCCTTTAGGTCACACAAATTCTTTGGGTTTTCAGCATTTTTGTGTATTTGAACCCTTTCTAATAATGACTGTATGATTTTGAGATTCATCTTTTCAGACTGAGGACAACAGCGAGACTCACATGCAACTATTACATAAGGTTCAAACGATCACTTATGCTCCAGAAGAAAAAAACGATGCATTAAGAGCCAGGGGTGTAAACTTTTGAACAGAATGAAGACGTATACGTATACATATACGTATATTTTTCTTATTTTGTCTAAATATCATATTTTTTAATTTAGTACTGCCCTTCAAAAGCTACAGAAGATAATTACACTTCCCAGAAGACAAAATAAGTTAATTTGATCCTGATCTTCAAATTTTTCAAAGTTTTTACCCTCCAACTCTTAATGCATTGCGTTTCCTTCTGGAGCATCAATGAGCATTTGAACCTTCTGTAATAGTTGCATACGAGTCCTTCAGTTGATCTCAAAATGATATGGCCATTGTTGGACAGGGTTCAAATACACAAATGCTACAACTAGTGATGCACTTGTGTTTTGACCATTGTAAATATTACTTATAATTGATATAGAAGGAGAATTATTCCTTAATATACTAAATGTATCGCTCTTGTTATGCTAGAATGTTTTTTTTTTCATCCCCAGAACTGTACTTTACTCATTTTCCATTGTATCAAGCAATACGCACAAGTCGGGATCCAGGAACGTTTTTTTTTTTTTTAATGTTTTAGAAGTGTATAATTCCTATATACTTTTTTTTTTTAAAACAATTTTACAAAATTATTACAAAAAAAAAAAAAGTAGAGATGGTACAAGAGCAGAACTGCCATATACATATATTACAGAAATAACTGTACTTATTTAAAAGAGATCTATTATGTCCCTTTTTACAATAATGTAATGTAAGTCTCAGGTGTCCCAGAATGTGTCTGATGTTTCAGCTCAAAATACCCCACAGATAATTTATTATATCATTTTGAAAATGCCTATTTTGAGTGGAAGCAGAAACGCTGTTTTCATGCATATCTCTTTAAATGCAAATTAGCTGCTGCTCCCAGCCCCCTTTTCCAGAAGAGAGGTGCCCCTTTACTAGAGATCGACTGATATATTGATTTGCCAATATTTTTCCAGATATTTGAACGTTTTACCATAATTAGATATTGGTTTGTAATATCAGATTCACCGATAAATGCATCTTGTGGGTGTTTTGAAAATTGCACAAAGGAGCATTGCACACTTGATTTGCTGTAGTTAGTAAACTTAATTTAACATAACAGACATTAATGCACAATATAAGATGTTACATGAATGCCTGATTTATCGTTTATGCAGCTGAGACAAACTCACGTAAAATAATTTGTCAAGTCCTGTCCCAATAAAGATGTAACTTTGCCTGAATTAAATAAAATACAGCCATGAATGAGCACATGTTGGAAATAAAAGCCTTGAATTTAATTCTCTCTTTGTCTATATGTTCATCATTAGTCTCGTGAAGTCAGAGTCACATCGGCTAAGGGCACTTTCACACTAGCACGTTTGGTGCCCCACCCAGGTTCGTTTGACGCCAGAGTTCGGTTGCACTCGAACTGTGGCGCAGTTCGCATGAATATGAAAGCAACACGGACTCGAGTGCGCACTTGATCAGGAAGAAAAGTAACCTGCGCATGCGTTTTGGACAATTACAATGCATTTACTTCAGTAAAACATGTAAGAGATAATAGTGTTGATGGTTTACCTTGGAATTCGAGCAGGAGTGAGCCTGCAGTGTACGTGTGCATTGCGAGTGCAATCAGAGCGGCAAATGAATGGCAATCAGTTGTATCCTCAAAATAGTCTGTTTGCAGGTGGCAGAAAGCAGTCTAAATGCTCTGCTGAACATAATAGCATGAAATTAATAAAAAAACGCAATTGAGTTGAGTGTGAAACCAGACCAGCGCTGCGGGGGAAACGGTGTGAAAGCCACCTAAAATAATCTGTCAAGTCCTGTCCCAATAAAGACGTAACTTTGCATGAATTTAATAATACAGCACTGAATGAGCACCTGTTGAAAATAGGAGCGTGGAATTTATTTCTCTCTCTGTTGTCTATATGCTCATCATTAGACTAATGAAGTGTCTTTCATACTGGGCTGTTCTTTTTCACGTTTTCTGAGTTGGTAGATGCACCGGGGACCCAATTATAGCACTTAAACACGGAAAGAGTCAGATTTTCGTGATATTTCACCATTTAAAAATACACGATGTGGCCATCCAGTCACAGAGTTTGCCCATCCCTGGTCTAGCTTGTCTACATAGTAGTAGTGGAATAGAAAAAAATAAATAAATAAAACAAAACACGTTTTGTGTGAACAGCCCCTAAAGATATATATTGTGCACCTAGAAGAGCCCCTAAAGATATATATTGCGCACCTAGAAGATTGCCTGTGTAATTTTGATGTGTTGATTAATAAAAACAAAACAAACAAAAAAAAAAATTATTGATGATTTTCCATTCTGTAGATTATTAAAATAAAACCTGTAGTTAACAAATAAGTTTTGTTCATATAAAGATTCTTTTTTACTTTTTTTATTTTTGTTTTTTTACCTGATATGAAATTCCACACTGGTAGACAGTGTTGGGGAGTAACTAGTTACATGTAACAGAATTACGTAATTTAATTACAAAACAAATACAAATTAGTTACAGTTACTGAGAAAAATAAATAATTATACTTAAATTACAGTTACTTTTGAAAATGTTAATGATTACAAAAAGGGGTTATTGCATTGACATTTTACATGCTCTTTATACGCAGAAATCACTTTTTATGTGCATCTAAAATGCACTTTTTACATGCATATGATACACAATATTGAGCGAATTATTAGGGTCCAAGCCCAAAGGGGCGCATTATTATTTTTATTTAGCTTTTTGTTTTTCCCTCTAACTATCCGAGGCTTTTTGGGGGCTTTTACATGCTCAAAACTCTTGAAAACTGGAACCAACGCTGCAATCTGCGGCCATTAGGACGCTGCAGAGGCTGCAATATCTTACTGAATATCTCATACATACTTGCACGTATATATATATGAAACACAAACTGTATACAGCAGTGAGCTTAACAACTTTAACACTCCATGTCATATGCCCAACAGGAAGTGAGCTATTCATGGTTTTGCTCTAGAATTTGCTATACTCCTACTAAGGTTTTTTTTCCCCACCACCAAACTCGGTCAGCATGACCTCAAGACAATGGGGATGCTAAATTGCCAAGGGATTTTGATATCTCAAATGGTTTGTCCATGGCGAGGCGCTGAAATTATGGCTAGAAATGAGAAACAGGAAGTGTCTAATAACTGTTGCACACTATTGTCTGTTCAAATAGACGCGACTATTAGCAGTTATAGCGCCACCAACTGGCAATGTGTCATTTTCAAAAAGCTTTGAAATCAGCCTCTTATTTTTATTAAATTCAAACTTCAGCAGAATAAATGTCAAAACACAGCCGATGTAAAACTGTGACGAGATTATTGATTTTTTTTTATCCTATTGCCATGGCAATGTGTCAAACTTAATTTCTTTCCTGTGCTTTTGAGGCACTTAATATTCTTCAAATTTCATGAAACTCAACACACACATCAGGATTAATGATAGTTAGACACCGGCAAAAGCTCATAAAAGGGCGTGGAGAAGGCGCTCTATAGCACCAACTTTTGACAAAAGCTGGGGGTGGGGGGGAGTGGGTGGTCAGTTTTTCCTACCGTCACCAAAATCTGTACATATAATGTTCTCATGAAGCCGGAAAACTTTAATTTACACTCATTAACCACAACAAACACTATACGATACTTTTTCGATACCCATTTTATGAAATCAATTTTAACAAGATTACATTATCTCTAAATAATTTATTTTTCACCTTGACGTTTATACAGTTTCAAAGACTCCTGAGCCACTGCACAAACAAACAAAATATATTTAACACAATAAATCAGTGAAAATAATTTTAATGAAGCTCAAAAAGTTTTCAGTTTACACATCAGTTAGGTTATATTCACCTAGTGCATGTTCGTTCTAAAATGCATAGCTCAGACAGAATCATAATTTCTATTCTTTTTTCACTAATTTACTGATAAAGAACTAGCAGCTTCCAGCACTGTCTGCCGGTATGTATAACGTTATATGCCTTCTCTCTTCTGCAATTGCAGTTCTGACTCAGAGGACATAACATATTTCAACAACTTTACATGGCTAAAACACACAGACGGCAAACGGAAGTCATTACAAACACTCGCTGGTGGTTTAAAATGAGTTTTGCGTAAAAGTGGAATATAAATCTTATTCATTGTCTTATGTAGCATCACACTACAGTGTGCATGAATGATCACGTAACGCACACTTTTGGTCCTGTCGTATGAAATGCCAGTATGGATGATGATTGCTTTAATTTTTAAAACAAAAATGCACCAGTGTAAAAGTAGCCTTACATCTAAGGGGGTTGTGATGCTCGATAAGAATTCGTCTTCCCGCGATAATAACGATAAATTCTAGTTGTTGACATATTTCTGTGTGCGACAGTGCGGAGTGACATGCTGAAGGCGGATGTAAAACTAGTATATCGCTAAATGAGGAGCTCCGATCTAGAACTGGTTTGGTCAAAACTGTGCAGCGTGTCAAAAATCACCTTGAGCCTTGAATGGCGTTAACTGTACTAATTGCAAGTGTGCGATGCATGTGTATGAGCCTGTTTACAAACCTGTTGTCCAACAAAGATATTATTTACTGGCATGCTTTTTCTCCAAATTAAGTTCATAACATAGTCAAGTGTTTGAAATAACCTTGTGTGATCAGCCGTGGTTTCATATCACAAAATTAGGGTTAAATCATACTATTTTATAGTAAAGGCTATGTCGATTAGCATTGCATTATAAATATACTTGATCCTTATAAAAATACCCAAGATTGCTTGAAGAACACAGACAAACCATTTATTGTAGCAATCGTATGTTTATCGTCTTCAAGTTTCCTCAGTTAAAATTTCTCTATCTGCGTTTTATTCAGCTAAAGCGATAACTGGATTAGAGATTCCTGAAGCGTCGTCAGTACTACTGCTTCTACTATAAAGCATATGTGGAATTTTTGCACAAGCGTGCCCTCCGGCTTTCGAATCAGAAATAGCTTTATTGTTTCACACACAAGGAATTCGTCTTAATGTTAGGAGCTTCCAGTACAGAAAGTACAAACAATTTCATTCACATTCCAGTGAATTAAACAGTCATTACATTACGTGTGTACTCAGTAAGGAAAGAATAGGAAAGATAATACTTTTCTCTAAAGAAACACAATTTCCCTGAATTATCGTCATCGATATCGCCATCGCAATAAATACCAGAAATTATCGTGATAAATTTAAGCCCATATCGCCCATCCCTACTAATCGATCTGTGCGGCACCACTTTTAGTCGAACACACCTAATGCTGCAGGCTTATTGGCACGTTGACGAGATTAACCCCTCAGGTATCGAAGTTTGGTACCGAACAAGAGGTTTTTCGATACTCGATGGTATTGAGGCATTTTCGGTCAGTGCCTAAAAAGTATCGAACTCGATACCTAGCCTTATTTACTGCTTTAAAGGGGTCATTGGATGCCCATTTTCCACAAGTTGATACGATTCTTTAGGGTCTTAATGAAAAGTCTATAATATACTTTGGTTAAAAATTCTCAATGGTAGTGTAAAATAACACCCTTTTTACCTTGCCTAAATCAGCTCTGCAAAAATAGTCTCATTCTGGTCAAGGCTGCTTTAAATGCAAATGAGCTCTGCTCACCCTGCCCTCTCTTCTCTCTGCTGCTCTGAGAGATTGTTTACTTAAGCCACATTTAACGTGTTTAGCCGCTAACTTGCTAACTAGCACATTATTAGGAAAAGCGATTGCAAAGATTCATAAAAAAAAACCCTGTAGATGGATACATGTAGATCGGGAGGCGCATTCCCTTCACAAACAAATGTAATCCACTGCATCTTCAGCGGCTCAGATGTCGGGAGTGAATGACGACCACTATGTTCATTATTACATCCAGCAACACAACACCTCAAATCGCTCAGAGATATTCTTGTCTAACTTACATCCCTGCTCCGGCATCGAAACAAAGAGGGCGGACTGTTACAGCTGATCTAAGGTAAAACGCTCATGTCAATCAACTATCGTGGGAGCGGCCTCTGTTGGTGTGACACCACAATTTGAAAAAGGGAATATTATTTTTGCAGATTAATTAAAAACCACTGCATGGATTTTTATCATTATAGGGTAGATTTGTACATACACTGCCAACACACATTAATGCTCAAACAACATGTAAAAGTGAACTTTGCATCCGATGACCCCTTTAACATTAAGAAACTAGGGTGATATGATGATGTGTGTTGATCAGCAGGCTGAGATCAAGCTATATTGTTTTTATTATTTTATCTGGCAGATATATCTGCACAACTTATTTATTAGAAACTGCAAATGAGAAATCAATTTGGTTCTGTGTGTGGTACGACAGGAGGAGGCCGTATTATTTCAAAGATTTGTGTCATGTTCTGGCCACATGACTGAGCACTCAAATGAACGCAAGGGATTCAAATATTAGTCCGTTTATTCTAAGCAAGTGCAAGCAGCTATTAAAAATATTAAATGCAAATACTGGCATTTTCTCCTCTGGTGATTTGTATTTGTTGTCATTAGCATATCCCAAAACTGAAGGCGCCGACACATGTGGTTACTGATCAGTCTGCTCACTGCTGCTTTAAGTCAAATACACCTACTGCAGTCTGCTAGACCAAGCGCGCTCATTGCTGCGTGTATATGATTTTATTTTCACCACCTGCAAACTCACAAAGAGCTCATAAAAGGCACTTTACCTCCTTGTTGCTCAATGTTTACCCTCTGCTTATTTTGTTTTGGATACACCTCTTTTTCCCTTTGTAAAAAAAAAAAAAAAAATCATAGCATAGCGTTGCATCTTGTCGTTAGCCTACTTCCTGTTTTTGGTTCGTTAGTATTTGGTCCACGTTGCGTTCATATATCATTCGAACCGCACAAGAGTTCGTCTGGAAGCAGACAGAGACCGATCTTTTTAGCGGTCTTGGTCCGCTTGTTTGGTGCGCACCAGGGTTCGGATGGCAGCGTTCTCACTTACTCAAACGAACCGCACTAACAGAGCAAATCGCACCAAGGTTCGTTTTAATCGAACCAAACATGACAAGTGTGAACACACCCTAGTCTACAGGTACATCTAAAAAAAAAAAAATATTTGAAAATCGTGAAAAAGCTCATTTTTTGTTTGTAGCTTATTTCAAAAACTGAAACTTTCATATATTCTAGATTCATTGCATGTAAAGTAAAACATTTCTAAAGTTTTTTTGTTTTAATTTTGATGATTACAGCTTACAGCTCAAGAAAGTCAAAAATCCAATATCTCAAAATATTAGAATTTTTCATAAAATCAATCAAAAAATGGATTTGCAAAACAGAAAAGTTCAAGTTCTCTAAAGTATGTTCATTTATGCACTCAATACTTGGTCGGCAGCACATATTACAGCAAATTCCTTGCTCCTAGTACAAATTACAGCATCAGTAAAGTGTGACATGTAATCGATCAGCCTGTGGCACTGCTGAGGCACTATTGGGCCTTCAGATCATCTGTATATTGTTGGATCGACTGTTTCTCATCTTTTTCTTGAAAATATCCCATAGATTCTCAGTGGGGTTCAGGTCAGGCATGTTGGCTGGCCCGTAAAGCATAGTAATATAGTCAGCAAACCACTTGGAAGTGGTTTTTGCACTGTGGGCAGGTGCTAAAGTCCTGCGGGAAAATGAAATCAGCATCTCCATAAAGCTTGTCAGCAGATGGAAGCATAAAGTGCTCCAAAATCTCCCGGCAGATGGCTGCATTGACCTTGGACTTGATAAAACAAAGTAGACCAACACCAACAGATGTCACGGCACCCCAACAGATGTCACGGCACCCCAAATCATCACTGACTTTAAAAACTTCACACTGGACTTCAAGTAGCTTGGATTCTGTGCCTCTCCAGTCTTCCTCCAGACTCTGGGATCATGATTTCAACATGAAATGCAGAATTTACTTTTATCTGAAAAGAGGACTTTGGACCACTGAGCAACAGTCCAGTTCAATTTCTCCTTAGCCCAGGTAAGATGCTTCTGACATTGTTTCTGTTTCAGAAGTGGCTTGGTAGCCCTTTTCCTGAGGACGTCTGAGCATGGTGACTCTTGATGAGCTAACTCCAGCTTCATTCCAGTCCTTGTGAAGCTCTCGGCTTGTTTGAATCAGCTTTGCTTGACAGTTTTCTCAAGCTTGCGGTCATCCCTGCTGTTTGTGCACCTTTTCTTACCCAATTTCTTCCTTCCAGTCAACTTTGCATTTAATATGCTTTGATACAGCACTCTGTAAACAGCCACCCCTTTCAGTAATGACCTTCTGTGACTTATCCTCTTTGTGGAGGGTGCAGTGATTGTCTTCTGGACCACTGTCATGTCAGCATGTCTTCCCCATTATTGTGGTTTCAAAGAACAAGAGATACCCGAAATTTATACTGTAGGGATGGATATTTAATGAAACTCAAATGTAAATATTATAATATTTTGAGATACTGGATTTTTGACTTTCATGAGCTAACTTTGTTTAGCTCATTCTTAATGTATCAGAATGAAAAATAATGCATAATCAGTTGTTATGTACTTTCCTGTCAGTATACATTTACATAATTATTTTAGAAATGCTGATAGAGCATTAAAATATACATTTTTAAAATCTTTAAAAGAAAAATCTAAGTTTTATGTATCCCACCCTCTCACTTATGCGATAAAGTATTTTAAGCCTGATTCTTTACTGCTCAGTTCAATCAGTTACATTAAGTTCATATGTACTGTAAATATAGTTTTATATAATTATTTCACATAGGGGGACTTATAGATCATTAAAATACATATATATATATATATATATATATATTTTTTTTTAATAGTTATCGATCATAAAGTGTTCATAACAAAGGTCTCTTTTGTTAACATTAGTTAACGCATTAACATGAATTAACAATCAACAATATAATTTAATATAAACAAACAATGGATTATGTAGAGAAACCAAGCAAACAGCACTCCCTGTATAGCGCAAATGACCGAGGTTACCTACGCAATAATAAAAACTACACAATCAATCTCAATTTTTTTTTTTTTTTTGTTATAATGGGAAGATGTGTGAATGTGTTTTGTGGAAAGGTGACAAGTTTGCATCCCTGTACACAGTCTGCATTTCATAATTGCTTAAGAGAGTGCACTGGGCGTGAGCGATGACGCTGTGGAGGCTGTCAGACCCACAGACACATTTAATGTGGAAAGTTAACATGTAGGTTTTAGCAGGATTTCTGCAGATATGAAGAAGTGAAATTTAAGACTTAAGACCTTTTTAATACCACCTTATGTGAAATTTAAGACCTAAACCTGTAATGGAAATAAACATGATATTACATACATACGGTGCTGCTTAAAAGTTTGTAAACCCTTTAGAATTTTCTATATTTCTGCATAAATATAATGCAAAACATCATCAGAAGTCCTTAAAGTTGACAAAAAGAATCCAGTCAAAAAAACAAGACAAATACTTTGTCATATAGTTATTGAGAAAAAAATATCCAGTGTTAAATATTTGCGAGGTGCAAAAGTATGTGAATCTTTGCTTTCAGCATCTGTTGTGACCCCTTTTTGAAGCAATAACTGCAGGTAATGTTTTTTTGTAACTGCTGATCAGTCCTGCATAACGACTTTTAGCCTATTCTTTAGTACAGAAACACTTGAACTCTGTGATGTTGGTGGGTTTCCTCCTAAGAACTGCTTGCTTCAGGTCCTTCCACAACATTTTAATTGGATTAAGTACTTTGACTCGGCCGTTCCAAAACATTACATTTGTTCTTGTTTAACCATTTTTTGGTAGAATGACTTGTGCGCTTGGGGTTGTTGTCTTGCTGCATGACACTTTCTCTTTAGATTTTAGTTCACTGACAGATGTCCTGACATTTTCCTTTAAAATTTGCTAGTATAATTCAGAATTTATTGTTCCATCAATAATGGAAAGTCGTCCTGGCCCAGATGCAGCAAAACAGGCCCAAACCATGATACTACCACCACCATGTTTCACAGATAGAATAAGGTTCTTCTTATGCTGGAATGCAGTGTTTTTCTTTCTCCAAACATAACACTTTATTTAAACCAAAAATTATATTTTGGTCTCATCCGTCCACAAAACATTTCTCCTTCTGACTTGTCCACATGATCTTTATCAAACTGCAGACAGGCAGAAGTGTTTTTTGGAGAGTTGTGGCTTTCTCCTTGCAACCCTGCCATGCACACCATGGTTGTTCATTGTTCTCCTGATGATGGACTCATGAACTTCAACGTTAACCAATGTGAGAAAGGCCTTTAGTTGCTTAGAAGTTATCCTGGGGTTCTTTGCAACCTCGGAAACTATTATACGTCTTGCTTTGGAGTGATCTTTGTTGGTCGACCACTTCTGGGGAGGGTAACTGTGGTCTAGAATTTCCTCCATTTGTACACAATCTGTCTGACTGTCGATTTGTGAAGTCCAAACTCTTTAGAGAACTCTTTCCAGCCTGATGAGCAACAACAACTCTTTCTCTAAGTTCCTCAGAGATCTCCTTTGTTTGTGCCATGATTCACTTTCACAAACATGATCAGACTTTAATAGATCCCTGTTCTTTAAATAAAACAGGGCATGAACTGACACCTAATTGTCATCCTATTGACTGAAAACACTTCTGAACAGATCAACTCTAATTTCACCTTCAAATTAACTGCTAATCCTAGAGATTCACATTCACTTGTGCAACTCATAAATATTTAACGCTGGATAATTTTTCATGATAAATAAATGACAAATTATGTTCATATCATTTCCTTAATTGGGTTCTCTTTGTCAATTTTCAAAACTTGTGTGTGAAAATCTGATCAACTTTTTGGTCATATTTATGCAGAAATATAGAAAATTCTAAAGAGTTCACAAACTTTCAAGCAGCACTGTATATGTAATATTTAATGTGTTTAATATAAAAAGAAAAATCAATTTCATTGCTGTCATAAATTATATATATTACTACGATATACAGTGAACTTTTCATATCAGCAGATAATATTCCACACAGAATAAATCACCATAAAAGTACCATATTACTGAGATTTTTGGTGGTGTAAACAATTTATTCTGAAGCAATATTTTCAATGTTCTATCAGCTTTTTCATACTTAAATCTGCATATTTTTATTTACCTTTTATTTTTTTAAACTTTTGAAATTTATGCATCATAAATTTATGCCTTTCATGTCAAATTACAATAATTTAATCAATAAATTCTATAGGGCTGTTACCAGTCAGATCAAATAATTTACACTGCAAAATTAAAACTGCAATAAATGATGTTATGAGATGAATGTTTTAAAAGTGAAAAAAGGACCCAGTTCTCTTTATGTTCACACTGTTGTTGTTCCTTAAAGAGGACTCGGATCCTTTTTTGGTCCACGTTAAGCAGTAACGGTGTCTCGGACCTCTTTGTGTTCAGACTAATGCTTTTTGGATCTAGCCCAGTTCAGTGTTTGATGGCTGACATGATGGCCTCCAAAACTGGAATATTTTTATCTTTTGCACAAAATCTTTTGTACACCTTTTTAATATTTATTTTGAATGGTTATTTCAATTTAAAAATTGAATGGTTATTTCAATTTTATTAATAATTTCATTATTTTGAATATTTAAAAAAATAATGGTTTGCTCAAATTTAAGACTTTTTACCTGCACATATAAAACTAATACTATATGAGTGGGGTAGGGCAATGCCTATGGTAACATAATAAACACTAAAATGACTGTAAAACACATGATTCACGGTTTAGATAAGCCTACAAGTTTTCAAAAATAAAATATATAAAATGATAAACTTTAAGCCTTTAAACCATTTTTAAGAAAAGAGTCAAAAGTCAAAAGTATCAATTATTATATTTAAAGTTTAATGTTTTAATAGCTGGTTTAATATCAATTAAATGATAGTTTAATTGATTAAAAATGTGAGACATTTTAAGACTTTTTGTTAGGACCCACGGACACCCTGTTTTAGCCAGAAGGTTTGTTTGAATTGCACGCAAAAAGGCAGTGTTTACGTGTTCCACAACAATGCTTAGCTCCTGCAAATGCGCCTACCTATTAATCGGCCTAATTTGCAGCACAATCAGGGGATGCCGATTCATTAAAAAAAAAAAACACAGCTCGATTAATCGCCTGCCCGAACTTTGATCGACCTCTAGAATCAATTAAACTTTATATGAAAAGGCCATACCCTGTCAGCACAGGTGCAACTCCTCCACGGGCATGCAGGAGCATCACCTGAAGCTCTTGTACCTGTGTTGCATTAAAACAAACAAAAACATAAATCTGAAATAAAACCACCCAAAGTATTAAATCGGCATTCTACCTGATTTTAAGTAACTAGTCATGTAACAGTTGTTTGAAAAGAACCCAATAGCCCCAAAACACCAAACAGACTTAGTACCTGCTGTTTGAGACGCTTCATTTCTACTGCACGTGGGTCAACATTAAGAACGGGCTTGTTCTTAATTTTACGGGCACGGTCAGCATAGCGCATCGTGTTGATGGTCTCCTCAATATTGGAGTCTGCTGGACTAACACATGCAATCATCAAGGTGTGGCTGTTTCCTCCGAGAGAGTCTGGGAAGACAGTTGGTGAAGAATTTCATGACCAAAAACAAAACACATACATACATTACATACATACATACATACAGCATTTGTCAGAAAGAAAGCTTAAACTAGGGCTGCACGATTATTCAATTAATTAATAAAAAAAAAGCGATCTCGATTCATACATAAATGCGATCTCATTTCTAAATGACGGCGATTCACTTCCGTGTATTTCCCTGCATTCAGATCATGCTGCATGCACGCGTTATTGCTCACACTCACACAATAACAAAACACTATTAATTCACCAATCAATCATAAATCTCGATCACGTCTCTCCTCTCCCTCATTAGCCACGTTCCGCTGTCACGCACTTGACGTGTAACAAGGTGGCAAACCTAAACTGAGTCAGTTTGCTTCGTGGATTTGTAGCGGTAAGAGGGGGAGAAAAGAAAAAAAAAAAAAAAAAAAAAGATTAATCCCAGAGTGGAAAATCCTGGTGGTGATGGTGAGAGTGAGGATGTACTGTAACAATATTGGTACAGGTTTATCCGGCCGGACCAAAGTTCAACCTGCTGCGCTGGGTGAGCCCACTAAAGATTTATTATCTTGATGTGGTGCGGACGCACCTGGAAAACTGAGCATGTCGTGACCGCATCGCTTCCGTTATGACCGCAGCTGCCGCACACCTACATTTAAAATAACCAACTTGAGCGCGCAAAAGACGCGATATGTGAACGGCTCTGTCAGGCGAGCACTAAACAGCGCTGTGAGATCCAGTGTGAAGCACTTGTGGTATATAATGGTATATGATTATAGTATATATGTATTTGTGATTAAAGTGCCCCTATTATGCCTTTTCAAATATGTCCTTTCATGCAGTGTGTCATGTAGCTGTATGTGAACAAACTATCTGCAAAGTTGTGAAGCCGACAGTGCACAATAAACAAAGTTATTGTCTATCAAAAAAAAGAGTCGGCTCACATTTGCCTAAACGAGTCGTCAGGAATTCAAATATTTTTCTGTTACGGCCACACGTCACGAAGTAACACATTTGCTTAATGCCCGCCCACGTTCTACGTCGCGAACAACTTGTCCGCCCACAAACAGTGAAATTTCCATGTGGTTTACGTCACATGGAAATTTACACGTACATTATACAGAAGACGCTGTATCATACACTGTGAGTAAAACTGTTTTATATTCACTTCCAAAAGATGAATCTACAAAGATTGTATTTTCTGGCAATCGTTCAAAATACGTAGTTGTGCATTTTAGGTTGTGTAACAACCCTGCACATGTCTTGCTAACCGGCTAAATCACGCTTTTGTAGTTCTGTTGTTCAGCTGTGGACCTACTGTAGTCTGACAATTTGTGATTGATGCAGCTTGTCTGTCTCATCAGTTGAAGTAATGATAAAGGATGGCGTACGAAGCGGCTTTCACACCGAATGCGGAAAGCGCTGCGCTATGAAACCCATTCGTTTCAATGTCTTCCACCCTGTGAGGATGGCTTGTTTCTGCCTCGACCAAAGCGGACCGCAGCGGAGCGTGCACGCCGCGGACAAAGTTCAAATAAGTTGTTCAAAAAAAAACTTTTGCCGTTGCGCTCTTAAGGGCTGCACTGAACCCAGCCTCCAGCGCAGCACTTTCCGCGTTCGGTGTGAAAGCAGCCTTAATGCATTATAGAATGTTGAAGTTTACAACATAGAGGTGTGGCCGATTCGCTTACATAAGCAAATTGCGAGCACTTTCCAAGGTAGACCGTGCTAACTTGTCGATCAGCCACTTCAGCCGTTTCATCATCAGACTCCGGCTCGAATTGGTATGGCAAAATCGATGCCATCTTTTTATGTATTGACAAGTATCCAAGGCTGTCAGTCAGTTATGGCAATGGGCGTTTCGTTCTCCGACACGCTGTACGCGGTAGACCAATCATAAAGGAATGCACCATCTGACCAATCACAGCAGTGAGGGCTCACGGAAAGGAGGGGTTTAGAGAGACTGATTCTTCGAACTGCTTCGCACGAGTCGTTTAGGAATCATTTAGAAATGGGGTAAAATTAAATCTATTTTTGGAGAAAACTGAAGTGTTTTTTGACCTTGCATACATGCAAACCTGTTTTGGGAGTCTATTAAAACAATATTATCAACCTTTAAAATAATTGGGGACTACTTTAAGCTATAGCATGTGTGCATTTATACGGAATGTTTTTAGACAAACAGGCTACCTATAAAACCATGTAGTTAAAAAAAAACAACCTTGGTCAGAATCATTTTAACCATATAAAACTGAGGTTGCTACAATTTTTGTTACTGATTGATAATGAACAAAAAATTACCCCTGCATCATCAAGCTACTATCAAACTTGTATTTCTAAGAGACAAAAAAGTGATATTATTATTATTATTATTATCATCATCATCATCATCATCAGACAACCCAAACCTGTTTCTTGATTTGAAACAATACAAACCTATGGTCTGCTTTATTTTATTATTGGTTATTTTATTATTGGTTTATTTATTATTTGTTAATGTTCTCGTATGTTCAAAAACATTTAAATTATTCACTTTAAGGGGTCTAAAAATAAAGAAAAGAGACTATTTTTTGTCACTCCAGCACTTTATTATACTAAATGTCCTGTTTTTTATTTTTGTTGTGTTTTTTTTTTGTACTTGAATGCAGTAAATTTTAGTTGAATCGTGTAAGAGAATCGTGATCTCAATTCCCATGGAGAAAAATCGTGATCCACATTTTAGCACGAATTGTGCAGCCCTAGCTTAAACTAGAAAAGCTTAATATTACCATTGCTGCTGAACTGCAAACAAACACATTCCTACTCCAACCCTCACCATTTTACACTGTACAATGTTTTATAGCAGCTGAAAAACATTGTATTGGCCTGACAAAGCCTTCTCTCATAGTTTGAATAATGTGAAGTTTGAAGGTCAAAATCAATGTCAGATGTTTTTACATGTTGCTAGGCATTGTTAGCATGTTGTAACATATTATATGCTAGCAACATTTTAGCATGTTGCAGGCTAGCTTCTTGGCTGTAACTCCTTTATGAAGAGTTAGAGCAAGAATTTCACTCAGAAAGGCAAATTTAAACAGGACATCAGCATGACTTAAATTCTGTAAGGGTGATCACTTACAGTTATGTGGTGTATTTAAAGTAATTTGATAAACAACTGATTTTATCAGCCGAATAAATCTTACCCTGTAAGAGGCGTGTCAGTTTAGAATCCCTGTATGGCACAAACGTCCCTTTCTTGCTTTCATCACCGAGAGCACTGATCACATTCCCCAGAGACAGAAGTCCACGGTTAATACTGATACCTGTGACACAAATCAAGTCATCAAGTCAGGTGCAAGGGAAAAAGCTAAAATTCTGTTATTTCCAGGCTCATTACTTTGCTCATGTAAAGTGTGCGTGTAAGCAGCCAAGTGAATGCAGAGTGAAGCAGCCGAGTGAAAATAAGCATATGCGCGGATGAGCTTACCGATAATCGTGCATGTTAAAACGCGAAAGACTCTCATTTCTCATATTGTTACAGCCCTACTCTGTACTGTGGAGAGGATGAAATCCAGACTGAAAAGGCTCATTCAAAATATATATATTTTTTATTATTACTTTTGCTAAATTATTTTGCCCACCACCTTTTCTGGGACCTTACACAAAGTTTGAAGATTAGTCTAAAATTACCCAGTACTGTTTCCTCAAAGCCAGGTTTTTTCTTTTTTTGAGTATTGGGGTGATCACGGTTACTTCAAGTCCAGGTGGCACATAACCAGTTATAAGGGATCCATTTATCATGTGAGTGATGTAATGAGACACAGCAAAACATTTGAGTATGTTTATTGTCAAGTTTCCTCAGTTAAATTTTCTTTATCAGCATTTTATTCAGTTACAGCGATACCTGGATTAGATATTTCCTGGAGCATGGTCAGTACTAGAGGTCGACTGATATTGGATTTTACCGATACCGATAACTAGGTTGGACTACACTGGCCGATACCCATTAATCGACCCATATTTTTTAAAATGGATACTGAACGGAAAATAAATAGTGCTCTACTATTCAAGAAATAAAATAAATAAATAAATAAATAAATAAATAAATAAATAAAGTAGCCTATTGAACCATACTTTGTAAATGAATAAAAATATTAATATTAATTATATATAGATCATTACAGCTAGTTCATTGTTCATTAATGTTAACAAAAGCAACTAAATTTTTTAAATAGATCAGTAAATGCTCAAATTAACACACTCTAACAAGGAACAATACTTCTATTCTACAGCTTTTATCAATCTTAACGTTACAAATGGACTATATTGTAAAGTGTTACCATTACCATTACCATCAACAATCAAGCTAAAGATGGACATCTTTAAATACCTACACAAAGGTCACAGTATTGCAATTGCATACATATGGATATTGTGTACTTTCACAATACAGTACTTTCTATTCTAGAACATTTGTGGTTATCTAATCAAAATATAAAAATATCCTAGAACTCGCAGCTATCCGGTATCACACACACTGGACGCGTCGCATTCTATTTAAGCGGCAGTCTACAAGACTTTATTTGAGCACCAAACGGGCAAAAGTATACTGCTGTCCTTTCTCCACTAATGCTGAATCTAGTCAACAAATTCATCGCTTAGTAATGACATAAAAACATGCACTACAGTATACTGTACAGACCGTTTCGTTGTCGATGTTTTAAATCCGCCTTTGAAAAGTCCCGCTCTGTGCAGCGAGCAGTGTCTAAACAAACGGCAGGTGCTGTAAGTGATTTCCGCCACTAGAGACCGCTTTCGTGCTGTATAACAAAGACTATAGGGACTTTGCTGTATAATGACGACCTTCTCAGCCGCTCCAGAAACGGACCCAACCCGGAAAAAACTATCGGCATGGATTTTTGCCGATAAACGATAATTCCGCCAATAAACTATTGGTGCCAATTAATCGACAAAACCGATACATCGGTCAACCTCTAGTCACTACTACTACTACTACTACTACTACTACTGCTATAAAGCATATGTGGATTTTCTGCACAAGGGCGCCCTCCAGCTTCCAGTGAATTAAACAGTCATTACATTGTATGTGTGTACTCAGTTATGCTCTATTCTGGGTAAAAATAGGAAAGATAATACTTTTCTCTAAAGAAACAGGATTCCCTAAATTATTGTCATTGATAACATTATTGCAATAATACCAGAAATTATTGTGATAATTTTTTAAGCCCAATTTGCCCATCCCTACTGACAGGAAGAGTTCATAATCAGCTGTTCAACCACAGATGTATTGGTGAGTATAAAGTTACAGAGTCAATGTCAATCGCAATCTCACAAAGCTCTGTTATAATCAATAAAGCTCTCTAAACTACACAATAAGTCTCTGATTTACATTAGGTAGTCAACAAAAATGCCTATTACCACCGCGGTAAAGTGGCAGCGGCAAATACAAATCAGTCAGATGTGAAACTAGATAGCAAAATCACCACCAGGTGGCGCAAAGGGACACTTGACACCGTGTCAACATGGGACGTTTTTATTTGTGAATGAAGATAAAAAAAATAAATTACTAGTTTAATTTTAACAACAACAACAACAACAACAACAACAACAACAACAACAACAACAACAACCCATTATAACATTAAACTTCAACTAATTATTCTAAACACTTAAAGTTTCAACTACTTGACAGTTAGAATGAAATATATGCTACAGTGACAGCAGTGCGAAGTGTTAACTTTTTACTGTACAGTATTAACCAGTACTATTTGAGGTGCACATATTTATTTTGTCAAAATTACTGTCACAGATAAAAGGTTTGAAACTTAAATGTAATCATTTATTAAATGATATTTTTATGACATATATTCCAGTGTACTAAACTAAACAGCCCTGCTCATGACAGCAAAAAAAATATAACATCTGTGATTTAAAGAAATTCTAGAGGAGATATTATATTATATTATATTATATTATATTATATATACACACACATACATATACACACACACACATATATTATTATATGTTTATGGTAATGTTTAACAGCTTTTTGGAAGGGGCAAGCATTTCTAGAATCACTGTGGCTTTGTTTTTTTTTTTTTGTTTTTTTTTTTTTTTTTTTTCAAACCACCCAATATTCAGCTAAAAAACTTTTGATACAGCTCAGCAATTTGAAATGTATGTAAAATTTCCTGTTTTAAAGCAGCATAGCCTGCCCGTGTATGAGGGGGAGTGGCCGTATTACTATTAATGTTAACCGCCGAGTTGGTTTCGTCACTGTTATTTACTTATATGATGAGCATATATACGTCTGAGTAATTGCAGAAAACTGCGACTAAACTAGTCTATCCATAGTCCAGCAATTGTAACTGGTGTAATGGGACAAAAAGCACTGCAGCGTCAGTGGCTGGTTAAAAGATTTCTTTAATCGGCCATCACTCTGGGTGAGTTCTCACACCATGTCGGAATAGCCGAAACTACAATATTACTGTGTGTAAAAAGCTAAGATACAATCTCTTTGTATAACTCACAATTACAACTGTAAACTTGGTGCAAAGTTTTCCGAGAGCCTCTACTGCCCACATTTGTACCAAAGCACCGCTGAAACATCATTCGGAATCACACAAATGGTGGAGGCATAAAGTAGTGGAGAAGTTATCGCATTTAAGGGCTGAATTTATTTATTTATTTTTTTTTTTTTTCTCCCCACTCTTACCAAAATCAACCATGGTTTTATTGTAGTAAAGTGTAGTAAGTTAACCATGTTTTTGGCAGATTGATTATCAAATTTATATAACAAGTCATTTGCGAGTCATTTGCAGTTATGATCAAATATGACAAATAAAAGTTTAATTAAAATATTGCTTTGTTTGTCATTTAATTTTGTTACATTTATTGCAAAGTACTCAGAGTAAATGGTAAATACAATTAAAAATATACAAGAAAAAAAAAAAAAAAGTAAATATAGGAAATTTGTATATACAATTTTTTTTTTTTTTTTTTCGGATTTACTATTGAATTACTATTGCATTGCATAAGATTTTAATAATATTTACTCAATTTTATTTAAAAGATTAATTAATCCAATTATTTGAATCTACTTAATTTTTTTAGTTACATTTACTTGATTCTTAAAGTATATTTCAATGATCAACTTTAAAATGTACTTAATATTTTTCAGTGTAAAAATATTTCACCAAAAAAAAATGAGTAGATCCTAGTAAAAGTTTTTACAGTGTAGTCGAGTTCGTGGTCAATATACTCTGGCATGGATAAACTTTAATTATTATTAAAACTTTGTTTTTATTTATTTTTTTATTTTATTTATTAATGCAGAAATGTGTGCGTATTCCGCAGTTGAAAGAGAACTTGTATATCCACAAGTTTCCTACGCCTCATGAGGCCTTGCGTCAAAAGTAGGAGCATCTTCCAGTTCAAAGTAAACAACCGGGACGTGACACTCATTTATTCAACAGTTGACAAGAGTGACGGGCAAATGAAGCCTCGTGAAGCACCGAGACTTTCCTCTGACTGTTTCAGGAAAAGATTCAAAGCTTTGAGAGTGTCGAAACAACGCGATCTGGTGGTTAGTAAAAAATAAAGCATCCAAAAGCCTCTGAAGCTCCGTCGGAAGCAGCATTCACCACAATTTTCATATATAGATCCATGTTATATGCACAAATAAAAGCCTAACCATCTGTGTGTTTTTTTTGTTGAATTTCTGACTCTGATAAATTAATTTACCCATTGAACAGTACTATTAAATGCCAGTACGAATATCAATATGATGTAATAGAAGAATAATGTACACATATATTAACTGCATATGGCATTATATTTAATTTTCCTGAAATAATTTGTATTCTTCATATTACTTGTATGACTGGGTATTTAAAAATTTTATTTTTAAATAGGTCCCAATGAAAATGTACAGGCAAAGTAAAATCTGGGGGTCGAACATTAGCACATGCAAAGTGAATCGCGCTCATGACTGGACAGAAAGTGAGGCTTCTACGAAAGGGATTTCTACGTTAACAAGCCTCCAATCGAGGCTTCATCTGGCATGCCCTTTAACACAAGCTCTGATGTCTCGGTTCAAATGTCATTTCACTAGTTGAGATGTTTTCATCTCGATGTGGTACGGACGCGCCTGAAAAAACCGAACGCGTCGCACTGCGTGCGCGTCGCTTCCATTATGAGCGCGGCTGCCGCGCGTCTACATTTGAAATAACAAACTTGAGCGTGCAAAAGACGCGATATGTGAACGGCCCCTAAGTGAAGCGAACAGAAAGATGCCGAGTGCGGCGCCCCCGCGACCGGCTTTGGTTGATAAAGAACACAGCAGGAGTGCAATCTGGAAATATTTTGGATTTGAAGCAAATGAACATGGAAAGCCGAGGGACACAAGCAAGCCAATACGCAAGAGTTGCTACAGAGCAGTGCTAAAAAAAAGGCGCTAACACCTCTAATTTAGCAAAACACCTGAAAGACAGACACCCGGATCTATATCATTTTAACATTACTGAATCATTAACCAAGATGGGCTAGTATTGTTGCTGATGAGTGTTGTCTCGTTTTTTCACCGTAATTCTTAAAGTTAATCTGACTGAGGAATCTTAGACAAGTAAATACTTTAACTGTGGTTAAATGTAAATCAACTTGTGCTTATTTAACTTTATTCAAAAAATTATTACTTAAATTCTGCAATTTGTCTTGATGTCGATCCAGTGAGCAACTGAGCATTGTTTTCGCGTGTGATGCACGCACGTTTGCATGTGTGGATCGGTAATTATATGTGAGTCCGGCATTAAAATCTGTTCATCAAATAAATTTATTGTAATGTATTAACCAGCATTTATGAACGATGAGCAATGCATTTGTTACAGTATATTTTAATCTTTGATAACGGTAGGTAATAAGAAGACAACGGATCATGTTAGTTCTGGTCCAATGAAAAAATATTAACAGATAGAACTTTGGATTTTAATTAGTTTATGTATTAGTAAATGTTAGTTGAAATTAACTTTGAACTAAGTTGTTTTGGAAGTATTTTTCATTGTTTATTCGTGTTAACTAATGTTAACAAATATCTATTACCATTAGCTTAAGTTCTAAGATTAGTTAGATAGTTCCATTCATTTTAAAAGTGTGGTCTAAAAACAAAACAAAACAAGTAAAGTTTATTAAAGTTTGGCACCAGAAAGATAAGACTCGACCTGCAATAAAAACAACACGCTCACAACCTACACTACCAGCTGTATTTGAACAGCAAAGAAAGTATGAAGCAAACTCAAATGAAGCTAAGAAGCTGAACAGGGCTGTAGCAGTGTAGTACCTCAAAACATTTTTGTTCATGTAAAATATACCTCATTGTCATGTTCTAGATTTGTTATATTTATCTTTAAATGAAAAAAAAAAAAAAAAAAAAAAAGTACCCCCTTAATATTGTGTCAGTTTTCGTGGTATCGAAAATGGTATCGAAAATCGATATTTTTCAAGGTATCATATCGAAGTTAGAAATTCCAGTATCGTGACAACACTAATTGTAGCGCAGGCTCACTGTCATTTAGCTACTTAATGCTGATTGAGCTCGTTCTGAGTAACAAACGCACTAAAGTACTAATTTGGCTTCTGTGAATACGAATTATTTATAGTTTATCTTGGATTAGAGACCAACTGCAACCAATTTATCCACTACCGCAGCCATCGTCGAGCCTATCGGCAGACTGCAAAACGTGAAGGAATGAGTTCCAACACGTTCACATTCTAACTTTTCGAGGTCTGTGGTTAAATCGCACAAGTACTCAGTTACAGCAAGTACACACTTCAAATCACGGGAACGGTGGTGGTAAAAATTATTCTAGATGAGTAACATCTGTACATCACGTCTGCACTTAGTTAGTCATAAGATGATTCACGAGCGAGCAAAACTGCATTTAATAATAACTCCAGTGCTTTCTCACCGGTGTGAGTGAATTCTGACAAAATGAAACATTTCTGATTGGCCATTGCAATCAAGATATGTGACTGGCTTCATTGTTCACAGCTGCAAAAACATGTTGGATATTTTGACTGAGGGTATGCCCCCCAACCCCCCCCCCCCCATGTCACCCATGTATATATTCATAAAAACTGTGTATCAGTGAAGTAAACTGAAGAAAAAAAAAAAAAAGAAAAAAAATAAACAAACAAAAACAACAACAACAACAACGGATTTTTTTTAGATTGAACTCACCCTCTTTGAGTCGATCTCCCTCTGCTTTAGTTTTTTTTTGTCTTTCAGATCCAGCGAGATCCACCAAGTGCAATTTGGAGACCATGACTTCACTCCTTGACAAACAAATTTCAATTTAAATGAAATAACTATTTACAATTATTCTACAGTTATAACCAAACATTATACAGTTTTATAAAGATCCAGCAGTATGATATTTTAAGACCTGGATAAATTTTCTTTGACAAATTTAACCTTCCTTATAATAATTTCTTTAGGGCCCTATGAAATCCTTTTTATTTTTTTCCCAAATTCCATTTATTTTATTTATTTATTTATTTATTTTTTTTTTACAAATTCCGTTTTTTCCTTGAAGTTTTCTGGATTCAGTTTTTTCCATTTTCATTTTTCTGGACTCTTTTTTAATTAGTAAATTACATTTTATTAATCAAAAAGCAAGTCTGATTAACTACATTATGAAACATATACCATTTAACAAATGTTAATTAAAAGTTTAACAAAAATTACGTTTAGGGCCCTATGAAATGTTTTATTTTTTCCTCACCTTCTGTTTTATTGTTACCAAATTCTATTTAAGCATGTCTAATTATTTGATTGCACAAAATAACTTAATTTATTAAAGTTTTTTTTTTTTTTAAACAATATTTTTATTTTTCTGGTTATAAAATTAAATAAATATTTTATGCTGTCATTCATCTTTTAAAGTGCCCCTATTATGCCATTTTAAAGGTTGCTAATATTGTTTTAATAGACTCCCAAAACAGGTTTACATGTATGCAAGGTCAAAAAAAATTCTTCAAAAATAGATTTAATTTTACCCCATTTCTAAATGATTCATAAACGACTTGTGCGAAGCAGTTTGAAGAATCAGTCTCTCTAAACCCCTCCTTTCCGTGAGCCCTCACTGCTGTGATTGGTCAGATGGCGCAGTCCTTTATGATTGGTCTACCACATACGCCGTGTCGGAAAACGAAACGCCCATTGCCATAACTGATTGACAGCCCTGGATACTTATCAATACATAGAAAAGATGGCATCGATTTTACCATAACAATTCCAGCCAGAGTCTGATGATGAAACGGCTGAAGTGGCTGATCGACAAGTTAGCACGGACTACCGTGGAAAGTGCTCGCAATTTGCTTATGTAAGCGAACCGGGCACACCTCTATGTTGTAAACTTCAACATTGTATAATGCATTAAGGCTGCTTTCACACCGAACACAGAAAACGCTGCGCTGGCCGCTGGGTTCAGTGCAGCCCTTCAGACCGCAGCGGCAAAAGTTCATTTGAACAACTCATTTGAACTTTGTCTGTGGCGTGCGCGCTCCACCGCACGTGCGCTTTGGTTGAGGCAGAAACAAGGCATCCTTGCGCGGCGGAAGCAATTAAAATGAACGGGTTTCATAGCGCAGCGCTTTCCGCATTCGGTGTGAAAGCCGCTTCACGCGCCATCCTTTATCATTACTCCAACTAATGAGACAGACAGTCAGTCAAGCTGCAATCACAAATTGTCAGACTACAGTGGGTCCACAGCTGAACAACAGAACTACAGAAGTGTGATTTAGCCAGTTAACATGACATGTTCAGGGTTGTTACACAACATAACATACACAACTACTTATTTTGAACGATCGCTAGAAAATACAATCTTTGTAGATTAATCATCTTTTGGAAGTGAATATAAAACAATTTTACTCACAGCGTAGGATACAGCATCTTCCGTATAATGTACGTGTAAATTTTCATGTGACCTAAACCACATGGAAATTTATGGACGGGCAAGTAGTTCGCGACGTAGAACGTGGGTGGACATTATGCAAATGTGTTACTTCATGACGTGTGGCCGTAACAGAAAAAGATTCGAAATCCTGATGACTCGCTCAGGCAAATGTGAGCTGACTCTTTTTTTTGATAGACAATAACTTTATTTATCGTGCTTTCATGACACACTACATAAAAGATCATATTTGAAAAGGCATAATAGGGGCTCTTTAATCTAATTTAAAAATTACTTTATTTTTTGGCAAACAAAGTCACTATTAAAAATAAAACATGAAAGAAATATTGCGAGATTATTCCTTAATAAAATGTATATATTTTTTAACAATTTTAGTAATAATAGTAGTAGTAGTAGTATTACGTACATTCTACTAAACAGTAGTAATATGTCTTCAAGTTAAACAACTTATTTTGACGGGTTGCTGTGAATACCTTTACATTTCTGTGTATATATGACATGACATGATAATTTTTTCTCAAAAAAAAAAAAAAAAAACAGTAAAATGCTCATGAAGAAACTTCAGAGCAGTTCTAGAAATGTTATTCACGTATTTATGTCCTCATTTGGTGAGATGGCAGCCGCTGAAATCACAGCAAGTGCCACACCCACTTCAGTCTGTGTGTAGTAAATGAAACCGCGTGTCTGCCCCATTCACATGGAGACACACAGAACATGAATGATTCATATTTAAATAGTCTTTTTGCTTAATATTTAGACATACTAGTCAATATCACGATTTAAGTGTAATGACCGACTTTTGATTAATTCATCCAAACTTTGACAAATTCCGTGACATTCCGCATTATACAGTAAATTCCGTTTTTATGACTGGATTCATATCATATGGATATCATATTCTTCCTAAAAAGTAATCTTATAACAGCCAACTCAATTTATTCAGTCTCCAAACAACCAAGTTATTTTAGTTTGCCAGCACGTGCTGTTTCATTTACATACTTGTCTCCTTTGCGTCGCTGCTCCAGTGATATGGTAAAGATGGCATGTGAGCGAGACGAGGCTGCATTCATGGCTGTTGAGCCCACTGTTCGTGCAGAGTTTCCCAACTCAAGACAACCCACCATCTCATGAGCAGTGAACACTTCCTTTTCTGTCAGCCCAACAATCTACACAATGAAAACAGAAAACAAAAAGACATCATAGACGGCAAATGAAATGTAAGGTAGTTGACCTACTTTAAATAGCATTGTGGGCAGTTCTCCAGTGAACAGTGCAGTTGTGAAGCATGCATGGTAGCAAAATCTTGCATGAACTATTTGCATTGTTGTTTACAACAGAGAGAGGATGCATGCGCAGAAAGTAGCATCAGGGCCTATGATTAACACTCGCCAAGTGCCAAATGAGAGTAAAAATTGGCATTAACGAGTATACAAAAGTGTTAGTCGCCAATTGGGCTGTACCTTTTTTTTTTTTTTCTTGATTATAACAATCTGAGAACATAACGTGGTTTAGCACGATAATCAAAACGCAAAGACTGAATTGTAATTTAATAATAAATATATGATATATTGATATACAATATACAATAATATGATAACAGTGTTTAAAATGTTTTTTGTGACAGACCGGTCAGTCTGGCGATTCCAAAATTACAAAAATCATTCATATTTTATTGCATTCAGTGCAAACGCCAGTTGATAGGTTAACGTATTTATGTCGAGCCATTAGGGTTGCACAGCCTGAGTGCGAGAGAGAGGCCCATGCTGAAAACAAAAATGGCCATTTATAGCAACTCATTTCTACCTCTTTCCAGTGGCAGAGCACTTTATTTTGAGAGTTGTTTAAGGGAGAGAACATCTGTAACTTAGTCCAAATTGGGGGGAACTAGAAAGTAGATTTTTTTTTGATATGCTGTCAATTGAAGTTCTCAGAAAGAACATTTGTATCAGCAGGTCACACTTACAAAAAAAATAAATAAATAAAAATTACAAATCGGAATTAGCCAAGAAAATTGCAATCGGTGCAGCTCTAAAAGCTACTACTACTACTACTACTGTCAACTCAAGGTACTGTTTAGAGTACATTTCTGAGAGAGAGAGAGAAGAAAAAATATATAATAATAATAATAATAATAATAATAATAATATTATTGTTATTATTATTTTATATAATATATATATATATATATATATATATATATATATATATATATATATATATATATATATATATATATAATACTGTACCCTGCACTGCAAACTATGCCAAAGATTCACATCAATGTCAGGCAACACAAACATGTTTCATGATTTGAAACATCACTCATTGGAACATGCAGAAATTAGGAAATTAATTTTCCTATAAAATATATTTTAAGAAGTGTTTCATGCGTGTCATGTTCTGACCATAAAGAATAGTTTAACTACAACTTTCACCTTGGAGCAATTTATCATGATAATTATCGATATCATCTGATATGAAAAGTTTTAGCATGATCATCATACCACTCAAACGCTTCTCATTGGATGACACAGCACTTTTTAGTGATAGTGTGATCGAGACTGTAAGTAAAAGCATTTGCTCTGAGCTTGTGCTGTACTGTCTTTTAAGCAGAGCTGCTAAATGTGTGTGGGGCATGGTTCAAATGAGCTCTAGTTTGCTCTGCTTTTGGCGCATTGGCAGTTTGGCGTGTTTCTCATAATTATGAATTGTAGAACTCACTTTGATGCCATCTTTAGGATCCTCTCTGATACTGATGATGGGTTTGTCCTTTGATGTGCACAGCAGGTCCAGGATCTCTTCATTGTAAATCTAAGTTTAAAAAGAATAACACCCCCCTTGAGTTACACAAAATGAATATTGAATTTATTCAATAATTAAACCCATAAAGGAGAACAAGATGGTAAAGCATTTATACCTCAAGATAAGACACGGACAATAAAAATTCACAGTCAGCACATTTAGACTTTTCCTGAAAGATTCTTCGTATCACTCGTGGGATGACCCCAACTGTGGACTCATTCTCTTGTTCTGATGTGTATGTGCCTCCCATAGAAAATGTCTTTCCTGACCCTGTCTGCCCATAGGCCAGAACAGTGGCATTATAGCCTGCAAATGCAAACAATGAGGTTAATCAAAATTAAATTTCTCAAAATATCTTATTTTTCAAACAAAAAAAAAAAAAAAAAGTGATATAGGTTTAGATCAACATAAGGGTGAATCAATGAAAATTTTTATTTTGGGGTAAACTATCCCTTTACGACTGATTAAGATTATTACTTGTGGTAAGCTGCATATGTGAAATGTTGTTGTTGGACATTTCTGATAACATAACCAACAAAAAACAAATAAATAAGTTAATGATTTAAAAAAAAAAAAAAAAAAAAAAACATGGACCAAAAAGAGCCTAAGGGTAATTTTTACACTTGCACTTGTTTGTTTGATATTAGAGTTCAGAACGTTTGGATGATATTTTCCAAGCTCGAGTGCGCACCCAAAACAATATCTTAGTTTGCATAAAAGGTAGTTAGTTCACATGAACCTTGAAGCCTAGCGAAAAGAAGTGCAATACTACTTAACACTGACATGGAGACAAGAGGTCTTTATTTAAATAGATGTACATGGAAGAGAGGCTTCAAGTCATGGCCTACAGTTATCATATTTTGTTTGTATGGAGTGCCTAGGTGGAAACGGTAGAATAGAGGTTGACAAACTGATTGGCTATTGGTGCTGAATTAGCCTACAAAACCAATTGCCATCGGTTATCGCCAAAAATCTGCATAGGTTATCCGGGTTGGTTCCATTGCTGGAGCATCTGAGAAGGCTCTGCTGTCTTCATTCACTATAGACTTATGATGCAGATTTAAAACACAATGAAATTGCGTATACTGTACGCTGCAGTACATGTTTTCATATAATTTTCCAAGTAATTAATCTGTTAACTAGATGCTGCATTAGACCAGCATTGTTTGCCGACAAGGCTGAGGGGATGCAAACATTAGCAACACCTCAAGCAGTTAACACAACGTGACAAAAATAAACTCAACCCAAATGTATGATGTCATGATTGTTACTGGTTATCATGCATTGGAAAAGTCCAAAACAATTCACTGCCCCTATAATTTAAGTTATGAAAGCAAATAATACGCCTGTATGGTTTTTTTGTATTTTATGCTTATGATATATGATATAGTTAAGTAATAACACACAAGCAAGAGTGCCATTTCTCCAAATATCAGCATGTGAGCATAATACTGAGCGAGTTACATATAGTTACATATACATACATACATACATACATATTATTATATGTATGGGAAACATTATTCGCATGGGAAACAAGTATTCGCATTTCTAAATGGTGGATCATAAACAGGCTATAAGTACTGCTTGAAAATGGCAAAAGAAGAAACAGTAACAAGAGCCAAAAAAAATAAAATAAAATAAAAAAATAGAGAGTAGGCAATGTATAGAAAACTGAAGAAAACTCAAACAGGCTGTTCATCAACTGATCAAAAGTTTAAGACCATAGCCCCAAAAAAACCCCACAACAGAATTGTGTCAAAAAAGGACTCAGTAGTGAGTAGTCCCACCACTCTTGTTGATTACTTCAAACATTCGTTTTGGCATGCTTAATGTGACTGTTTCCAGGAGACTGATGGGAATGTGTGGTCTATGTGGTGAAGATGGCTTCACGAAGGGCATCCACAGTCTGGAACTGACGTCAGTTTTTGTAAACTTCCCTTGCCATCCATCCCCAAATGTTCTCAATGCGATTTAGATTGGGGAACACGCAGGATGGTCCAAAAGAGCAATATTACTCTCCTTCGTCAGGTGGGCGTTGTGAATTGCAGCATTGTCCTGTTGGAAGACGCAGCCATTACCGCACGGACGAGGGCCCTCAGTCAAGAGGGATGCCCGCTGCAACATGTCTAAATAGCCAGCAGTCGTTTGACGCCCCTGCACAACCTGCAGCTCCATTTTCCCACTGAAGGAAAAAGCACCCCAGATCATGATGATCTTTTCCACTGCGTAGAAAACATCTCCAGTGGGATCTCCATATCATGCTAATAACACTGGAAGCCATCAGGACTGTCCAGGTTAAATTTTTTGTCAGAGAAAAAAAACTTTTTTCCACTTTCGTTTTTTGTTCTTGAAGCCCTTATGGGGCTCTTGAAGTCCTCTTATGGTTATTGGGCTGCAGTCAGCATCAGTAAGGGCCTTAACTTGGGTCGAAGATCAGCCTGTGTCTGCATGGACAGTCCATCGGATCCTCCAGCTCAGTGCAGATGAACTTTTTGGGGATCTACCACTTAACTTTTTTGTCCCATAACTCTCAGGATCTTTTGAGAAATGTAAAATACGGGGCCCAATCTCGGCCACGATGGTGCGTTGTGCGAGGCGTTGTGAGTGCACCTGAACAATCCTGCGTTCAAAGACAGAAAGCCTTTTTGCCTGTGCCATCAGGAGGTCATGACAGTGTGACTGACTGAAGGACAATGACATGAAAACCATATTTTGGCACAGATTTTAACTTTTTAAGGCTATGGTCTTAAACTTTTGATCAGCTTTTTTTTTTTTTTTAATCTATAAAATGCCTACTCTCTATTTTTTGGCTCTTGCTCCCACTTCTTTTGCCATTTTGAAGCAATACTTATAATCTGGTTACGATCCACCAACGCAAAATGCGAATACTTGTACTGTTTCCCCTGGTCTTAAGATTTTGTTCATATATATATATATATATATATATATACACACACACACACATATACACACATATACACACACACACACATATATACACATACATACATACACATACAAGAGTTCAGATGCAAAACCCGCTAAAAGCCATCTTGGTCAAAAATGAGATAATCATACTGAGTGAATGCTCTCGACACATATAATACATCCAAATACTTTTTCTTCAAACTCGCTAAAATACCAGCCTCAGCCCAATCAGAAGTATCGGTACATACATAGAAACCTATACATCTGAGCCTGATAAAAAATGCATTTTATTAAAGAAAGACGTCAGATGGATTTAGCTGGTTTTGCATCTGAACTCTTCATATATATATATATATATATATATATATATATACACACTAGGGATGTCACAATACTCAATAGAATATCGAACCGTTCGGTACGACATCCACGGTTCATTTTTAGCAGGGCAGCTAAAAGGGCTTGAGTGAAGTAAGTCTGGCTCTAGATAAAAATATAGAATATAGTACTGAGAGATTATCACCATAAACAACTCTGAGCGGTTGTTGTGTATACATCCCCACTGTTTTAATGTGCTGCTCACTTTAAACTGTAGAAACTGTAAAATGGTGCTTGAGGATGCCAGATCTATGGTGATTTTAAAATTGTGATTTATGGAATTTTGAGTGAATGCACTCCCTGATTATTACAAACAGTAAAAACATGCAAACACCACACTAAAAACAACAGACAATGATAAAGCTTAATTAAAACATGAAACGATTCAAAATATTTAACACTACTGACACTATTTTCAACAAATGCTGATGTCAACATTGATACTATGCTGATTTGACCAAATTCAGCCATGTTGTGCTGCAAAAATCAAAGGGGGGGGGAAGAAAAAAGGACAGAAAATATTCTATCAGGACTGCTTTACAAACCTCTAAAAAGCCCAGACAATAATGGAGACACAGCTGTGTTGAACACTTCTTCCTGTTCTGTTGAGGGGTCAAAGACATAATCATAGGTGAAAGCCTTGTCATTGCCAACGATCACCTGAAGGGACAACAAGATTTAATGAATATTTAACAACACAACTTTTTGATGCATAAGTGTGAAATGAGACAGACCTGAGGTTCGCCGGGTACAAATGTAAGACAGCACTGACATCCTTCATTGATCTCTTTGGGAACCAAAGGCCGGCATCTCAGCGCAACCCTCACAGGAATTACCTTCTCATCCTCCTTGGTCATACTGGAAGGGCAGATAAAGTTAGAAACAATAATAAAATAGAATAGGATAATGATGTCTTCAAGAACTACAAAACACCTTTCAATAACATTACTTGTTTTGGTATAGAATGCCTTGTACAGAATTTAAATAACACTGACAGCAGAAATGCACAGATCGACTGGCCATCAGTCAAAACTGGACAGTTTTTGCTTTAAACATGGCAACTGGAATCTGCCATGAAAAATCATGCCCTGTAATTCACCCCTTTCATGCGTCATAAATTTAGAAATTCACCAAAATTCAAGGGTCATGGGTTAATCCAGGCCAGTAAGGGTTATAGTGGAGCACTCAATGTTTGAAATCACTAAATGCTTAATTGCTTAGACATTAAAAGTGGTACTTGAGGCCCACTAAAACCAATCACTTATAAACCTAATCTTTAGACCAAGTCTGCAAAACTACAAACACATTCTGTGCTTTAAACTTTTGCAAAGAGTTTGCCATTGCAAATCAAACTTCTTCCAAAACTCTAAACACAGTTCTCTACATTAAATCATTCAAAACTAACAGTTTTTTTGTTTCATTTGGGAAACATTGCCATTTTATATGAGATTACACATGATATGTTTAGGCTATATACCAGGGGTTCTCAACTCTGGCCCTCGAAGGTCCACTTTCCAGCTGAGTGTAGCTCAATGCCAAGCCAAGTCAGAAAGTCAACTTCATTTCAAAAGCACTTTATACAATTTAGATTGTTATACACAGCAGCTTCACAATAGTATCAAATTCTGCTGTAAAACAACTCTAACAAGTCATTATGTATCATGTGCATATGCATGCATGTGCGAGTGCTATAACAAACTCCTGTGCTCTGAACAAGCAAAAGACAAAAGAGTAGTGTTTTACATCTGTGTGTAGTTTGGTGTATATGTGGTTAATTATTTTATGTTTGTGTGTAGAACTGCTATGCAAAAATATCATTTTTAGAAGAGTTAAAGTGGTTTTGAATGACGTGTTTGTTTTTGCAAGAGATGTGACGTTTTGCATGTTCTGTGGTTTTGTGTGTGTAAAGTTAAGAAATTAAACAACTATGTGTACACATTTTTTAAGAACTGTAATACTACGGTAGCTTTTTAAAAGACTGGTTCATGGGATGGATGTGCTTGTATTCCACTGATGGTTCATGCTACTTTTCATTTATAAATTTTGATTATTGTATGTCTTCTTCAGCAGTTCGTTTACAGAAAAGACTTCCTGTGGAAGTATCTCTTATTACCATTCATAAAAACTCTAAATAAAGTTTTCCATAGTAGAAGTCAAAGTCGACAACAACAAACCACTTCTAATGGTGCAGCTGACTTTCACACATAACGTTACATACATATCATGAAACATGCATTAACATTACATGCTAGCCAAATATGAACAAATCTTACTTTTTTTGTCCAAAATAAGGTTATATGCAACTGATTTAACATACAAGACTAGTCTTTAAGATGCAAGGCAATAAAAACATATTTATGTGACAAGGCCCTAAAGCCTGAACTGTCCTTAATGCCAATATATACACATTCTACATACAAGCATACATCTGAACTAAACAACACACAAGTAAAACAAGGAGTTGGTAAAATAAAACAGGATGTTTAAAACGCATTTCATTACCTTCCACGCTGTAATCTGTTGTTTTCGTTATTGAGGAGTAAAGCTCCTTTTTACACAAAATCGAATAAATTTTAAATAAGACCGAACAATCTTAATCGCACTCCCAAAATACCGCTATTTTATGAAAGACAGACTTCCTTAACCGTTTCTGTCATAAACATCCGATAATCGCTGTTTCTCTAAAGAAAGACACTGCCCGCCACTTTCAAATCATCAGCTCCGCCTTTGACGTCATTACGTAGCGCCCGATCGATTCAGCTCCGCCTTTCCACAATGACGTCGATTAATTTCCATCTTACCGCAAAGCAGTACATCTACACTTCATAACACAGTGGGGCTTTTTAGTTGCGCCAAAGGAGTGCGCTGTTGCATTTACCTATTCAAAAGACTGCGAAAGCAATCTCAGTTATGCATATAAACGTAGGGGGATATTTGTGTCTATGGTTCGCTGCACAATGCCGTCTTTTGCCATAATAACTGCAGGCTGCAGCCAGTGGAAATACTTCTCTGTCGATGCGCGTCCTGCTCCTCACAGATCGTGAAAGCAGACTGCAGTTTTTGTCATTCATTATAACAAAGTGTAGAGACGATTGCTGCGTTCACGTCATATCGTAATTACCGTAATTTCGAGATGACAACATGTGTATAAAGCGAATGTTACACTATTCAGTATATACATCTCCTAGATGTAAATTTTTCTGGACTAATTTTGTTGACTGTATACATTGGAAGAAAGCATGGTTACTTCCTGAAAAATTTTGCATTTCTAATAAAATCAGAGAGATACATTTTAAGATTTTGCATAATGTCTACCCAACAAACTCCCAAATTGCTTATTTTTTTGATATTTCTAATTTAGGTGTATTCTGTAAAGTTGAGGAAGAAACTTTACTTCATTTATTCTGTCATTGCGATCAGGTTAAATTTCTTTGGGGAGAACTTAAGATGTTATCTATCTTCCTTTATAAAATTTGATTTAAAATTTACGCTAAAAGAAATATTTCTATATTTTTCTAGTAGTGACCATGCTACTGAACTTGTTAATTTTTTTGTTTTGCATTGTACATTTTTTATTCATAAATCCAAATTTCTTAATATGTTACCTAGATTTGATGTCTTTCTCGCAGAGATTTTGCTTATTGTTCATTCTCTTAAACTTATTGATGATAACAAGAACAACAAGTTTCTTAAGGCATATGACGATTTTTTTCCTACTGATTGAGGTGCTGTTTTTTTTTTTATTTTATTTTATTTTTCTTTCCTTCTTTTATGTTATTGTATTGCTATGCAGTGCTGTTTATTGTTGTTTTCCTTTTTGTCTTGCAAAAAAAAAAAAAAAAAGATAACAACATGTGACATTCTACTCGGAGCTGTTCACGTCCTCAGACTCGGAATTATGCTTTTCTATGGCAACACTATCAACGCCTAAACAGAGCCTACATTGATCAGATGGTACAGCGGTCATGTGGTACAAATCGTAGCTCTCAGAAGACTCCCAGTTCACAAGTTGTAATTACGAGTTCTACGAGGACATGAACGCTTTCTAAGTTGGCTTGAGAAAGCCAAATTACTGATATGCTATTTAAACTTCTTCTTATTATAATTATTATTATTATTATTCTGAGACTAAAATGATCAACTCTAACTCCTAGAGCTCAGACTTACGATTTTCCTAAAAATGGCGATTAAATTTGGGAGAAATCCCATAGACTTACATTGACGTAATGTTCAAATAAGCCAGCACTTTTTAAAATCCAACTGTCAGAATCCTTTGAGGCTCAATCAAACTTCCCTTCTATTTATTGTATTTCTAATCCATTCAAACTCATTCAAACTCATCTATCTATCTATCTATCATCTAACCATTACTATCTATCTATCTATCTATCTATCTATCTATCTATCTATCTATCTATCTATCATCTAACCATTACTATCTATCTATCTATCTATCTATCATCTAACCATTACTATCTATCTATCTATCTATCTATCTAACCATTACTATCTATCTATCTATCTATCTATCTATCTATCTATCTATCTATCTATCTATCTGTCTATCTGTCTATCTATCATCTAACCATTACTATCTATCTATCTATCTATCTATCATCTAACCATTACTATCTATCTATCTATCTATCTATCTATCTATCTATCTATCTATCCATCTATCTATCAATCATCTAACCATTACTATCTATCTATCTATCATCTAACCATTACTATCTATCTATCTATCTATCTATCTATCTATCTATCTATCTATCTATCTATCTGTCTATCTATCATCTAACCATTACTATCTATCTATCTATCTATCTATCTATCTATCTATCTATCTATCTATCTATCTATCTATCTATCATCTAACCATTACTATCTATCTATCTATCTATCTATCTATCTATCTATCTATCTATCTATCTATCATCTAACCATTACTATCTATCTATCTATCTATCTATCTATCTATCATCTAACCATTACTATCTATCTATCTATCTATCTATCTATCTATCTATCTATCTATCTATCTATCTATCATCTAACCATTACTATCTATCTATCTATCTATCTATCTATCTATCTATCTATCTATCATCTAACCATTACTATCTATCTATCTATCTATCTATCTATATATCTGTCTATCTATCATCTAACCATTAATATCTATCTATCTATCTATGGCTAGCAACCAGAATCATGCTAGTAACTTGCTAATCATGCTAGAAACATGCTAGCAACTTTGCTAATCATGCTAGAAACATTCTAACAACTTGCTAATCATGCAAGAAACATGCTAGCACCTTGCTAATCATGTTAAAAACATGTTAGCAACATGCTAGCATCTTGTTAATCATGTTAGAAATATGCTAGCAACATGCTAGCAACTTGTTAATCATCGTAGAAACATGCTAACAACATGCTAACAACTTGCTAATCATGTTAGAAATGTGCTAGCAACATGCTAGCAACTTGTTAATCATCGTAGAAACATGCTAACAACATGCTAACAACTTGCTAATCATGTTAGAAACAGACTAGCATCAGGCTAGTAACTTTATAATCATGTTAAAAACATGCTAGCAACATGCTAGTAACTTGCTAATAATGTTAGTATCATGCTAACAACATGTTAATTATCTATCTATCTATCTATCTATCTGTCTATAATCTGACCATTACTATCTATCTATCTATCTATCTAACTGTCTATAATCTGACCGTTACTATCTATCTATCTGACAGACTGCATTCAAACTTCAAAACTTCAAAATATTTCTGACTGAAAACCATCCAAACTTAAAACTTTTTAAAACATTTTAAACTTCTTAAACATTTTAAACTTTTTAAACTTTTTTTACTTTTCAGACTTTTTCAATCTTTCTGGTCCGGCTTTCTCAAGCCAATTTAAAGTTTGTCTTGACAAACTTTTTTATCTAGTTACAAGTCGGAATCTCGTAATTACAGGAAATCCGATATGGCGTGAATGCACCTGATGTTACAGTTTTTCTCAGTCGCTTTGGTGCATTTCTCAGATCAGAAATGAAATTCTCAAAACTACTTGTTCAACCTCCACATCATGTAGTCACTTGTGCACATCATAATAGCAGTTTCTCGTTCTTTTGAACAAGCTGCCATTGGTTTGGTACATTCATGCAATCGATTATGTACATTTGTCTGCGTTTTCCTACATTATCAGTTGCTAATGTCATGTTGCTCAAAATGTATTATATAGTTCTCTGTGCAATAGTCTTACCTCTCAAAACATCTAGTCATTAGTTCATCATATAAGTCATTAAATGCAAAATGGTTGATCTAGTTGTCATAAACTGCCAAGTATATTTTCTATACATTTCTATTAGTCTTTTTGTAAATTTGCCATGCACTGTGCAGGTGAATCTTGACTTTCACTAATAAAGAGACTGTAAATCAACCAATGATAAACCAGTTCTCTGAAATTCCTCATACAGTGCTGCATGCAAAAGCAAAGTTCTGCCTAAGGGGTGATTCCTGTTTTGGCTTTCTAATTTAGTATTTACACTTTTGTGCCTATCCCAGATAGCACACGTATGTCTGCAAGATGTCAGTTTAACATACATTCTAAATCATAAACATCTTACATTAAAGACATCTAATAAACGCCTATTTGATACCTGATAGGAAACGTCCTATAGATGTATTACAGATGAGCGAACAGTAAAAAATGTCTTGCAGATGTAAATGCAGACGTCTCAGTGATGTACGTGTACAGGGATATTTCTTTTTCTTTTCTATCACAATGACATTGTGTAGTTTTTGTTTTTTTGTTTTTGTTTTTTTGTTTTTTTCTGTCAGACCATTAGTCAAAGTGTAACTGTGAATCCTATCCAGTCTCTTTCAATCAATATCTCACATACAGTAATGTGTAAATTTGTACTTTTGAAATGGATATATGGCATACATAAGAAGTGCAGCCTTATGCATTTCAATACAGTTACTGTCATGCAAACTACTGCTATTGTTTACATCAGGTAATGCTAACAGAGTGCACTGTTACTGACAACATGACTATTCATTTTGACTATCTTGTTTGTAAACAATGACACAAGGACTTTTCATTCTGATGGCACTGATATGTTCATTGACATAAATACTTACTTTTGATAGATGAACTAAAGATTTTGAGTAAGTTACAGGTTTTTGCAGGTAATCCATTATGTTGTGCTGTTTGTACAAACTGTTTTGAGAAATGCACATACTTCTTTGCAAATATTAAGGATGATTTGAGAAATGCACCAAAGCGACTGAGAAAAACTGTAAACATCTTACAGTAAAGACATCTAATAAACGTCTATTTGACACCTAATAGGAAACGTCCTAGATGTACTGCAGATAAGCGAAAACTAAAAAATACATCTTGCAGATGTAAATGCAGACATCAAATAGTATATCTCACTGATATATGTGTGCTATCAGGGAAATATCACAATGATGTTGTAATGTGGGTTTTTTTTGTTTTTGTTTTGTTTTTTTGTCAGACCACTAGTGATAGTGTAACTGTGAATCCTATCCAGTCTATTTCAATCAATATCTCACATACAGTAATGTGTAAATTTGTACTTTTGAAATGTATATATCGCATACATAAGAAGTGCAGTCTTCTGCATTTCAATACAGTTACTGTCATGCAAACTATTGCCATAGTTTACATCAGGTAATGCTAACAGAGTGCGCTGTTATATTGATAACATGACTAAGCAATTTGAATGTCTTATCCGTACACAGTGACACAAGGACTTGTCATTCTGATGGCACTGACATGTTCATTGACACAGATATTTATTTTTGAGAGGTGAACTAAGGATTTTGAGCAAGAGACTGGCTTTTGCAGGTAATCCATGGTGTTTTGCTATTTGTACGAATTGTTTTGAGAAATGCACTTACTGTTTTGCAAATGTCAAGGATGATTCGAGAAATGTACCAAAGTGACTGAGAAAAACTGTAATAAACGTTATTATATATTATAAAGGGTTATTAACCCCCCATCCACCCCCCACCCCCTTCCCCGCCTTCCAAGCTAGAGTTTTTTTTCACCACTGGATACAACTACTCATAAAAGCGTTTTGTGGACCTATGTATTTAGAAATATAAATTTGAATAAAACTTGGCGTATTTGTGAAATATACCGGTTACTTATGCTTACGATGCTTTTGGGAAACGCAGTCCAGTCCAGCTGGTGGCGGTAATAAACCAAAAGTTGGCTCGTCAACCGCCATTAAACGTTACAAGAAGAAGAAGATGAAGGTTGCAAGTAACCCGGAAGTGCCTTGAATAGTCGGATTGTAAGCGTAAAAGATGGCAGGGGTGTTTGAGGTGGAGGTTGATGGTGTGGAACACGACCATGGACACGGACATCGCGATGACGCCTCCCAGGTTGGATAACAGCTGTTTGTGGATGATGTAAAAGATGTAAAAAGATGTAAAGGCTAGCTGACTGTTTATTGAGTCTGATGATCTCTATTAATTTGATTGAAACGTTACTGGGGATTTTTAACGGTTCAAAACTCACTTAATTTGTTATTTTGTTTCCATAAAATATAATAATCATATTTTGTTATAATTGCAAACAAGTGAACTCAAACACTAATAAAGTATACAAAGACAAAGGTGAACTAATGTGAAAACATAAAGATTTTTTTAGGTTTTAAAGATTGAATTCAGTATTTTTTGTTTGTTTGTTTGTTTGTTTGTTTGTTTGTTTACATTTAAATAAACTACACTTTAGAGGATTTATTTTTGTAATGCATGAAATGGGTTGAAAATTAGACATTCAAAATATATGAATTACTGTTTACACTTGCCATTAAAAATCAACCTGTATTCTAGATATTGTCAACATATGCTTTAAGAAGACAAGTGTAAATGCTTTTGTGATTGGTTGTGTGTTGATCTGTTTCTCATGATTACAATGTATTTAGGGATACATTATCATAATATCTGCATTTAATACACAAACATATAGTCATTATGTCTCCTCTTTTCTCTGAAGGCTTAACCAGAAAATACTTTTTTTTTTTTTTTTTTTTTTATTAATTTATTTATTTTTTGCCATAGCATGTCACATGAAGGTTTTCTTTGCATTGGTAGCATTTGTTCCATTGTGTTAAAATGATACACTGAACAAATGAGATCCAGTTAGTTAAAACGATTTCTGAGAAACACTGTTGATAATTGAAATCAGCACCCAAAAACACACACTCCTGCCCATGCAACACAGGCAATGAGTAACAGCTGGTGTTACCTGTTACTATAGCTAATATTATGACAAAAGCATAGCTTATCTTGGTTCTGTAAAACATAGTAAAACCATTGTTACTAGGGAATTATTATTATTATTATTATTATTATTATTTTTGGCCGATACTGATTTTAACAAAAACTATCTGCGATTCTGATACCGATGTTGGTCAATTGCATAAAGCAGGGCTTAAAAACAGAAAAAAAAAAAAATAATAATAATTGTTCGGTTCAATTCGAGCAAAATCTGTATTTAAACATTTCTGTTCCTTTGTTCCTAGACAAAAATACCGGTTAATAACGTTATTATTATTATTATTATTATTATTATTATTATTATTAGATTTTCTTTGCCTATAATAACAATAATAATAATAATAATAATAATAATAATAATAATAATAATAATACTAAAGTACTGTACTTTTCTTTACTCAAAAACTAAAAAAAAAAAAAAAAACTGGAAGAGGGTCTTGATCTGGTAGCCTTGCACTTAGTCATAGCCAATACAGCATCAGCTTTTCTAGATTTTGACCAAATCTATTAAACGGAAGAAAAAACTGTCAATGTTTTAGAGACATTAAAGTATTTCTTCAAGATGTTTAAAAATGTTTGCAGCATGGATTAAAAAAAAATAATAATAAAATAAAAACGCTACTCCTATAAGCGTTTTGAGAAGAAAACGTTACATTTTATTATTACATTAAGAAATAATGTAGGCTAAAATACCAGTAAATAATGCAAACTACAAACATTACAAACACAATTAGGCTACTTACTTCCCTTTTCTCCACAACAAACCCACAACAAATTAAATACAAAAAGTTGTATTTAAGCTAAATATAAATGTTAAGCCAAAACGAATTAATTTAAAAGCAAAACTGAAACCTATCTCTCTCATTCTCCACGAATCTAAATGTTTCCATATTCACAATGCACCTGGATGCTAAAATATTATTTATTATGTAAACTATAGGCTTTGTTCTTCACTATTATCGACGTAAAACATCATCCTTCACATAGGCTGTATCAGTAGTTAGGCACTGATCACGCTGAACGGCACAGAATGTACTACGGACTATTTAAACTGAGCAGTGTAACTTTTTCTATTTCTTTAACTGTATTTTATTTTGATAATGAACAGGCTACGATGTCAAGTTAGCAAAAAAAATGTTCTGGGTGCATATGAGGTGCCGACGCGATTTTTGTAACAGTTGAGTTTTGCATAGAGCTTTGAAAAATCCTTTTCCTTTCCGTGAACTTCGGAGCATGTTACAATGATCCAAAACTCAATTTATTATTTTGTTTTGTTAATCTGTTAATGATTTACCTGAAATATATTTTGTGTGGGCCTATGAAGTTTTATTTTGTTTTTTTTCCATTCACAGAAGCACTGCAGGTGCGTGATGTGAATCCGTGTTCCACACTATCCTGCCTTTTTTTCTGGTTTCAAACATACAAAAAGCTGCAAATTACATGCCATTCATTTTCACTTAAATGTAGGCCTAATGCTTGGTTCACTTGGCTCTCCAAGTACCACTTAATGACCAACATTAAAATACAGTAGTGTAGTAGGCCTAACTATTCAGAAACGGTATTATACCTAAATGTAAAAATAAAAACTGTAATGTATTTAAACGGTAAAACTGTACTTAAAGATTGATTAGAATTATGCCCACATGATTAGAATTAGACTGAGATATCGTTTATCAATTATAAAGAACAAAGCCAAAATATTAAATGTCATGAATGTATATTTACTTTTTAATTTTCACATAAGATTTGGAGCCAAATTAGCAAAATCTGTTGACATTAGCAATTTTTGTTGCATTATAAGCTAATGATGACAGTTAAAAAAATTTCAGTGGTCAAAAACAGGGCTCGAAATGAACTCTTCTACTTTTACTTTAGCACTGGTGGTCCCAACTTTAAAAAGTCAGCACCCACTGAAAATTAAAGAGTACCAAAACTGCCAATTAAGCGGAACAACCAGCAGTTATCCTGACAATCAATCCTGGTCCTAAATTCTTTGCCACACACTTGTCTCAGCATTTCTTGATTTTTTTTTTTTTTTTTTTTTTTTTTATCGTATATTACTAAATTTTCAAATTTTCAAATTTACTAAATTTGAGCTGATAAAAACTAAATTATATATATGTATATATATATATATATATATATATATATATATATATATATATATATATATATATATATATATATATATATATATATATATTATACCTACCCACCTACAATCCCTGCCGATAATGAGACTGAAACCTGTGACCTTTGGTCCATTAGGACTCTCTAACCATTAGGTCATGACTGCCCCATCTGCATTGAAGTAAAGATAAAGTTTGATTGGTTATGTAACACTCATTGTATCAGCTCACAGCAGGCACATACTGTGCCGTAATTAGCGAATGTTTTAGAGAAATGAAAACAGGTCGCACTACAACAATTTGCATTTGCACAAATGCTCGTCCCGGTATGATTTATCCAGGTATTAAAAAAAAAAAAAGGAGAAGTGTTAAGACTTGAAACATTTTCCCCTGGTTTCACAGACAGGGCTTAAGCCTAGTTCCAGACTAAATTGTAAGTCTGAGCTGTTTCAACTGAAAGAAACTTGCACTGACTGATCTTAAAATATATCAGTGCCTCAAGATGCACACCAGTAATGATTTTTTCTAAGGCATGTTTATAAAAATTACTTTAATGTCCTAATTGAACTATTGCCTAATGCTGGTTTAGTCTAAGCCCTGTCTGTGAAACCAGGCCTTTAAATAAAGATAATTGTTTTACCGAGTTCAAGATTAAGGATGATTCTGTGAGGGAAAAAAATAAATGTTGCATTTATTTTGACCATTTGTTATACATGTACTGTATAAATAACTACAAGTCAAGGTGCAATACCAAATAGGACCACACGGAGATGCCAGCAGACCACTAAAATACCAGTCGCCTTAACCTGACTGTGACGTTATATAAATACATACAAACGGAGTATTTGAATTTGCATTATGAATTTGTCAAATCTGGTGATTTGAAGGCAGCTCAACATGACCAGTTAACAGTTCCTCTGTTAGAGAGAGTGCTGCTGCAAACACCACTAACCATTGCGAAACTGCTATAAAAACATGCTTCTTCCGCGAGTGTCCATAAAACACTTGTCAGACATGCGACCATACTGAAATGTGCTCATAAAGCTATCAGAGAGCGCACATACATGGTTTGTTTATTTGCACACTAATAATAACGGACTTGCGCGTGTATAATGTAGGACACCTGTATGTCACTGTCATTATGATGTCATTGATATCTGTGAGTAACAGTATCAACGCTAAAGTTGACCTTTCACAAGCTTATGCTAAAAGCATAAGAGCTCTAGACAAGGTTTTATCCATTAAGCAATGCTTATTAATGGAGACTATTACAGTAATAAGTATTGTTGCATGAATAATAAAAAAAAATAAAATGAAATAAAATCATCCACCCCAACCTATAGTAAAGTATTACAAATTCTGGTGCAATAAATAATTTAATTTAACATTGTCCATCCTCCCAAAACAGAGAAAAGATCACGAGCATCTACACTACCAGTAAAAAATTTGGACACACCTTCTTATTCAGTATTTTTTTTTTTTTTTTTTTTTATTTATATTGTTTTTAATATTGTATATTAATACTTAAGGCATTGCAGACATTATTACAGAACAAGTGTGGAATTATATTTGGGGGTTGGGGGGAGGAGAAAATGTTGTACATTTTAAAGTTAAAGTATTCCATCTAATGCACTTTGAGAGTTCAAAATTAAGAGCTCCAAACCCATGTTCTTAACATAGGCTGCATTTACACTGCAGGTCTTGATGACCAGTTCCAATTTTGTGACCATTTGAAGCCATTTGCATTTAAACTGCATTTTGGAAGTTCAAACCACAAATGCACATAGCCGATTCATATTTGATTTATTTCCATATATAAATGATGCCTGTAAAGGTTTAAAACGTTTTGAACAGTAAGATTTTACTGAAAATGTGAGAAATGTTTTTAAAGAAGTCTCTTCTGTTGACCAAGCGTGCATTTATTTCATCCACACTGTCAGAAAAAGGTACCTTTTTTCTGACATGTACTTTTAAAATACTAATATGCACCTTTAAGGTACCAATATGTACTTTCGGAGTACTAAAATGTACCTTTAAGGTACTAATGTGATCTGTTTAGAGGTAGGTAAAGTACAAAGATGTAGCTTTTCACTTTTGTATGTTAGGGTACCACCCCAGCGACAGAACTGTACCTTTTTTTAGTACAGCACAAAACGGTAAAATTTTGAAATATTTTTACTATTTAAAATAACTGTTTTCTATATAATTTATTTAATATATTTAAAATAAATATCTATAAAATCGAATTTATTCCTGAGATTTCAAAGGTGAATTTTAGCATCATTACTCCAGTTACATGATTACAGGTAGATTTGTAACATCTTTAGTTGATTGGAAATTATTGCCCTGATGGTGGAAATGGGGATTTTCAGTGCTTTAGCTATTTTCTTACTGCCACTTTCTATTTTGTGAAGCTAAACAATCTTGTTCTGTACATCAGAACTATATTCTTTGGTTTTACTCATTTGATTTTACTCCTTTAAGATGATTAAGGAAATTTGGCCTTTATGTTCCTCAAATTTTTTAAATTCTGTGGAACTGGAAGTCATGGCTGGAGAATTTTAGTCAGCCTGGTGTGCTACAAAATGCATGTCTGTAGCCAGGGGGGGTTCGGGTGGTTCAAACGACCCACCCCATACTGCCAAAGGTCCAGAATTTAAGTTTTTTTTTTTTTTTTTTTTTTTAATAAACAAGTGTTCTTTTAAATGACAACAACATTAAAAGCCATTAAAAAGTTTAATTAGTATAAGAAAATGTTGTGAAGTATTTGAACCTATTAATTAAATACAAAATTGGTGGGAACCGAAAAAATGTAACCCCAATCCCCCCCCCTCCACTAGGCTGGCTACCAGCCTGAAATGTAAATATGAATGAATATACTTCAGAGATATTTTACTCATAAGAATTTCTAGGGATGCCAACATGCATTGGAAAAAAACAATTATTTCATAATGTGAGTTTCCCCCCACTTTCAGACAACGTCTGAAATGTCTGAAAAATCAATTTGCCAAGTCTATGAAACCTCCTTCCATATAACTATATAATGTTTTAGCAAAAAATGGTACAAATAAAATAATGTTCACCTTTTATTTGTATTTAGCCTTCATACAAACAAGAAATGTGAAATCACTGTCAAATAAGCAAAAAACTTTCAGACTAACCTTATCAATATTAATATATTTAACTAAACTACAGTATAACATAGGCTGATTATTCTTATAGATTGAAACAAAAGTGGTTCAGCCAGGATAAAGAATATGAAAAGTGAGCAACAACAAAAACATGCTGCTGGACACAGGGTTATTGAAAATTACAAATTTATTATCTGCCAGTACGCTAGGAGGGCATGAGCCATCTGAAGCTGAGCAGGCCTCTGCGGGAGGCTGATTCTCAGTTGGAGGGGGATGCTAAAATGGCGGCCGTGCTTAACGGGCATCCAAGGAGATCAGAGTACCGAACCTTCACGGCTGGATAATAGACATCTGGGTAACAACCGTCATGCTCGTTTCCAGTGCCCTTTTTCCTGGAAGTGCACGAGAAGTTGACAAAATTGTGGCAGGCTCTGTTTTCGGCCAAAACATGATATACCAACTCCTCCTCCTTCACCACCCTCGATGGGGGTCCAGCGAAGGTGCTTACGGAGGTTCCCCAAGCGGAGAGGGCAATTGTGGTGCACTCTAGGGATGCACGATATTGAATTTTTGCCGATATCTGATATGCCGATATTTTTTTTTTATCTCTTTTTGGCCGATACCGATATATATCCTTTTGTTTGGAAAGTTAGTTTTTAACAATAACTTATTTGTTAGGATTAAATCAACAGTAATGAGTGATTAACATTCAATCTCTTCTTTTTCATCAGTAGGCTAGCATTATTTATTATCTGAATTTTGTGAATTAAGTTCACTTTTGCTGCCTTATAAGCTGAGCTTCCGATGCTTTCACTTTCGAATTCGCAATCTGAAAGCAACATTTCAAAACGAAAACAAAAAGTAAAACTAAACTGGGTGACCGTGACGGTGCTTTGCATGTTTTTTTTTTGTTTTTTGTTTTTTTTGTTTTGTTTCGTTTTGCACAAGAAACCCATGCAGGATGCGAACAGGATATAATTCATTGCTACAACTTGTTAATTTGTTCCTACGATTTATTAATTCATTAATTTGTAAAATGAGGGAACGAATTAATATGTAGTATTAACGAATTCTTAATTTATTGCCACGAAATCTTTTATTTCCCACCCGCAATTTATCACAGTAAGAGATACGAAAACATGGATTAAAAGTGAATGACAAGAAAATAAACCTGCGAAATTAAAGGTTTAGACGGTGAGGATCTGGGAAAAGAAAAATATTATTAAGGTCGTGGCAATTCGTGACCAACTGGCAAAACAGTACACTTTTTATTTATTTATTTATTTTTTTCTTCTTCTTCATGTTTACCTTCTCTGGTTTAACAAGCGGTCTTTTACTTGAAAACCAAATCCTCCGTCCGCCGTCGTTTCCTCAATAGTCGTGCCATTTTTGCCGTCACAGCCGAACAGCGGCCCCCCTGAAATATTTCCAGAGGCTCCTGGGGCACATGTCATCCTCAGCTGAGGTCACACCGCTGGGCCTGATGCATATGAGACCGCTGCAGCGCTGGCTTCATACCCGAGTCCCGAGATGGGCATGGCGCCAAGGCACGTATCATGTGTACATCACACCTTTGTGTCGCAAAACCTTCAGCCCTTGGGGAGACATTTCATTTCTACGGGCAGGGGTGCCCTTGGAACAAGTGTCCAGACGCATTGTTGCCTCAGGTGTCTGGACAGGTCCTCGGCTGCTTTGGCATATCAATTGCCTGGAGTTGCTGACAGTGCTTCTGGCCTTGAAGAAGTACCTGGCTTTGGTTCAGGGCAAGCATGTGATGGTCCGCACAGACAACACAGCGACTGTGACAACCACCGCCCTGGTGGTTGATGTACGCTCCTTTCGCATGTCACAACTGGCCCGCCATCTCCTACTCTGGAGCCAGCACAGACTCAAGTCTCTGCGTGCCACTCACATCCTGGGCGAACTCAAACGTGTGGCCGATTCTCTCTCACGACAAGTTTCGCTTTGAGGCGAGTGGAGGCTCCACCCTCAGACGGTCTAGCTGATCTGGAGTCGGTTCAGGCAGGCACAGGTAGATCTGTTCGCCTCACCGGAATCCACTCATTGCTAGTTGTGGTACGGCCTGACTGAGGCCCCTCTCGGTACAGATGCACTGGCACACAGCTGCCCGAGGGGCTTACGCAAGTATGCTTTTCCCCCAGTGACTCTCATTGCACGGACGCTGTGCAAAGTCAGGGAGGACGAAGAACAGATTCTTCTGGTAGCCCCGTTTTGGCCCAACAGAACCTGGTTCTCGGAGCTTGTGCTCCTATCATTAATCCCTCCTTGGTGCATTCCTCTGAGGTAGGACCTCCTTTCTCAGGGGAAGGGCACATTCTGGCACCTGTGCCCAGATCTCTGGAACCTCCATCTATGGTCCCTGGACGCAACCAAGAGGACTCCAGAAACTTTCCACCCGCAATGGTAAGAACCCTTATGCAGGCCAGAGCCCCCTCCACTAGGCGGCTGTACATCCTGAAATGGCGCACTTTTGTGAGCTGGTGTTTTTCCCAAGGGAAGAACCCACGGAGATGTAGCATAGAATCTGTGCTATCCTTCCTCCAAGAAGGCCTGGATAGGCGCCTTTCTGCTTCTACACCCAAGATCCATGTGGCAGCGATATCAGCCAACCATGGCTTGGTGGAAGGCAGATCAGTAGAGAAGCATGATTTGGTTATCAGATTCCTCTGAGGTGCCCGGAGGTTGAACCCTCCCAGGCTGCACCGCATCCCCTCTTGAGATCTGTTTGTGGTATCTCAGGCCTACAGTAAGATCCGTTGAGCCCCTTCAGTCAGTTGGTTTCTGTCCCCTCTCCATGAAGACGGCTTTCCTGACTGCGCTCACCTCTGTTAAAAGAGCGGGAAATCTTCAAGCCCTCTCCGTCAACGCTTCATGCCTGAAATTCGGGCAGGCAAACTCTCACGTTGTCCTGAGAACCCGGCTTGGATAAGTGTATTGAGTTATATGGGAATTTTACACATCAGTATCTGCTTCTAACTCGATAAGAGCATCAGCCAACAGGGGACACGGGGAACAACTCCAAATCACTTTTCAGCTCTTGTATTTGGTAATTCTTGCAAGTTTGACAGTGATTATTCAAGCAGATTGAATTAGGTTGACAACCTTATAAGAGGAAAAAAAAAACCCCATTAAACAGAAGATCCATTATTGTTATATACGAAACTGTCTGATCATTTGTTCATTTACATGTTCGAGCTTGTTTTCTGTCGTTATTTAAACAGCATTACTATTTCACATGGACTGTCTGAACAAACGTTTTAGCTGCACACCTCCCACTTGAACTACTGGTTCTTGAACCCAAGTAGGTCACACTTTTATTCCTCTGTTCGTTTTCCTACTGTTTTTCCACAGGAATCAGGACAACTAACGCCATGCAGCAGTAAACAATTCCCCAGACTTTCACACAGCTGTCAACTAGGGGTGTAACGAAACATGTATTCGTACCAAACAGTCACGGTACGGGCATCTCGGTTCGGTGCATGAGGCCTTGCAATGAATACAGGCAATTCACCCTCAATCCAGAAGGGAGTACCCGCAGTAATGCAACCTCTGTTTGATAACCGCCTGCAGAAGAACAGCGAATGTCAGGAGTTGCGCACTTGAAAACAAAGCCCACTAGACAGTAACTTTTTGCTGATTCTGAACGCATCTCTCACTGACAAAGGAGTATATTTTAAAAGCTTGCGCACTCAACTGTTTGCGAAATGGAGCTTTGTACTCTTGTTTCCTGCCTCTCTCATTTGGCACAAATCCAAATATTCCATAATATTTCCGTATTTGCGATACATGCAAATGTTAAACTGTTATTTATTATGTAAATTATAGACTTTGTACTTCAGTCAAATTCTAATGGTGACACAGTGAGGCGGGCGTGCTGATGTTTGGTTCACTGTTTTATTTTGCTAAAGTACCAACTGCACTGTCAGGTTAGCAATGCTAGAAGCCTGGAATTGATATGTTTTGTGTTTGTGTGTGTCGGCGCAATTACTTCAACTTTCCTCATACCAGCAAAATCAACTTAAAAAAGAAATTGAATGTTGGTTTTGCTATTTGTGTTTCCTTTCTGTCACAAAACTGAACTGAAACTCAGCAAATATAGGCTACGTTATGTGTCACACAGTTTTTTCCCTATCAGACTATCAGTTAACTAAATTAAATATATTTCAAGTTTTTATTCCTTGTATGTATATATGTACTGCAGATTTTCTAGCCTATATATGACATTAATTTGATATAATATTTAGTATATTCACATGTAGGTGGAAAAAACCAAATTTGTACTACTGTCTGTTTAAAATAAATGAAAAGAAACCTAGCATATTAGATTTTTGTTTTTTTTCTTTTCTGTTGTACCGAAATCGTATTGAACCGTGACCCTTGAACTGAGGTACGTACCGAATCGTGACATCTGTGTACCATTACGCCCTTACTGTCAACTATCTTCTTGGCTAGTCTCTTACCTTTAATCACCCATGCTTTCTTTCTTATTCTGAGAAGTGTTTTTCATGATTTGCATTGTGGGCTTCATGGGCCAATAATGTGGACACTAATGCTTTGTAAAGTAGAATTGGGACTGCAACATTTTCTTCATTAAAGATCTGGATTCTGCCACCGCAGACTAAGAGTCCTGAATCTTCTCTATATACAAGCCAGTCTACTAAGAGTAGTGTCAGGAAAAGTCACACCCTCCTGGGCTGCCAAAAAGAGCCCTCTTAGTGCATCCTCTTGCTTATTTACAGTCAGCACAGTCTATTTGGTCTCATCTTTTGGCAGCAGGTCTCGTTTTCCATTCTTTGGGTTTTGATTTCTACATCCTAACCATTTCTTTATACCATGCCACACCCAGCCGATGACTCTGACTAGTTTGCGTAAGTTACTGAATTCTTCCACATTCACTAGTTTCTTAACAACCAAGTCACTAGGTGTTCCTCTGGGTAAGTTTTTGTCACGTTTTGATTTTTCTGCATTCTCACAGATGCTCAAGTCATAAGCGTTGTTGGTTGGATCATTCCCACTTTTAGGGCTTGATTCTCTGAGACTTTCTTTTACCGTTTTTTTCCCAGGTCTTTCTTTGCTTGAGCTTTTGTCAGAACTGCTGAGAATGTCTTCCTCGGAAGCTTACTGTCTCTTTCTCTGGCATCAGCAGCAACCTCAGCAGCTGATTTCATCCTCCACTGGGAGCCTGAGGAATTGTGGTCCCTTCTGCCATTCAGACTCTCTACCAAGATTTTCAGGCACACCACCCCATTGTGATGATGTCTACAATATTGACATCCCCTGGAATCCACCACCAGTCATTTACTTGCTCAGACTTTTGGTAGCCATAACTATCACAGTGAATGGCCCCCAGCACAGTCTGACTGTCTACCAGGTGGAACCAGCGCTCAACTTCTATCCGCTCATGCTTCTCAAAGTGCCTTCTGAGATGTACAGCACCACAGATCTGTGCCTTCACAGCATCTCCCTTCTGGTCTAATGGTGTTTAATCTGGCCTTGGACTCTGACTTCAGAGTCGCTGATCTGTGTTCCACCTTAGGTACAATACAGCTCCATAGGATTTTTCATCGGTGGATGTAATCCCTTTTTTTTTCCTTCCCAGCCAACTGGTGTGAGGCTTCTGTGGAATTTAACTTGACTAAGCTGTGCATACTCAAACAGTTTGATTGCTTCCTCTCTGAGATTCTCGGAAAGTTGCTTGCCCCATATCTGTCGGGTTAAACTCCCACTTCCTGTCTCCTGGAATGCTTTCTTGACAAGAACTGCACCCTTTTGTTTGGCAGGTATGACAAGACCAATTGGATCATAGAGGCCAGCAGCTTGGCTTAGCAGATGCCTTCTGGTCAAGGGGTTAGGTGTTTTCTAGTCTCACTTCGCTTCTCAGGAGGTCCTGGCCCATTCTAATTTTTTTTTCTTCCTTTTTGAGAAGTTAATGGAAGCCATGATATATATATTATGATATTGTCTTCCTCTACCAGATACCTGTGCCTAAAGCCTTGTTGTCTTTATCGCTTAGCTGGTTTAGGAGAATGATTGTTTTACCTTGAAAGACTGATCCCTCTGGAGCACAGGTTTGTGAACCAGCCTCTTGCCTCCCACTTTGCCCTGACCGAACCCATGGCTTGAGTGCAAATCCGCCAGCTGTCAGAATCTCACTGTAAAAATTTCCCTGTAAAAAAACAGTAATCTACTAGCAGCTGTGGTTGCCAGCATCATACTGTAAAAATACAGTGTGCTACTGTTTTTGAAATTAACAGCAAAATGCAGTTTTGTCATCTACAGTATACAACTGTAATTTAGCAGCATATATCTGTTAAATTACATACTACTCATAACTCCATGATCTCAATTTTAAATGCATATTATACCCTGCATTTTCTGTTTGACTGTTTTACAAAAGAAAACAAAGTCAAGTTATGTTTTGTTATTTTATTCTGATATAACGCTAGATAAACTTTTCCAATATTCCCTATAACAGGCATGCATACAAACATGCATAAAGTGTTTATTTGTTCATAAAATACAAATGCACTCTCATATCAGGCTTCAGTGAACACCAGCTAATTTTTTTTTTATTATTATTATTTTTTTAAACAAGTGGTTTATAAAAGATATCAGATGAAATGACTGGTGTCTTTAATTAATCATACCTCATTCATACCTCTTTAATTAATCATACCTCATTCATGATTTAATTAATTATGAGCTCATTCTCAGTGTATCAAAATAAAAAACAATGCATAGAATCAGTTTATATGTACTATACTGTCAGAATACTTTTACACAATTATTAAATAAATGCTTAAAGAGCATTAAAATGATAAGAAGAAGCCATAGTATCGATTATAATATGTGATCCCAAAACAGTCAGAAATGCAGATTTTAAAATCATAACATGTAAATTTATGTAGTCGCCACTGGCAACCTCAGCAAAAACTTAACTCGCAAATTAATATTTTTGGTTGCAAATGTGACCATTTTAGTTGCAGTCTGGAGCCCTGATTTGGCCATTACCTGTAATTTTTCTCCTCACTACTTCACCTCACAAGCTCTGTTAGGTTGTATGGGGGCCGACAGACATTTTCAGTTTTCTCCAGAAATATTTGATTGGGTTCAGGCTCTGGCTGGCCCACCTAAAGACATTCACAGAGTTGTCCATAAGCCACTCTTGCTGTGTGCTTAGGGTCATTGTCCTGTTAAAAGTCGAACATTCAGCCCAGTAAATAAATAAGGAAGTGAGTAAATGATGACAGAATTTTAATTTTTGTGTGAACTATAAAATAAGGATTAATTCAGAAATTAATCACCGATGTGTAGGGGTGTGACGAGACACTTATCCTATGAGATGAGACGAGACACGACGCAACACAAGACTGGGTTCATGAGAATGAGACGAGACAAGATTTTTTTAACTTTTCATAAGAAATCCTCAATGATGAAATATATAGGGAAAATTATTTTATTCAACTGAAAAAGACAAAATGCAACTTTCAGTGAAGGAGTCAGTGTCTAACTTCATCAAGACTTGATTCAATGACATACTTTTTTTAAACGGGCAGTTGTCGCCACCTCCTGGCAGAAGAGGATAAGTGTTACAATACATACAAATGTTAAGGTACTTTCGTTTTGATCGCTACTGTAGACGATAAGTGTTCATACCCAAGCTATAAACTTTTATCTCAGTACTTCTATCATTTAAATGTCTGTAACACAGATATAATGATTATAATGTGGTTGAAAAGACTGTTTGTGTTGCTCTTTCTGCGTTCACATTTACCACGACCCACTGATTCATTAACATGGGCAGCGACAAAACGTGCTTCTCACGCTTCACTGACACTCGCGATGTGAAACAGTCCTAATAGACATAGTTAAATCGTTTTCATTCAGGAATAAGATTGCGTGGGTGTTTGAATCTAGATCTTTGGTCCTTGAAAATCAAGATTCCAAAAGAAAAATTTAAGAACTAGAATCTAAATTTGTATTGGGATATATTTAATACTGTGCATGAGTCATAGACATGCAAAAATTGCAAAAAAACAGGCATCCACTCATAGCTATGTTATGCAGTTGTTTTGATAGTGGGAAACAAGATGCATTTCTAGTTTTAACATTATTTGTTGTTTAGATTTTCCTCTTTAATAGGAAAAAAGTATCACCTGTCTGCTAAGTGACCCACATTTGGTTTTTGACCACTGAAAATGTGTGAAAAACAGTTTAATAGTTTACTCTTGGAGCCATATTGAGATTCTATTATTTCTGGAACTAAACCATTTAGGGCCTTAAATGGAGATAGCAAAATAAAAGTTTCATAAGACCCAAAATCTAAAAGGACATTGGGATATATTTAATTACTCTTGAGTTAGAGAATTGCAGATCCCCCCCCCCATTTCATATAATGAAACAAAGATTGCTAAAGTTAAAATATTTTATTAAAAGATTTACCCATCTTTGTGTAAAAATAACAATGATGCTGCCATATTTCTGAAGTCGGTTTATACCTCCCTGTAATTTGGTTCCAAATCTCAGGTCTAAATTATCATTCTGCATTTGACTTTGAGAGCATATGTTGTAACTTAGAGATCTCATTAAATATTTAAAATAATAACTGTCTTACTGCAAAAGAAAATGTTGCTGTAACCTATTGCTGAAATTATTCATATTTCAACAGATTGGTCTGTCCGAGCTCTCACCAGAGGAAAAGTGGAGGTCTGTATCTTTCTTTATTATGAATTTAAATGACACCCCCCATCCCCCCACCCCCTGTCCTTTTTTTCAGGACATGCTAGTTTATTTGGTAAAATCCAAATAGGCTTGACTTTTATTAGGAAGTGTTTAAACAATATTTTCCATGCTTGTTCAAAGAACCATAAACGTATGCGCTTATAGAACAGTCTTTAAGAGTTTACATGAAGTTCCAATAACCTAGGACATTAAAGAGACATTTCTACCAGAAATAAGATGTCCAGGGTTCCTGATCAACTGCATGAACATGCCATGGTCCTGCTGAAGGGAGGCATTGGAAGTGCAGATGTAGCCAGACAAAGTGTCTATAAAAAGCTTTCACAAAATAAATTAAATGGCTTTCTGCCATCTCGGTTTCCTTTCCGTGAACTTCGGAGTGCGCTACAATGATCCGAAACTCAGCATATTTTTTTTCTTTCATTTTGTTAATCTGTTAATGGTTTAAGTAAAATATATTTTGTGTATAGGCCTATATATTCCTTTTTATGTAGACTATATAGTTTTATTCTGTTTTCTCTGTTCACAGAAGCACTGCAAGTGCATGTGAATCCGTGTTCTTACATATCTACAGCTGACCGCGGGCCTTTCACTTGTTGAATGCGTCAGCATCACATTTGCTATATAAACTATATTTTGTAAAGAATTCATTTTGTTTTGTCAAGTATTTTAATTATTTTGCCCAGAGACAAACATTGGATTATGCAACAGACATGCAATTCATTGTCTCCATGCACAATTATAGGTCAATGAATAATGTCCATTAATTGTGTGGGGCACACACATTCGTTTAGCAGAATCTCTGCTTGGAGAATAATTAGCTGTGTAATTCTGGATAAATTAAAGATGCATTGTGTGGGAATCTGCGCATGTGATAATGTAGGCATCATTAATGAGCCCATGTGTTCAGGAGCACCTTCTGATCAATGACAAAAATTAACCTTCCCTTTATGCTGTGATATTTGACTTCTTGATTTGGAGGGGCACTTTTGTAATTTTTTTTAATTATTATTAAATGTATGTCATCTTTTGTCACATTCTTAAATTTATTCAGTCGATGCGAGTTTTATGCCTCTGATTCAAACTTAAATGCCTTTAATTGGCCATTGTGTTCATGAAATCAACAGATATCTGTGGCCAACAGTGATGGGAATGATGGCGTTGTAGATAAGCAGCGTTAATAACGGCATTACTTTTTTCAGTAACAAGTAATCAAACAAATTACTGTTTCCCCCGTTACATCGAAGTTACCGGTACTGACAACAAATGCGGTGTTACTATAATTGAGCTTACTGAATCGTTTTTCATCTGAGTAGGCTCTCTCTCAGCCATAGGACTTGCAAAGCTGCATGTTGCATTGTGTTGCGTTCTTCTTCTGAAGTAATTCTAGCTTATTCCTCTAAACGCGTCTTCTTCCAAAAACAAAAAAACAGCCGAGATGAACTTGATGAATATTCATGTTTGTTTATGGAGCTTATGTGGTTGTTTACCTACATGTCCGTGCATCTCACGTGGATGTTCAAAATTTTGAAAAGCAGAATCGCTCAAGGGCATGATTACATTAGAGATAATGAGTTTAGACAGGAGAAACTGGAACTCGTGTTGGTATCATAGGGATTACTTTATCAGAGAATATTTGTTTTACTTCATTTAAAAGCAGACATTTTTCAAGCTTTCAAGTTTTCTATACATATATTTCTCATGTCTATGAGGCAGGTTGTTTTATTTACGTGTCTGTGAAAAGAGGTGACGGACCGAGACGGTAGAGAGCGCACCCAGTTTATTTTCTTTACAAAAGTACATTGTTTTGTAGGGATGCACCGAAATAAAAATTCTTGGCTGAAGCCGAAACCAAACAAAATGAAACACTGGGCCGAAGTCCGATTACCGAACATGGTTTTTCATGTTTCCCCCTCCCCGCAAGGAAAAAATCAATTACAAAACAACAATTTAAAAATATTTACTTAACACTGAACATTTTTAACATTCTAGTACACATTATAGTCTACCAACAAAGCACAATTTAACTTAAAATTAATAAGTTAGTAAAATAATATTCTTTGGCCATTTTTAAGACCCCCTTCTTGAATCAGGCATGTGTTTTTTAATGTACAAATAAATGCAGCCTTGCTGAGCAGAAGAGACTTCTTTTAAAACATTAGAAAATATTACAGATCCCAATTTGAACATTATGTATGAATGTTATAATATATGTATTAATAGAGCTGCTGTAATTATTATCATTATTTTTGTCTTACTTTTTTTTATTTTTTATTTTACAGAGCAACAGTAAAATTACAATACCAACATTTATAAATGTTGACTCTTATTTTGGCGCAAGAAGACCTAAGTACTACTTTTTGTTGACGGCAGCAGATTTATGAATGATTCTCATTAGGCTATTTCATCACAGTTTTCCCTCACGCTTTGGACTTTGAACTCTGGCTAACGAGATAGCACAGCGCTGTCAGAATACAATTTGTGCATGTATTAGAAAACATAACCTTCTGTAGTTTATTGACTAATGGTTTAAGGCCATTTCGCGATTTCAGTCATCATACAGTAACCAGCAACGAACCCTCTTTTCATCGAAGGCATGCAATGCGGTACTAAACAGTCTCTCGCTGTTGGTGCTTGTAATAATTTTTGTGTGTTTCTCAGACAGTTTTATGCTTCCACAGTGCCGACATGTTTGCTGCATTAGTGCGTGCCTTTATTTGATCGTGTAACGTCATTGTTCGGTATAATTTATTGTCTTTTCGCTTATTTGCTTATTAATTTCAGTTGCGGAACATTCGGTGCATCCTTATTGTTTTGTTGTTATTGTGACTATACACACAGAAAAGTTGACCTTGCCCTTTCAAACAATATAACATGATATTTAGCCCCTGGAAGGTGTCTCTCACATTGTGTATTTGTGAGAAATAATTAGTGACCATAACTAATTACATTTTTAAAGTGACATGCCCGACACTGGTGGCTAAATTGTGCAACACTGCAAAAACGTAAATAGAGACCTTTGACACTCTCCAGAGAGCAAACTAGGGATGTAACAGTATGAAAATTTCCTATCACTATTATAGTGACCAAAATTATCACGGTCATCAGTGTTATCACGGTATTGTTAAAATGTGCTGGAAGTGTTTGAAAAGTACTGACACATAAATTACTTCAAGTTTTACATTTAAAAATCAACAAACAAGAAATAAAATGACTTTTTGTTTACCTAATCAGTAAATCAATAACAGTACCAATGATGTCAGGATTTTAAATGACAACATGACAACCTATATGGCATGTTCAAATATCTAAAGTAAATGATCAAAAAAAAGTTTGAAAAAGTTTCATAACAGGCAAACCTCACATTTCAGCCTTTAAATAAAGAAAAGTGTTAAGTCAAAATAATAACTGGTTAATAAATGAGTATATGTTTTTATCTGCTCAATAAATCTAGATAATTTATCTGAATTGTTTAAATGTGTAGAATCCACATAAGCTTGTTTTTCATCAACTGGTCAAAATATAGGCTACAGCAAGGGCATGACAATTCGGTCTGTTTTTTGGCCAGACAAAAACTGCACACAAGCTGAATGTAAATGTAAGTCCCTGTAAATCCACTGTATGTCACTAGATGGCGCTTACTGAATAGCTGAATTACAGCTGTTTCCGTGAACTTTCTGGATAAAACAGTATTGCGATCAAGAACACTACTTTAGATGTTACATGGAGTGAAGATGGAAACAAAATGACATCGAATCTTTTCTGAAGACAATCAGAACCTTCAGAGGTACATTCGTTTAATTAATTAATTCATATATTTATTTTATTTGTATAACTCCCGATTTATGTTTCTGCCGGTAGGCAACCCCCAATTGCGAAGTGAAACGGACGGACTGCAAATACATTAGTTACCAAATACAAACATTCTTTCTATGAGGGTTGCGCTTCACTAAATAAAATGATTTAATAAATACCTGTTTACAATAAGCACTTATTCGCGCGTACACAGGACAAAGTTTGAGGGCGAATATTTAATATCGAGGAGCCATGATCACTATATATATATTTGAGAGAGCAAGCCCGCTGCAATCCGAGAGATTCGTGCTGGCACCCTCTCGTATTACAATAATGCACTCTTTGCATTTGCTAATAAAATAACGCCAAAAACTGCTTCAAATGAAGGATGAAAATGAGAATTGAGTCGTAAAAGCTGCAATCCATTTCTTATTGCTTAAATGAACGGAGACTATCTCGTGTTTTTCCGTGCGTGCTCGATCATTTCCGTGGGGATCGGCGCCTGTGCCATTAGCACCCTTTTGAAACATCTAAGCTTTTCCGCCTCTTTTCACACAAAACGAAACTATTGTGCGTACTGTGCGTGCCGTGCGCAGATGAGACTCTTACTTAACTGTGCTTTATGCTGGACAGTATTTATTTATCATCAGTTGTTCGAATCGTGGTAATCGAATACGGTTTTAATGATAATTAAAATATGAAACGGTAATACTAACCATGGGGAATTTTATCATGATTTATCGTCAAACCGGTAATCGTTACATCCCTAGAGCAAACACACATCCACATATCCACATGTTTGCGAAATGTGTTTTGCCAATATGCTATTATTTTCAACTGAAGGTGCACCTTCTAGCATCCCCATAGAACGGGACCTGATTGGGTCAAGTGCACTGAAGCTTGTAAATAGTTTTCAAAGAGGCAATTTTCAGTCTCAAATGCAGTCTGCATGTATTATGGCCAATCACAAAAGTCAACATTGTACAGCTAACCATAGACACACAAATATCCTGCTACGTTTTTATTATTATATATTTCGCTATGTTTATGTGTGGTTGCTTTTGTAGGCTATTGAATGGATATAAGTAAGAAGTCCCTTCCATTTCCAAAAATATCGAATCCATATGGAACTGGAACACCATTCCCCCTCAAAAATCACTCCCCAGACTCTGCCCACCCACCCATTTCCAGCCCTGTAGTAAAAACTTTTGCTGTTATGTGATATATGTATAATGAGTGGCCAATTAACAAATGTTTGTACAATTTAAAGGAGAAGTTTACTTCCAAAACAAAGATTCACATATAATGTACTCACCCCCTTGTCATCCAAGATGTTCATGTCTTTCTTTCCTCAGTCATAAAGAAATTGTTTTTTGAGGAAAACATTTCAGCGTTTTTCTTCATATAATGGACTTCTATGGTGCCACGATTTTGAACTTCCAAAATGCGGTTTAAATGCAGCTTGAAACGATCCCAAATGCAGTTGCAAACGATCCCAGCCGAGAAAGAAGGGTCTTATCTAGCGTAATGATCGGTTATTTTCATAAAAATAATACAATTTATATACTTTTTAATGTCAAACGCTCGTCTTGTCTTACTCTGCCTGGACTGTTTTTTTCCGGTTCATGACAGTTAGTCGTAAAACTTGGTTGTAAAAACGCTGTTTTACCTTTTTGGTTAAGGTTGTTTGATCCTTTTTGCATGTTCACTTTGCAAAGACTGGGTTGTACTTCTGCAGCAATGTAGGATGATTTTGAATGATTTTTGAAGTTGAGAGAAAATACGATTGGAGTTTTTCAACATACCCTAACTGTCTTGAGCCAGAATACAGAGTTCAGGGAAAGCAAGGCAAGATGAGCGTTTGAGATTTAAAAAGTATTTCAATTCTTTTTTTTTTTTTTTTTTTTTTTTTTTTAAATGAAAATAATATATAGTTTCGCTAAATAAGACCCTTCTTCCTTGGCTGGGATCGTTCACAACCGCATTTGGGATCGTTTGAAGCCGCATTTAAACTGCATTTTGGAAGTTCAAAATCGGGGCACCATAGCAGTCCATTTATATGGAAAAAAAATGCTGAAATGTTTTCCTCAAAAAACATAAATTCTTTACGACTGAAGAAAGAAAGACATGAACATCTTGGATGACAAGGGGGTGAGTACATTATATGTGTTTTGTTTTGGAAGTGGACTTCTCCTTTAATGGACATAATTAACTCTTTCCTCTGCAGTGTTTTTTTTTTTTTTTTTTTTTTTTTTTAAAAATATCAGCGTTAATAATTTTCTCTACATTTTCATGACTCCCAGAATATTTTGTAGTATGAATGTTTAAACATGTAATACATCAAAATAAAGAACACAGCCTCTACTTTTAAACAAAAAAACAGTGTTTTATTGTAGCTTAATCTTTTATCTTTTTTTTCAACATGTAGGTAAATTTCATTTAAACAAAAAAAAAAAAAAAAAAGTAAAAAGTAGAGAAAATTGCACCCAAATAATTTTTAATAATATAACTTAATAATAAGTAGTGTTGGGTATTATCGTCAGCCTGCAACATTGCCGATACATGATATTATCGTGCTAATTAAATTATTTACATACTAAGTTTCATTGCCTGAAACCAGCTCCAGCATAAGGCTAAAAGCAGCCTAATGTTTTTAATAACTTAATTTGTATTTAACTTGGCAACAACTGAATGAAAACATTGTAAGTTACTAATTATAATGCTAACATTTCCATAGTTATTTCATAGTTAGCAACAAGCAACTACAGAAAACAAGCAAAGAACATCATCACTGATTAGCCTAGCCTTTAAAGTTTAAAGTTTTTTTTTTAAAGCATTTTTTAAACACTTGCGTTATAATTGAAGTTATTTACACTGTATGATGAATACATCTCTTACCACACATTCACACATCTGCGACGCAGCTCTGATGATCTGGAGATGGAGATGATCATGGTCACTCTAGTCAATGGTTGTGTTTATACCCGCCACAATTGCTACTCAAAACTAGCCCAATCGCGTTACGAGGGGGGGGTTCCCACCAATAAAAATCAAGTCCCGTGGAATAAAATACAAATTTTTTTTTTTGTCTGGGTTCCCTTGGTAAATCTGCATTTCAGGGGCTAAATATCATGTTATTGGGGTCGATTAATCCCGCGGACATCGAAAACAACCTGCGGCAGCAGTGTTAATGTAGTCCAATTCCGCTGAAAAACCGCAGACTTGGCAGCACTGCGCCACCTCGTCCCTACCCACCTCCCATTTGAATTTAAGTAGGCAGGATTTATTTTAATGATATTCTAATGGACGGCATTGTGACATCATAACATCTGGGAAGCAAACGTTGTAGTCCAGTGGTTTTCAAACTTTTTTGAGAGTGACCCTATTTTTTCCTTTTTAAATTGGCTCGACCCACCTAAAAAATGAGAGAATGATACTGTGTGAATGCTCCTGACACATAGTATACATCCATCAAGTACTTTTACTTCAAACTTGCAAAATTCCAGCCTCAGCCCAATCAGAAGTACCAGTACTTACATAGAAACCTATACAAAGTAGCCAGAAAGAAATGCTAATTTTGAAGAAAAATGTGGATTTTGGATGGATTTAGAGGCTTTTGCATCTGAACTCTTCATATATATAAAGAAAGAAAGAGAAAGAAAGAAAGATTTTGAGAGAATCCCCCATTTATATGCAGATGTCACTCCTTAAACTTGCAGCGTGTACGGCACATTGGTCCTCTTAGCAGCATCAAAAACAACTTTTATTCAAATACGAAATGGACCGGTATGTCTGTGATCGGCTACAATGTTCAACACTTCAAAAACAGAGCACAAACACAAATACACGTTGTATTCTGCCATGAGGCGGCTGCCGCTTACATTCATTTTGTTGTCTATGCTTATTTAGTTAATAAAGCTTGCCGGTTCCTGCTCTTCCTCCCCGAAACTTAAACTTTGATACATACATATTTTTTTAAAAACAAAATATATCCTTTTGGAGTGGACTTTGAGATTTGTAACTTTGTAGATATATTTTATGCCACACCACACCACACACTGACTAAAATGCAAAAAGTAAAAAAAAAAAAAAAAAAGCATAATAGGACCCCTTTAAAATAAAACAATCAAGGTGAAATTGAAGTGCAGACTTTAAGCTTTAACTCAAGGGGTTGAACAAAAATATCGAGCAAAGAAACATTTTTATACACAGTCCCCCCCTATTTTCAGGTACTCAGTCAGGCTGAAATCAGGAGACTGACTTGGACTTTGCAGAATATTTCACTTTTTTACCTTCAAAAACTCCTGGGTTGCTTTTGCTGTATGTTTTGGGTCATTGTCCATTTGTACTATGAAGTTCCCCCCAATAAACTTTGCTCCATCTGACTAAATCTGGGCAGAGTGTATATCCCTATACACTTCAGAATTCCTTTGGCTGCTTCTGTCCTCTGTCACATCATCACTAAATACCAGAAACCAGTAAGCTATGCATACTCATGCCATCACACTGCTCCACCATGTTTCACAGATGATGTTGTGGGGCTGCACTATAAATCGTAATGAAATCGCAATGGTCCTGTGATCAGCAGTAAATCTCCATCCAAAGGACATAGGGCCTTTTGTAACTTGATGAAAATATATACATTTAAAAAAAATATATATATATAAATATAAAAATTTTTTATGATGAAAAAAGATTTATGATGCTGATGACCGTTGAAACGCATCTTCACAGTCTTGTGAAAAGGGTCTATAATGCAATGCCTTTATCACTGCTTAGAATGCTATGAATACTATGCATGCATTATTCTGTGTAAAATGCCACATCATCTGTTTTTTTTTTTTTCTCAAACACTCGACTGACATGATGAAGTGATTTTGGAGTAAGAACATGTAATTAAATGTGGTAGTTTCACATGCTTTGAGATGTAGCAACATTTCTACACAGAGCTACAGAGATTTACACAGTTCTCTGAGAAGCTACCCAAACAGCTGTCATTATCGCGAACGATTTCGTTTGATTTTTATAATCGCGTGATTAAATTGTCTGCGATAATGAACGCGATATAGCGTCGCTTTTCAGTGAACTACGGCCCTGTGTACTAAATGCTGCTCTATCTGAAAGCACCTGCTAGTTTTACAACTGATTACACAACCGGCTTCACTGAAAAAATGAGCATGACAATTGCCTTTGGTTAATCGTGCAGCCCTATGATGTTGTATGCTTTGGATCATGAGCTGTTTCTAGCCTTCTCCACACTAAAAAACTATATTAGTACTCCAAGTTATTTCCTGTGGCCACGAAAATAACATTTCTTGGAGTTGATATGAAACTACAGTTAGTTCTGTCAGTGGATATAAATAATTGCAATTAATTGATCTTTTGAGCTATATGGTATTTAATTTTTTTTTGTTTTTTTTTTGCTTAAGGTAAAAGACTGTGTGAACATTAATCACAGCAAATTTGAAGTCTGGATCAAGCCCTCTAGCACCATCAACAATATTTGTTTTCCTCTGATTCCTTGGCTCATGTTGAGTCAAATAGCATTTTGATTTACTTTTTCAGACTCCTCCTAGACTTTTACAATTTTCACCAAACTAGATTCAGATTATCTTTAGGCCATGCCTGTAAAACGTTATGGATTTTGTCTTGATATACCAAACCATTATTGTTTAACATATCAACAAAATTGGTGACATGTTGCCAAAATGATTGACGCTACATCCCTGCAAGGCTTTGGCATATTGACTCCAAACTTTGTGTACAATCGAACCATATTGAATGCACCACATACATTTTATCACAGCATAATTTTGCCTTAACTCATCTATAAATGTCTTTGATTATGCATTTTTGCAGTTGGTCTTAAGCTCGAAAGAAACGTGTGATTGATTGTAATTTTCAACGCTGCAAACAACTCCCAAAAAAGAACTTATGCAACATGCACAGATCCAATTGCCACAAATTTACGCTATTCTTTCATTTTAAAATGTAATTTTAATCGCGACAGCCATAATGTTTTTTTTTTTTTTTTTTTTTTTTCTTTTGTTCAATTGTACAGGGGAATTTTTGGACCCATTATCTTGAATTTGTTGGTCGCTTTTGTTCATGTTAGTGACATTTTAGCCACTTGCCCATGTTTATTTCTAACCCTAATTAGAAAAACAAACTGATAGAAAACTGATTTCAACTGATAGAAAGTTTAGGCTTAAAAGATTTTTTATTTCTAAATATTACAACCTTAATTTTTCAGTTGAAATGGATGAGCATCTTTGAGCATCAACAATTCATAAAACTAAGCAAGATTTCTCAAAATTGCTTGTTCTCCATACATAAAAAGTAGTAAGGGAGTAAAGGATGTGTTGGCAGAATTGTATGAAACCCATCAGAATGTCCTGTTGTCTACAGTATGTGCGTCAACTTTTGTTAAGCTTTGGCTTATGATTGGCTGATAGGGATGGCTCGATTACCATAATTTTGGCTTCAGAACGATACCAGAATGTAGGGGTGTGCGATATGATGATTTTTGATCATGGGCGATAAAAATGTCTCCATGATCTGCTTTTGGAGAAATATCATAGTATCGTGCTATTCTATCAGTTGGAGTTCTGGCGCCGCCATCTCAATATACTGTACAACGCGACATACGTTCACATCATTGTTAACTCAGCGTAGGGCTGTCAACGATTAATTGCGATTAATCGCATACAAAATAAAAGTTTGAGTTTACCTAATATATGTGTGTGTACTGTGTAGGGATGTAACGATTACCGGTTTGACGATAAATCATGATAAAATTCCCCACGGTTAGTATTACAGTTTCATATTTTAATTATCATTAAAACCGTATTCGATTACCACGATTTGAACAACTGATGATAAATAAATACTGTCCAGCATAAAGCACAGTTAAGTAAGAGTCTCATCTGTGCACGGCACGCACAGTACGCACAGTAGTTTCATTTTGTGTATAAAGACGGCGGAAAAGCTTAGATGTTTTAAAAGGGTGCTAATGGCATAGGCGCTGATCCCCACGGAAATGATCGAGCACGCACGGAAAAAAGACTCAATTCTCATTTTCATCCTTCATTTGAAGCAGTTTTTGGCGTTATTTTATTAGCAAATGCAAAGAGTGCATTATTGTATAACGAGAGGATGCCAGCACAAATCTCTCGGATTGCAGCGGGCTTGCTCTCTCAAATATATATAGTGATCATGGCTCCTCGATATTAAATATTTGCCCTCAAACTTTGTCCTGTGTACGCGCGAATAAGTGCTTATTGTAAACAGGTATTTATTAAATCATTTTATTTAGTGAAGCGCAACCCTCATAGAAAGAATGTTTGTATTTGGTAACTAATGTATTTGCAGTCCGTGCGTTTCACTTCACAATTGGGGGTTGCCCACCGGCAGAAACATAAATCGGGAGTTATACAAATAAAATGTATATATGAAAGAATTAATTAAACAAATGTACCTCTGAAGGTTCTGATTGTCTTCAGAAAAGATTCGATGTCATTTTGTTTTCATCTTCACTCTATGGAACATCTAAAGTAGTGTTCTTGATCGCAATACTGCTTTATCCAGAAAGTTCACGGAAACAGCTGTAATTCAGCTATTCCGTAAGCGCCATCTAGTGACATACAGTGGATTTACAGGGACTTACATTTACATTCAGCTTGTGTGCAGTTTTTGTCTGGCCAAAAAACAGACCGAACTGTCATGCCCTTGCTGTAGCCTATATTTTGACCAGTTGATGAAAAACAAGCTTATGTGGATTCTACACATTTAAACAATTCAGATAAGTTATTTAGATTTATGGAGCAGATACAAACATATACTCATTTATTAACCAGTTATTATTTTGACTTAACACTTTTCTTTATTTAAAGGCTGAAATGTGAGGTTTGGCTTTTATGAAACTTTTTCAAAGTTTTTTTTGATCATTTACTTTAGATATTTGAACATGCCATATAGGTTGTCAGTCATGTTGTCATTTAAAATCCTGACATCATTGGTACTGTTATTGTTTTACTGATTAGGTAAACAAAAAGTCATTTTATTTGTTGTTTGTTGATTTTTAAATGTAAAACTTGAAGTAATTTATGTGTCAGTACTTTTCAAACACTTCCAGCACATTTTAACAATACCGTGATAATACTGATAACCGTGATAATTTTGGTCACTATAATCGTGAAATTTTCATACTGTTACATCCCTAGTACTGTGTGTAATTATTATGTGTATATATAAATACACACAAATTAATGTATATATTTAAGAGAAATATGTTATCTATGTAAAAAATATTTGTATTTATATATAAATTATATAAAAATTATAATAAATACATATACTTGTAAATATTTCTTATATATGAACCTGAATGTGTTTGTATTTATATATACATAATAATTGCATACAGTACACACACGTTTACTAGGCAAACTCAAACTTTTTTGTATGCGATTAATCGCGATTAATCGTTGACAGCCCTAACTCAGCGGTAGAGTTACACTAACAGGACACTGCACTTATTCACAGTCACAAAAGTATGTTATCTGTTTTAAAGCCCTGCCAGTTAAACATTTCATATGCGTGCGTTCCAGTGCACGTACACCTGAAGCGCGCACACTAAAGTCCTGTCAAAATACACCTAATTACTGACCTAAGTTATGTATCGTGGCTGATTGCACTAATACTGTCAAAACACACAAGGTTTACATATAAAAACAGTTGATTATGTCTAAAGTGAAAGTAAACAATTGAGAGAAAAATGGATACCTGCCTGTATACTAGATGCGTGCAGCTCTGAAAGGGACAGCAGACAAATTGTACTAAACATGGTGCCGCTTGTCATTAAAGGGATAGTTGACCCAAAAATTATAATGCTGTTATTATTTACTCACATACATGTTGTCCCAAACCTGTATTAATTCCTTCATTGTGCTAAATGCAAAATAGGATATTTTGAAGATTGTGGGTAATCAAACAGTAGCTGAATTCAACTTTAACTTTAACTTTCAAAACAGTAAAAACAAAATGACAAAGAGTCGTGATTAAATTCATGATATTTTTGAAAATAATCGTGATATGATATTTTTGCCATATCGCCCACCCCTACCAGAATGTGAGAACTGGGTATCGATACTAAATCGATACCATAGGTAACAAATAACCAGCCTCGAAAGATAAGAGATTTGAAAACAATTTAGTAAGTAATGTTAACATACTGAACACGTATTAGTTAATTTATCATTTATAACCAATTATTGACCTAGATTAATAAGTGCTTTAATACTGTTAGGTCAGCTTACCAAATGAATTTTAACAACGTTTGCTTTACTGTAAAGCAGTGGTTGACAAAGTTTGTGTACCAAGTACCACCTCCGAATATATTTGGCTCTCCAAGTACCCCCATAATGACCAACATTAAAATACAGTAGCGTAGTAGGCCTTACTATTCAGCTACAGCTCTGCACAGTTAAAATACAAGGCAGTTTTATTCCTAATAAGAATATTTTTTGTTGTCAGTCACTTTAACATTGCAAATACACAATTTGAACACTGACACTGCACAGTGCTTACAAACAGGTAAATAAAAACTTAAAATTAAATTAAAATGTGTTGTACCTAAAACTTAAATAAAAATGGTACTGTACTTAAATGTAAAAAAAAAAAAAAAAAAAACTTTATTTAAATAAAGATTAAATTAAAATGTATTGTGTTTTAACATTGATTTATATTTAATTTAGTGATTCCCCTGCATACCCTTTAGAGGTTGCATTAACCGAAAATCGTCCATCATTGACTGACTTTTTTTTTTTTTTTTTTTTTTTTTTTTATCAGTGACGGGAAAAATCTGAAGGCAGTCCGTCATTCCGACAGGTTTTGAAATCTGAGACTTTGTTTCATATCAAAAGTAACAAAAAGCCTAGCCTATTGCTATTTATTGGAAGGAAGACGCACTGTTCATTCATCAATGTACTGTTTGTTCATCAACTGAAAACAGCATAGACCAAAATATTGATTGGGATTTAAGAATCAATATTGGTTCATTAAAATGAGAACCTATTAAAATAGAGAAATCAATATATTTTTTTAATCATTTTTTTTATTTTATTTATTTATTTATTTATTTATGTTTTTGTTTACCCGGCCCTAGCGTACTTTGTTGTTTTTAAGCACTGCGCTGTCATCCTGTAGGTTCATGATTAAAAAATTTAAATGTTGAAAAAAATAAAAGCAATTAAATGTGTTATTCTAATTAAAATATGAAAATTAAAATGACAGGAAATAGTATATTATGACAATTTTTACGACCCTGTCCGTCAAAATGACGGACAATGTTAAAGTCCAGCCTAGCGCAACCTCTGGGACCATTATACTATTGCTCGTACCACACTTTAAGAACCACTCTTGTAAAGTGTTATTCTAACAAAGTAACTAAAATCACGTTATTATCTCTCTCTCTCTCTCTCTCTCTCTCTCTCTCTCTCTGTAGAAACTTTCCCTTCATAATATTATTGATACTAAAATGAATATAGCAAAACTTTTGCTTCATTCAAATTAAATTAACATTTAATTGTTTAAAATGCAAGTGCAAATATCATGTGACCAAAACCGAAACTGGTTCTAGTGTGTCACGCACATTTGAGCTTTTGTGTTTACTCTGTATCACATCTTAGGTATGTGCGTTGATCAGTTGTGAATAAAAGTTCATTAAAACTAAATTCAGAATGATGAATGATGCACTCATCTGTCAGTCTCTAAATTCGCGTTAAAGATCAGGATGAGCAAGTGACAAATGATAAATGTTTGGCTCCTGTGGCAACACAATTTATAGCAAAGCTTGCACACAGGTGCAGTAAGTTTAGCTTGTTTGCCTTTATCAACTGTTTTCTATGCAAAATAATGCCATATTTCACTTAAACTGTTGTCTTTATTTACTACTTTCGAGTGCATTAGAGTTTCATCTGTTAATCCATCGCGTTGTTCTGTTGTCACGTTTACCTGTTTCGCAGCAATTTGGGAAGCACTTGGGAACAGCAGCGTATAAAATACAGAATTGATCAAAGTGATAGCATCGAACAGTTTGAAACAAAATATATACTGGTATTTTTCCAGTACCGGTATACCGCACATCCCTACTGGCTACATATCAGTATTAACAAGCAGCTGAACAAGTGTACCCTCATGCGGTCTTCGGGGTCTGTTTGACCCGCAAATGACTTTCGCTTAATTTTTAAAAAATGTTCTCTTTGTCGAAATGACATGAAACTTCCTGACCCTGTCAGCACTATCTAGATCTACAAAAAAATATATAAATGGAGTGATATCTTGATTTTATGTTAGTGTTAAAAAAAAAAGTTACATTCAGTGTCTTTGGGGTCTCTAGAGACCCCATGCAACAAAATTTAATTTTGTAACGAAGTAATAGTTTTTTTTTTTAAACAAATATTTTTTTTTTCCTGTTTATTAATGTTTTTCCTACATTTGTACCGTTTTTGGAGCATTTATTATATTTTTTTAAATTTATATAAATTAATAAATACATATTTTTTTTTTATTAGGTTTTTATACAAACAGCTTTTTGTGTAAAATTCACTTTATAAAAGACCCACATTTTTAACTTTCATTCATGGGGATAACATGGATAATTTGACATGGTTTGGTGTAAGATTTTTGCCCATCATTTGTAAAATGCCCTTTTAAAAATAAAAAATTATCATTTTTACCAGTAGATGGCTACAGAGCTCCACTGTTTACTATGTGCTATTTGACCAACTAAAAGATATCTTTTTACAAGTTTTTTCAGTTGGATTGATATCTACATATAATAAAGTCACAATTATAACAATAAAAATTACTTTTTGTCAAAGTTTAATATTTTTTGTACTGAAAAAATCAGTTTTTCAATAATGTTACATTATGATTAGAATCAAACCAACAAAATGTTGATTCAAAATTCATCCATTCAAAGTTTATCAATTCATCCATTACTTTGACAAATATATTTTATAATTGTGATTTCATAATATGTAGATAAAATCCAAAAATCCAATACAAAACAAAACGTCTCAGGTTACGTATGTAACCCCGGTTTCCCGAGGGAACGAGACGCTGCGTCGAAACGCTGGAGGCATTCCCATAGCGTTTCGATGCAGCTCGAGTTCCTGAAGGGGAACGTCTCAGGTTACGTATGTAACCCCGGTTCTCTGAGGGAACGAGACGCTGCGTCGAAACGCTATGGGAACGCCTCCAGCGTTTCGACGCAGCTCGAGTTCCTGAAGTGGAACAAAAAACGAAAAAAAAAAAAAAAAGACGTGGTCTAATGGTTAGGGAATCAGGCTTGCAACTGAAACGCTGCAGGTTTGAGTCCCTGATCCAGCAGGGATTGAAGGTGGGGGGAGTGAATAACCAGTGCTCTGTCCACCCTCAATACCACGACTGAGGTGAGTCCATTGAGCAAGGTCCCCAACTGCTCCCCAGGCGCCGCAGCGATAGCAATATAGCTGCCTACTGCTCCGGGTGTTTGTTCACTACTCACTACTGTGTGTGTGCACTTGGATGGGTTAAATGCAGAGCACAAATTCCGAGTATGGGTCACCATACTTGGCCACACATCACATCCTTTCCTTTCCCACTGAAAAACTTGAAAAAAAGATGACTTTCAGTTAGTCAAATAGCACATAGTAAATAGTGGAGCTCTGCAGCCATCTACTGGTAAAAATGATAATTTTTTATTTTTAAACGGGCATTTTCCAAATGATGGGCAAAAATCTTACACCAAACCATGTCAAATGGTCCATGTTATACCATGAATGAAAGTTAAAAATGTGGGTCTTTCATAAAGTGAATTTTACACAAGAAGCTGTTTTTGTATAAAAACCTATTTTTTTTTTAAATATTTTTTTATTAATTTATATATATTTAAAAAATCATAATAAATCCTCCAAAAATGGCACAAATGTAGTAAAAACATTAATGAACAGAAAAATGAAATTTTTTTTAGAAAAAAACTATTATTTTGTTACAAAATTAAATTTTGTTGCGTGGGGTCAAAAAAGACCCCAAAGACCTTGAGCGTACTACCTTACACGAGGACCGCACAAGGAAGTGGCCAGTGAGCATATCTTCATAATGCTTCACCAAATCAGTTTTTTTTTTCTTTGATAATGTTTTGTCAGTAGTGTGTTATGAAGTGTGTTAAGTTTCACACAAATTAAACGGCAACCCAAAAGGTGTCTGATAATTTTTTTTTTTTTTTTTTTTCCCAGAAAACTGAAAAGAGCAGAATAATTTTCATGATGGAAAAATTATGAGTATATCTTTTGGAGGGCCTGAATCAAGGATTCATAGGAAAAAAAATAATTTGAATTGTAGTCTTTGTTTATAGAGTTATAGACCAAAATGCAAATTGCCTTATTATAGCGCCACTTAGTGTCAGATGCATGTGTGTTTCCGCACCTGAGTATCGGAGAAGGGTCTGGCTGCAGACTGGCACCTGCACTCTCAGGCCTGAACTCTCAGACCTGCACTAGTCACCCGCACTTCCTCTGCAAATTGCGTCATTTGCAGTCGACACATACCTGCTACATCACTTGCAATCGGCGCAAATAAACCGGAAATGAGTTTCCAGTCGTTCGTTCACGTTGCCAAAGACGCTATTAGCTTTTTCACGGTGCGCGTTCGGAACCCGGAAGCGCCGAATAGTTGTGTAAAATAACTTCTGCTGTAGCCTGTATGAATGGTAGTGCCCATAGCACGGGATGGTTGTGATTTATTAGTGAACAATTCATCATAGATGTTTCATCAAAACACATTAAACACAGTTTCCAATCATTAATCGGGTATGGTGAAACGAGGAAAAATGTTGTTGATATTCCGACGCACATTTCATGATTTAAATAGGAGCGCACAAGCTGTGTATGCACAATACTTCAGAGACAGACCAGCTTATTATTTAAAAAATGCAAGAATAGAATACAAACAACACATCACATTAAAGAGCAATAAAAATTGACGTTCAACAGGTGTTTATTATGATAACAATATTGCAGTGCGCAATAATAAAAACAATAACTAATAATTAAAAATAGAATTAAAACTGTGTATATTCCGAGTATTTCTCCAGCAGTAACGTGCAGCCGCGGGCAGATTATCAGTTAAAAGAATCTATTTAACCTTAGACAATCCCCTACCATATATGTAATCTTCCATTTTAACGTAAAACATGTAAGCGAGCCGTTTGTGTTGTCGTTGTTGTGACAGTCATGAGAATCTGAGAATATATACACACACACGGTTTTAATTTTATTTTAATGTTACTGTTTTTATTATTGTGCAATGATTATGTCACGTTTAAGATGATAACCAGTTATCTTAGAATAACTCTTGGATAAGAAATATACATTTATTTGAACAACTCCAATTTGATCTAATATGTGACAACTGTATCGAAAAGCAAAGCAAGTGCACAAAAGCAATGCTAACATTATTTCTGTTTAATTTGTGCAGTATAATCGTGGTTAATGTTTTATGAGATAAGCTTGTCCGATTTTGTTACTCTTTAATGTGATGTGTTGTTTGTATGCTATTCTTGCATGCATATATATATATATATATATATATATATATATATATATATATATATATATATATATTTTTTTTTTTTTTTTTAAATAATAAGCTGCTCTGTCTTACTGTGCATACGCAGCTTGTGCGCTCCCATTTAAATCATGAAATGTGCGTTGGAATATCAGGACAACATTCGTTTCTTCATACATGATTAATGGTCGGAAACTGTGTTTAGTATGTTTTGATGAAACATCTATGATGAATTGTTCATTAATAAATCACAACCATCCCGTGCTATGGGCATTACCATTCATACAGGCTACAGCGGAAGTTAATTTACGCAACTATTCGATGCTTCCGGGTTCCGAACGCAGACCGTGAAAAAGGCTAATTGAAGCTGTTAAATGGTTTATAGTACCCGTTGCCAATAAAGACATTGTAATGATGCTGTTAAATGGTTTAAAGTACTTTAGTAGTATAACCAGACAGAAACTTTACCCCCATTTATTTTTTGCTGCTTGTTTATCATAGGATTATAATGTTGTACTTTATCATTCAAGTAGGCTACAGCTATTTAACATCAACAAAAAATTAGGCAGATGCAAATTTTAATTTTAGTTTTTATTGTAAGCATGTAGGAGACAGACTATTTACAACTATTAACAATTTTATTATTGGATAAACTGGCAATAGTTTTATAAAATAGTATAATATAAAAATAAGTAAAAGTTTAGAACACTTTCATAACAAATAAAAACAGAACAGAAGGAATGCCTCTGGATAAGCTCAAAATACTTTTATAAAATAGTACAGTATAAAAATATGTAAGAGTTTAGAACACGTCCATAACAGAAGCAGAACAGAAGGAATGCAAAGAGGCAAATGATGTATTTTCTTTTGTTTTTGCAAAAAAACACATTATGTATTTTCTTCCGTTTCAGTTCTACAGAATACTTTCAGATTCATGACATCAACTACATGTTCAAGGAACAAGTTCATGTTCTTCATCTCAGTAAAGACAAAGCTGAACGGTTCCAGAGCAACAATTCTGTCCTTTGAAAATTCAGCCTTCTGTAATTTGTCCATGGCCTCATCAACATCTTCATCCTCCATGCAGAGTACTTTGGGCAGCAGAACCACTTGCTGGCTTCCTTTAAATCTCCTGGTGTACAAACTGGAATCACAAGTGCATCTTTTAAGTGAGCATCATCCTGTCATGATACAGAAAGTTTAAGTGAAGATATATAACTGTGAACAAAACAGGGGATAGAAAAGCATATACTGTACTTACAGGCAGACTCAAAAATGGATCACAGTTGTTTGGTGGCAGCCATGTTGGTACAACATAAAGGTTAACTATGTAAATGTTCTTGCCCTGCAGGATATTGTGCATATAAGGCAGAATTCAAAATATGTACTGTAATTACTCAAGTATTATAATATTGTATAATATGTATACAACGCATACAAGGATACAAATATTTAATCAAAATACCTTTGACCGTGCAATGCTTTCAATCAACTGAAAACAACTATTTCCAATCAGAAAAAAGTATACAATTAATTACAACATTAGGATTTAATGTAACAACATATAAAGCAATGTAAAACAGCCATGATCTTACAGTGGACTCCATGTCTCTGTTCAAACCCAATGTCCAAAAGTCAGCATGGTTTGAGACTTTGTTCCCTGTTCGAACAATCAGCTCGTTTCCTGGTCTCTCAATGTCCAGTATATAGTTGAGCTATAAACAACAACAACAGGTTTCAACATCCAAAAAGCCACAGTACCACATAGTTAAATAAAACTGTTGTATTAATTATTTAAACTAACTAGTTCTTTTTGAGCTGGGTGATGATGCATGATGCTCGACAAGCTGCAATATTTTCACACTTAGTGAAAGGTCTTAGGTCCACAGTTTTCTGCATATATTAAGACAAAAAGACGTATAAGCATACAGACAAAAACACATTTACAAAAAAAAAAAATTACAAGGAAAAAAAAAAACCTCACCCAAGTCGCCCTTTTTTAACTGCAAAGTTACTTATCATAGCACATAACAGAAAGTAGTGCTGCATAGTTTTTGGCTACTAACCTAGAATTGCTTGCCCTAAGTCAGACAGGGTGATATTTCCAATTCCATGAGGTCTGTGGCCATGTTGCAGCTGTACTTCCAGAAGCTTCTGGTTTGTGGAAGTGTTGTTGTGATGAACAGTGTTGCGCATAATGAAAATGTGTGTTGAAAGTGCCATGTTGTTGAGGAAGTAGTTGTTTTTTCGCAAGCTTGCAAAAAACTGCTCTGCAATTTGACTATTCAGCCAACCCTGTAGCTCTGGAACCAGGCTAATTCTTCTGAGTACATCCTGGGGGTCTTTTGTGTTTGATTCGTGTAGTTTGTCATACAACACATAGTGGTCAGATGATCTAGTTATGGGATGGCCTTTGGAATTCGAAAGAAGAGACACCTTCAGTTTGCTCTGTTTTGCTAAACTGATGTTCTCTGGTGTTGGCTCAGCTAGTCTCCCTTCATGTGAATGAAAAGGGATAGGTGTAGGTACACGCAAATTGCCATGCGTGACCAAGCCTCGTGCAAAATCATATATACTAACATTAGGAATGTGCTTCCATGACAGCAGCAGGTCCGCAAAATATCTGGGACTCTCGGCTCTCAAATTAAACTTTATGCTATACACCACACCATGTGGGCATAGGATGACAGACCAACCACTTGGAAAAGCCATAATACAAAATTGAATAAGAACAAGTAAAATTGCAATTTTTCAATTGTTATCTCATTAAAGTACAATATCATTACTCCCACCTGATGCTCCCCAGATTTTCTGGAACATTTTGTCTGTTCTGCATCTATGCTCATAATCTTGCAATGAGATCCATACAAGAACCCTTAGAGTCAATATTACAGACCTTGCAGAGTTTTCTGACAACACCAATGTGTTATATAATGTAAGCACATAGTCAGAACAATAATTTTAATAAAAGGCACATGATTCAACTATAGTTAAGTTTTATCAAAATGTATACCTTTTACTTCATCAGCTCATCAGTCTTCTGACACATTCATCATTTGAGCTTCAGTTGACTTGACCTTTGCTGTTGCAACTTTTGCAAATTCTGTATTCAGTACAGTGTGATCTATCCTAGTTTTGTGTCCTATCTATGGAGCCCACCTAGAATAACTAGGTTGCACAGCAAATGGATTTTTGGCCCGGCCTAAGACAAATGCACACATTTAGAAGTGTACATTATATAAACACTGAGACAAAGTGCAATTTTCTTGTGGGTTAGAGAGAAAACACTTACTGGGAACAAATCCTCGAGCAATCATCTCAAGATTTACTGATTTTCAGAAATCCCCAATGTCGACTTCCCCTCTAAACTCAGGTGGAGGCAATTTTAGCAAAATTACAATTTTAGCTTTCGCAGTAGTCAGTGCTGGCTCGTCAAGTACAATTTCACCATCACAGATCATACAAGTTGTCTCCACTGGAAAACACCTTGATGGAAATGTCTTTGATTTGGCCGCTGATTCTGGGAGATAACCTCGAAATTTCTTTTTGTTATATATATATACAGGGGTTGGACAATGAAACTGAAACACCTGGTTTTAGATCACAATTAGTATGATATTGGGCCTCCTTTTGCAGCCAATACAACATCATTTCATCGTGGGAGTGACAAATACAAGTCCTGCAAAGCAGCCAGAGGGATTTTGAGCCATTTTCCTCTTGCAGAACAGTGGCCAGGTCACTATGGGATGCTGATGTGGGAAAACGTTTCCTGACTCGCTCCTCCAAAACACCCCAAAGTGGCTCAATAATATTCAGATCTGGTGACTATGCAGGCCATGGGAGATGTTCAACTTAATTTTCATGTTCATTAAACCAGTCTGTCACCATTCTTGCTGTGTGTATTGGTGCATTATTATCCTGATACAGAGCACTACCTTCAAGGTACAATGTTTGAACCATTGGGTGCACATAATGAAACTTTACACTTTGCTCTAACTGGTGTAATGTACAATAAGTGAAGATTGGGCACCAGACAGCGCAAATATAGCCATGAGACCTCCAATACTATATTGGCGAGTGTTTCAGTTTCATTGTCCAACCCCTGTATGTATGTATATATATATATATATATACACTGATTTGAGTGGCGACGCTTCCTGTTTTACGTGTCTGTTCATAGCCTTTCATTTTTAACCCTGCAGAAATGTGCACGCTGCTTTTCTGATGTTCATTAAATTTTTCAGTGGCTTTTCTCGTTGCCAAATCCAGTCACTTGAAATGTGTCCGTCTTGAGCTCACCAAATGCACGACACGTGAAACAAAAAGCACGATCAAGGGCGGGACTATATTCAAGCCATTCATAAATCGCATACTTTTCTGAACTTACTTCAGATCGGTTGAAATGGCCCGACCTCAATAAAGTTTGCGGACATTTTTGGTCCGTGAACCGGGTCTTGCTCAGGATGCGTGCTGTCTGTGGAGGCTTGGCTAACTGCTCCAAATTTCAGCGGGTCTGACATCGGCTCACAGCGGGATTTCTCCTCTTGATTGACACTTAAGTGCTCAATTACCTGTCTGCCATCAGCATTATCTGTTTTTGTTTTTTTTGGACAAGTAGTTATCCAGCGTATTGGGACGCTTAGCCATTTTGCCCAATCGATTATCTAGTTTTCTCTAATTTTCATACCAACAACATAAACCAATTTAAAAAAATAAAGACGCAACCTATTGCTTAATTTGCTGTGTCGCCCCCTATTAACATGGAGACGTACAACACATACAATACATAATTTGAAACAGTATTTTAACAGTGAAATCTGAAATTCCATGATCGGGATATAGGGGGATATATATATATATTCCACAGTGCTTTGAAGGTTAATTGGGGGAGTGTCGATGTGCTCATCTGAGTGCTGTTTACACAAGGTGTCACTCGATTTAGTAGCTTTCTCTGTTGTGAATAAACTTATTTGTTTGGAATAAGTGCCATTTGGCAATGTTTTGTCAGGGCAAGACATTCTGGGCTTTGCACATGGGCAGTGCCAAGTACCAGCAGAGGAATTGTCTGTGACCATTACTCTGAAGAAAGTGCAGGTGTCGTTTTAGAGGACTTTGAAGCCAGTGCATGTGTTGTTGCAGACAAAGAAACCAGTGCCGATGTCATCGCAGGAGGTAGTGGAGACAGTGCAGGTGTTATTTCAGAGGGCTTTGAAGTCAGTGCAGGTGTCGTGGACAAAGAAACCAGTGCAGGTGCTGTTGCAGAAGATAATGGAGATGGTGCAAGTGTCATTTTAGAGGGCTTTGAAGCCAGTGCAGGTGTCGTTGCAGATGAAGAACCAGTGCAGGTGTTGTTGCAGGAGGTAGTGGAGAGAGTGCAGGTGTCATTTTAGAGGGCTTTGAAACCAGTGCAGGTGTGGTTGTGTACAAAGGAACCAGTGCAGGAGTCATTGCAGTCAGGGGCACCAGTGCAGGTGGTGTTACAAATGCCAGTGCAGGTGTTGTTTTATAGGGTTGTGAAGACAATAAGGATAAAGAAGGTTGGAGAGGTACATCTGATGATGAGCATCTGAAGGTGAGCTTCCATATCATATCTCCTGAGAATAGTTTTACTGCAATTGGGGCAATGATAATGAGCCTCAGTTAGGCAGGGCTAATGGCAACGACATAATCTTTTGTCTATAGATAAAGCACAGTATGAAAAAAAAAAAAAAAAAACAATACCAAAGCGTCAATAGAAATCAATACTCAGTAAATCTTGAAAAATCAATTTATAGCCAGATGATGACATAATTAGGTACAGTAACTTTGAAGTCTTTATTTAAATAGTGGTTTTCAAAGCACAAATTGTTTCAGAACAGCAGACCGTAATGTTTATTTTCAGGAACATAACATATAAGTATGTTACAATTACAGTAAAAAAAAAAAAAGTAATGAACTTACCTTGGAAAACAATTGCCTTTTTTTAAATGACCTTGACTGTGTTTGAGCCTCCATAAGTAAGCTACAGCTACAGTAAAATAAAGTAATGAACCTACCTTGGAAAACAGTTGCCCTTTTTAAATGGCATTCCCAGTGTTGCTTGATTATTATTATTTTTTTTTTCTTTCTTCCCTCTCAGGGTAGTTGGTTTCAGGGCAGGGCATAAACTGCAGTGATACATAGTGCAACATGATGTGCATTGTGGCACCAGGGGTTTTTCCGAAACTAATAATATTGATTGATGCATCTGTAAGAGCAGGATAGAAGAAACCAGTACCTGTTTTGCTAATAAAAACACCACATTTAATTGTATCATTCATTTTAGTTATAAAATCAGTAACACCACAATCACTTCCACTAAACTATACATGTAAGCCATATAATTAACTTAAGAAAGCATATAGATCATTCTGTTCAGTAGTGTAGCTTACTTTAGCTGTATTTAAGTCAGTGACGAAGTGGTTGGCTGGTTAGGCAATACAGTTAATGCAACTTTTTAAACACAAACAGTGAGCAGCGAACACGTTGACAAACATAATTTCGTTTATCAGAATACAATTCTAATAAAACGTATAATAAACACACACAGATACACATGCACTTACAGCAATGATTCTTGAACGAATTCGGAAGTTATTCTCAATCCAACACGCCGATTGCAAATGGCGCAGGTACCGGAGAGTACAAGTGTCGATTGCAAGTGATGTACCAGGTACCAGAGAGTGCAGGTGTCGATTGCAAGTGACGTCACTTGCAAAGGAAGTGCGGGTGACTGAGAGTGCAGGTGCCAGTCTGCAGCCAGACCCTATTGGAGTATCGGTGTAGTTTTAGGACCATCCTGCAAAGTTTGTGGTCTCTTTGATTTATTTTACCCATACTTTTAGGGCAGAAAGTTAAAGAAAAAAAAATAGTACAAACACAATAGGGTTCCAACACCTTCTGTGCATAGACCCCAAATAAGAATCCCAAACACACCGCGCATACAACAAAGGCACAGCGAAGATGCTACTTAATCCAATTAAAAACTTCTAAAATTCTAAACTTGAATCAAAGTTGATGAATTGATCTTTGCAAGGAGCTCTTTGCCAGAATTATGCGTGACGTGCAAAGCCAACCCTGGCTCGTGAAAATACGTGCCTCTATATACATTTCTGCAGCACCGTAATTACGTACCTTACTGCATGTTTTGTGGCACGTTTTTATTACATTGATACATGCACGTATTGCTGCGTTTTTATTAGCTGCTTGAGGTACGTATTCCAATTTGTTCAGAATTCAAATATCTGGGGAGTGCCGCTAAAGGTTAATACTCTATAGTGTTGGAAATATCCCCTACACCAGGGGTCTTCACCGTTTTTTTCAGGGTAAGGACGCCTTAGGCGACAAAGACATGGAGCAGGGACCCCCTATACAAAACTTGTCAAGCAGAGCTACATATTAAGCATACAGCCTTTAATATTATTAGAAATCATATTATGATTAGGAAAAAAATATTTTGTTATATGTGTATAAGACAGTAGATCCCTATGCACATTATTATTGTTGCACATTCATCACTGCCTGCATATTACAATTTATAGTTAAAATTGAGATTAATGAATCATAAAAAACATGTTGAGATAAAAAAAAAAAAAAAATCACAATTCATTAGTTGTTTGCAGTTGTATATTATTTTAATGGATTTGCAGAGTCATACATTTTAATTTTACTTGTCAGATGGGAATTTATCTAAACTTCAGCTATAAGTTTATTAAAATTAACAGTTTAATTTTATTAGATAGACAAATCTTTACTTAAACTTTAGCTTCAAGCTTACTAAAACGTACCATTTTATTTTTTTTACTGTGAGATAAAGCAGCAGCTCCTTGACAAGAATAGCAATGTTTAGTGAGACATTTAAGATTGTTTACAAGGCATTGCTGTTACAAATAATTGGAATGGAATTTAAAAATATGTTGAAACGAATATTTTTTCTAGAAAACTTATTAGTCTGCATTTAGATTGTGCTTATCTATTTTGACATGCCATATAGCTGTCCAGTGCTAGTATATATTGCACCTTCACAGTGAATCACCCATGTAGATGTCACTTTCTAAAACTCTGCAGCATGTAATTGGCTGTCAGTCCTCTTAGCAGCATCAAAAACAATACTTTATTCAACGGATTATAGCTATATAGCCTCGAAAGTGCGAAAGACCGCTTTACATATACTTAATCAGTGCCTGGAGAAGTGGGTATTCGCCCCAAACACACACTGAAAAGAATAACTTACTGACGTCTGGATGTGACTCTCCACAATCTCTGATGAAATCGGTCAGGTTTTCTTTGTATTAGAAATGTTTTGAACTTACTACTTGAATGCATTTGTTTACTGGATCCTTGGACTGAACAGTTTACAGGGGTTCGCCGATTTAAGAAATTTCTGATCGTAAAAACCTGCTTCTTTTTATTTTTAATGTATTGTTTTCATTATAATGTACAATCAATCAATAATAATTATTATTTTATCACTCTGCGTGCCTCCCCTGACATGCTCTCACGTATGAACAGAACAAGCAGCATTTGGGGTGGAGGAGTGGACGGGGCGGGCGTGGCCGCATCAGGTGCAATCATCCAACATAGGCTATTTCAAAGGAAGCCGGCGCCACGGTTCTGACCGCATCACTATCTTTACTGGGTATTTTTAGGGAATATTTGCATTTATTCACGTGATTGAATTAGTTTTTCATGTGGTGGACTGTCACGATTTTGGCTAATGCAGGACACTACTGAATGATGCGCATCAGAGGGGATTTATGCACAAAGCCGACTGATAAAGAGGTGGGTATACGGCGTATGACTGCGTATACCCTGCACTACACCCGTCAATAAAAAGCTGTCACTCATCTCAGTTTGCGATCTCAGACCGTTGCATTATTTGCAACGGAATGCAGTAAAGTTCTCTACACTGCATAATGAACCTCTTATTTACATCATGCCATTAATGAGAGAGGATTCATGAGAGCGAGCATAACTCTTCACCAAACAGAAACTCTGGCATTTTGAGTGGTGAGTGGATTCTAATTTAAATAGCTTCCCTATAATTGGTCATTGCATTTAAGAGATCAACAAACATGTCTGTTATTGGCTACATTTCTCACCACTGCAAAAAACTTGCTGTAAATAGGATATTTAATATTCTCTGGAGCTAAAACTCATAAGCGCAATGGAGTGTTTGCTAAACCTGTTTCGCCAATAAAATTATATCATTACAGTATCAGCTGGGGTGCGCTTGCTTTCGTTTCGTGGTGCTTACGGGGCAGCCGTGGCCTAATGGTTAGGAAGTCGGGCTTGTAATCGAAAGGTTGCGGGTTCGAGTCCCAGGTCCGGCAGGGATTGAAGGTGGAGGGAGTGAATAACCACTCTCTCCACCCTCAATACCACGACTGAGGTGAGTCCCTTGAGCAAGGCACCGTTCCCCCAATTGCTCCCCGGGCACCGCAGCGATAGCAATATGGCTGCCCACTGCTCCGGGTGTGTGTTCACGGTGTGTGCGTGTGAGTTTGTTCACTAGTCACTACTGTGTGTGTGCACTTGGATGGGTTAAATGCAGAGCACAAATTCCGAGTATGGGTCACCGTACTTGGCCACACGTCACGTCCTTTCCTTTCCTTCCTTCCTTTCCTTATACTTAAAATGGACTTTTTTTGTTTTTTGCCAATGTTTTGTCGCAATTTTTTTGTGATCAAACATTAATTGGCGGACCACCTGGGGGCTGAAGACCCTTGCCCTACACCAAACCCAACCCTTAACCTACCTGATAGTGTTAACTAATGCACAAGTGATATAAAAAGCGCATTTGTTGATGCAGCAGTGGTATGTTAACTTCCTCAAGCTGCAGCATATCACATGAGCTACCGAACAAACCAGGGATGCAACGGTTCAACTACAGGGCTCGCAAAATTTTAAAATCCCTGGTAGCCCGAAAATTAATTTAACTAGCCCAAATTAAAAATATCAACAAATATGAAGAAATTTTGTTTTACTATTTACATGGTATTTGCAAAATTTATGACCCATTTTAGGGAGATCTGTTTTTAAGATAGCCCATCAGGCAGGGCGGTGATACATTTGGTTGCCCAACTGAAAAACATAATAGCCCCGGGACGTCGGGCTCGCGATTTTGCAACTTACTTTGAACTTACTCACGGTTCGGTTTGTATCACGGTTTTAGTCACGGTTCGGTTTGTGCTGTTTAGGGGAAAAAAAAAAAACTATACTGTCAAATAAAAATAAAGAAAATGACGAAAAAAAATAAATAAAGAAAATAAACAAATGATCAAACTAACAAGCAACAGCACAAATAAATACAATAAAGACACAAATAAAATAAATAGTGCTTTTCAGGTTTTTGACACATTTGTCACGTGAGGAGAGCGAGTCGACCTGACAGACAAGAAAAGAGAGGTGAGAAAGACGAGGATATCGGATGATTTAGTTTCGAAACGACAGTTCCACAGTGTTTGCTGATTTTTACATTTAGTTAAGGTTAACTTAATTTGTTTATTTCATTTGACATCAATGTGTATGCCGTGTCTCCAAGCTTTCTTATTTTTGCTAATAAATGTTCTACGTTTCTCATTTATTTGGTTCCAAGGTGTTTACTTATTTTCAATTTTGTATACATATTTAAACTTTGTGTAAGTTAATTGTTATTTTATATTAGGCATAGCCTACAGCATGGTGTATTTTTATTCGTTTTGTTCATAAAAGTTATATGATTTATTTACAGGCTAAGTGAGTTTACTGTTGTATTTTGTTGTTACTTGAATTGCATTCAAGCAATTGACACAGAATTGCCACTAATTCGAAAGTGAAAGTAAAATGCACAGGGCGCTTTTTAAGCTGTTTAAAAGCAAGGAAAAGAGGGAAAATTCAAACAAACTAAAAACGAACAATTTGTTTTACTCTGAATTGCCCCTAACAACTTCTTCTGGCTCTTAAATGTTTAAATTGTTAGAGCTTAAATGAATTTAAACACAGGTGGCAACTTGTGCTTTTAAGTCTCACCTGTACACGTGCGTTATCAGCACCCGTGTGATGACGGAGTAAATGACTGCTCATATTCCAGCATACAGCACTCGCATTGAACAAGAGGGAATGGTTTGTCCACAGTTTTTTCCCCCATCACTGTTTTTGGAAGCCAGAATGTGTATCCATCAACAGAAACATACAAGTTTTACGTGTTATAAAAAACAATATTACAGAAGTTTTGTCAGATTTGTCAAATTGTCATTTAATTACCTTTAAGGGGTCATCGGATGCAAAGTTCACTTTTACATGTTGTTTAAACATTAATGTGTGTTGGCAGTATATGTACACATCTACCCTATAATGATAAAAATCCATGTAGTGGTTTTTAATTAATCTGTAAAAATAATATCCCCTTTTTCAAATTGAGTCATTCTCAGATGCCGCTCCCACGATAGTTGATTGACATGAGCGTCTTACCTCAGATCAGCAGTAACAGTCCGACCTCCATTGTTTCAATGCCGGAGCAGGGATGTAAGTTAGACAAGAATATCTCCAATTGAACGATTTGAGGTGTTCTGTTGCTAATAATGTAATAATGAACATATTGGTCGTCATCTACTCCCAACATGTGAGCCGCTGAAGATGCAGTGGGTTACGTTTGTATGTGAAGGGAATGCGCATCCCGATCTACATAAATGCATCGCTGTTCGCGCAAATCATTCGTGATCCAGCTTCACCTACAGCAGAAATGAGCTTAAGGATTTTTTTTATGAATCTCTGCAATCACATTTCCTAATAACATGCTAGATAGCAAGTTTCGTGGCTAAATGCGCTAAATGCAGCTAAAGTAAACAATTTCTCAGAGCAGCTCATCACTCCACAGAGAGAAGAGAGGGGCGGGGTGAGGCGAGCAGAGCTCATTTGCATTTAAAGGAACAATCCCTCAGAATGGGATGATTTTTGCTGAGCTCATTTTGACAAGGTAAAAAGGGTGTTGTTTTACACAACCATTGAAAATTTTTAACCAAAGTATATTATAGACTTTTCATTAAGACCCTAAAGAATCATATCAACTTGTGGAAAATGGACATTTGATGACCCCCTTGTACGTTTATTCCTCATAGATGGATGGCGCTGTGATTTAGGTTTAAAACGCATAAATAAATCAATGCATATCAGCCGATCTGCAATAAGCCAAAGCAATAGTGACCATGTAATGAAAACAGTTAATCACACTTTTGTTGCTACATCACTGTCGGATCCAATATAGTCGTCACAGTGTTGTCTTTTAGTTTTAATCTATTTGAAAATCCCACACCAAATTGTGGCTTGTATGTAAACAAATCTACGGTAAAAGTAAACTTCTTGCTGACGCGGTCTGGAACTTCATTAAAAATAAACTTCATCCTAATGTGGTGATCAGAAGGAAGGCAATGCAAAAAAAAATTTCCACAAATTTGTACTATTACATCATAGAGTAGAACATTCCAAAAGCTGTCGTTTTGGCGGATTGCTTTCAATAAGCTGTTTTTAGACTAACGACAAAGTTTTGTGTTCTAAAACTTACAGGATGCAAGTATAACATAGTACAATAACCTCATATGCCAAAAGATCAAGGGAATTTTGGTTTCTCAGTTTATGACCCCTTTAAATCAGTTATTGGGTATTAGGGCTGCCCTCGAGTAAAGATTTTTCTGGTTGACCAGTAGTCGTTTATTTAAAGCATCGACTATTAAGACATCGACTAAAAGTCGACTCTTAGTCACGTTTATTGATAAACAATATAAATCATAATAATGAGCCTTTAAGTGCCTACATAGCCTAATAAGTGCTGGAGCGCGCACAAAAAAGCTTGCCACAGCACACCGGTAGATATAATAATTATGAATGTGTCAAGGAAAAACTTCAAGGAGACTGCATTAACGCTTTAATAATGTATTGATAAACTAGTGCTTCTTTGTTTTCGGCTTAAGAGATGAAGTCGGTGACACTGACTCATCATCTCTGCAGTAGTGATGTATGCATGTTTCATATGGAGTACATAGATAATATGAGAATATTTGTTTTCTGTTCAAATTGGTTCATTTAACCCTCTGGTGCTCTTCGGTCACTTTTGACCGAAAAATTTTCTGTTTTAAATTTTAAAAAATCACAGCTTCATTGGAATGGTATGAAACTCTCTGACTTTTATGCCATTTGGAATGTCAACACAAAAAAAATTGAGGGCATGATTCAAGCAGGCTAAGTGGTCGTAAAAAAAATAGTCACACTTGTGCTCTTCGGTCTAAAATGACCGACCATAGGAAATGAATGGGAAATCGACAAAAATACAAATATTTAGATAATTTTTGTGTGTACAATCTACAAATCCTCCACAATGCTGAAAAAAAGTGCACAGCAGTGAAGGGGTGACACTCTAAAACACACCCATTCATAAACACACCCATTCACACACACACACATTATATACACACCTCTCTTCGGTCACTTTTGACCAAAACATTTTCGGTTTTGAATTTTTCAAAAAAATCACAGCTTCATCAGAACGGTACCAAATTCAGTGACTTTTATGGCATTTGGAATGTGAACACACATAAAAAATGAGGGCACGTTTCAAAAAAAAAAAAAAAAAAAACAACTTGTGCTCTTTGGTCAAAAATGACCGACCACAGGAAATGAATGGGAAATCGACAAAAATACAAAAATTTAGAGATTTTTCTGTCTCTTTCTCACACATCCACACACACGCACAAATGAACTGTAACACAGCAAATTGAGAATATGTAAAATAAAAAATATATATATAAAAAAATTACAAATTACATATCCAGAGTGCAAAAGACACACACTCTCTTGCATATACAAATTCAGAGAGTATCTATGTATACAATCTACAAATCAGCTGCAACGCTGAAAAAAGTGAAGGGGTGACACTGATGTAGACGCATCCACTCACACACAGACGTGCAAACACACACACACACACGCACACACACACACCCACCTATGAACTACGGTGTCTATAAACAGAGCAGAGTTTTGAGAATATGTAAAATCCATTCAATAACTCAGTCATAATTCAGAGAAAGCTCACAACAGTGAAGGGGTGTTACTCTAAAACATACACATTCATAAACACACACACACACACACACACACCTATGAACTGTGCATTTGGAAGCTCGGGCTTGTTCCATTACATTGTTTTGAGCGTTTTTTTCCTTTTTTTGAAGGAGCTTTGTGTCAACGGCATAAGAAGTAAAAAAAAAATAATAATAATAATAATAGTCACATGGCGATATGTTCCTGAAGGTCATGCATTGTTTGTTTCACAACTTGCTTACCCAGGTTTCTCTCATTTTTCTCAAATATCTCAGACGAGTGACAGCTTGTCATTTTGATTTCTTGCAGCTCTTGTTCTCGTCATCAAATCTCACAACCCTTGACTGTGTGTGGAATGTTTTCTGTCTCTCTCACACATCCACACACACAAATGAACTGTAACACAGCAAATTTTGAGAATATGTAAAATATAAAAAAATATAAAAAAAAAATACATATCTAGAGTGCAAAAGACTGTCTTGCATATACACAAAAAAATACAATTAATTCCTTTTTAACACAAAAGTCAAAAGTGCAAAAGTCAAACAGTAAAAGGAAACAGCAATAAAAAAAAGCTATAGTAAATAAAAAAAGAAACTACTATATTAACTATATACAATATTTATGCTAATGCTATGTTTTCTAGTTACTATATTTATAATTATATACTACATATAATAACTACTATAATAACCATATGTTAACTATATACTGTACTAACTCTACAGTAGATAACTACTTGTGATTGTAGCAGAGGTCACAGATTATAATGCAGTGTCTTTTGCAAATGAAATTTTGTCATTTCTTGCAAACAAAAGTGGTTTTGACATCCCTTGGGAGGCATTGGGAGCCCGTCCACGGCTCGTCCTTCCAGTGCAGGCCCGTCCACGGCTCGTCCTTCCAGTGCTGACCCGTCCACGGCTCGTCCTTCCAGTGCAGGCCCCTCCACGGCTGACCCATCCACTGCTGGTTTTCCAAGAGGAAAAGATGCCGAAGATGCCTCCCAAGGGATGTCAAAACCACTTTTGTTTGCAAGAATTGACAAAATTTCATTTGCAAAAGACACTGCATTATAATCTGTGACCTCTGCTACAATCACAAGTAGTTATCTACTGTAGAGTTAGTACAGTATATAGTTAACATATGGTTATTATAGTAGTTATTATATGTAGTATATAATTATAAATATAGTAACTAGAAAACATAGCATTAGCATAAATATTGTATATAGTTAATATAGTAGTTTCTTTTTTTATTTACTATAGCTTTTTATTATTGCTGTTTCCTTTTACTGTTTGACTTTTGCACAAAATTTAATGTTCATTAATAATTGATAACATAAAGTGTTAAAAAGGAATTAATTGTATTTTTTTTGTACAAATTCTGAATTAAAAAATGGGTAACAAATACTTCCTTGTGTTCTCTTTCTAACACAATGTTTAGGTTTGACTGTAATCATAATACAAAAAATTAACACTTCAAATCATATTTATAACAAAAAACTATCCCAAACTGGATAAGAAATAGTCTTTGAGATTGTTTAAATGTATGTTCAACTATTCCACCTAATAAAAATGCTGAATCAATTGTCTAAAAACAACTAGGCAATTCACAAGCTGCTCTGTAGAGAACTATACAGGCATCAAGTTACACCTGCCATTACAGATGTTTTTCTCGTTTTTTACAACCAAATGGCGCTAATCTGCCTTCAAAAATTAGTGTTGAATGGCTGAGTCTCTATTTTAACCTGAAATACTGCATTAATTAAAAAATAATAATTAAAAAAAAAAATAATAATAATAATAATTTTAATTATTCTCAGTGGCAAAAAAATGGATATTAATTACAGCATAAATATTAATTATTACCACAAAACCCTCTCAAAATGCAAAATAAAAAATATTATTAAACAAAAATGAATTCGAATGGTTTTACTGAAAAAAATTACAAGATCGTCGTGTCCGGTCACTTCTGACCGCGAAGAGCACAAGTGTGACTCCGAAACGAAGATATTTCACTCTCTATAGATATTTTTCTGTATATCTGTAAAGCAAGTATACACAGAGTTTTGAAGTTTTGCGCTCAAGTTGATAGAGACAGAGACGGCAGAAAGCACGTCCCGTTTGCTTTAATTATTTTACAAAGGTGCAAGTTAAAAGCTAGTGACACCGGCGCCTTCATCTGTCATGCAGTAAGCATGCTACTATTCAGCTTCCACATTCCGCACAGACACTTAAATATCGGACATTTTTCTAGGTTAACATTAGATTGAGCCATGTAAAGTTGCTACTTATGGAGGGATATCCCAGACATTTTTCAAAAGGAATTGCAAATTGTGACATCCTGAAGCCCCCCTGCAATGATTTGAAGGACCGACCCCTTCACCCCGGAATACAATTTTAAACGCGAAAAGCTAAACCGAATGCAATTTTAACCGAGGGGTACTCCTCCGATCTGATTTAAGCCATCTCAGGTTCTTTTTGACCAACTTCAGCACCCCAAAACTTGTCAATTTGAACTATTCAATGCGGACAATCACCAGTGTATTTAAGCTTTCACTTCTTTTTCTAACGTGCTTTTGCGCCTTGTCTGGCGCTGAGCCAAATAGACGCGCTCAGTGCTTTTAACCTATATCACAACACTTCAGTGTTTTCAACCACATAAAAATAATGTTTCAGACATTTAAATTAATTAACTAGCAAAAAAAACATTTGTTAAATACACACTGATGTTTGAGTTTGTTAATGCACTGGTGTGTAAGGAAAGCGGCAATAATGGACTTTGCTTTTTCATTTGAAATTTGGCAGTCACTGTGCATTTGCAAAAGCGGAAAAGCAAACAGTAATGCAAAATTTGCAGTTGCATTTGAATGTCACTATTTGTGCATCCACATATGGAAAACGCAATTGCAAATGCAATTCCTTTTGAAAAATGTCCAGGATATCCCTCCATACCTACTACATGCATCTTTCAGTCGAAAAGCCATATTTGAGGTCGATGTATGATAGGTGAGCATTTGGATGTCCTGCCCAGAGATGGGAAGTAACTAAGTACAAATACTTTGTTACTGTAGTTAAGTAGATTTTTGTGGTATCAGTACTTTACTTCACTATTTATTTTTCTGACTACTTTTTACTTTTACTCCTTACATTTTTACACGAATATCTGTACTTTCTACTTCTTACATTTTCAATCCAGGCTCGTTACTTTATTTCAATCTGCATTTGGCGGATCACCATTCAATTACAAATCTCTAAATCGTGAATATCGTGAATCGGTTAGTTTGTATTGGCAACACGATTTGCCAATGCATCTCCACCAAATGGTTTCTATCAGAGTAATTAATGGGAGTGACTGGAGAATTGAGTGGGTCAGAGCGGCAAAAATACTGACTTGTTCAGGATTAGACGGTTAGTTTCATCTGTAAATCGGCTACTGTAGTTTTGTCTTTGTTTACTTAGTTAAGTGCTACCAACTCTTAGCAGTAGCCAGAGGATTAGTAATAGCTACTATAAACTAGTGTTGTCACGATACCAAAATTTTGACTTCAATACGATACCTGACTAAAATATCACGATACTACTACTGAACCGATACTATTTTAATGGTTACATTAAAAAAATATTTATCAAAAAGTGTCTAATTAATTGAAATCATGAAACTTGCAGAATCTAACAGCAATTTATTTAAAGTTAAACAGAAATTACATGTTTTTAAGGCCCTATGAAATACATTTAATTATTTTTCTCAAATTTTGTTTTGTTTGTGAATCTCTGTTTTCCATTAATTTTCTTTATTCTATTTTAATCGTTTCATTGCATTTTAATAATCAAAAGCATGTCTAATGAATTTATAATGGATAATTAAAGAATTAATTTATTATATGCTATTTATTTCTTTTTTCAGAAATACTGTGTTGTGTCCTTTACAATTTTCTGGTAAATAATTCTGGTAAATATTCCTTAAACATTGTTTTAATAATATTTTTATTATTAGTAGTAGTACTATCTTTACATTAAGTAATATATTAATATATTTCTAGCTGTCAACTTTTATTTTGAGGGGTGAAGACCTTTAGGATCTTCATTATATGACGATAGTTTTCCGCAAAAGAAATGGTAAAATGCTCATGAAGTGACTCTCAGAGCAGTTCTAGAGATTGTTCATGTACTCATATATTGAGGCGGCAGAGGCTGAAAACATCGCGAGCGTCAAGTCAAGTCACCTTTATCTATATACCGCCTTTAACAATACAGAATTGTGACAAGGCGGCTGTACAGTATTAAATAGGAAATAATGCATCAACAATGCCAGGGGCAACAATAAACACTCAATTTTCAGGTAAAAGTAGTTAATCAAATACAATAAAATAAAATACAATATCGTGTGAAGAGAAAGTGTCCCCAACTAAGCAAGCCAAGGCGACAGCGGCAAGGAACCAAAACTCCATCGGTGACAAATGGAGAAAAAAAACCTTGGGAGAAACCAGGCTCAGTCGGGGGGGCCAGTTCTCCTCTGGCCAGACACAGAGGACTCACCAGGTTCCCGTGGTTTTGTGCCGACAGCCGCCTAGGTGATGAGGTCTTCACTGGGGATCCGTCTCTGGGGCTCATCTAGTCGATGTGGTCTCCGCTGACATTCAGGGCTGTAGAGGTCGTCTCTAGGTGCTGATCCACCGTCTGGGCTGGGTACGGACTGGATCCGGGCGACTGCAGTGACCATCTGATCTGGTTGCAGACTGGATCTGGTGGTTAAGGTGACCTCGGAATAGGATGCCGAGGTCGTCACGCGTATGTGTGTAGTAAACAAAACTCGCGTGTCTGCGCCATTCACTAACACAGACATGCAGAAATACACCTCTTATTAAAATGCATTCTTAAAGGAACACTCCACTTTTTTTTTAAATAGGCTCATTTTCCAACTCCCCTAGAGTTATACAGATGTGTTTTACCATTTTTTTAATCCATTCAGCCGATCGCCGGGTCTGGCGGTAGCACTTTTAGCATAGCTTAGCATAAATCATTGAATCCGATTAGACCATTAGCATCTCACTATAAAATGACTAAAGAGTTTCGATATTTTTCCTATTTAAAACTTGACTCTTCTGTAGTTGCATCGTGTACTAAGACTGGCAGAAAATGAAAAGTTGCGATTTTAAAGGCCGATATGGCTTGGAACTATACTCTCATTCTGGCGTAATAATCAAGGAATTTTGCTGCTGTACCATGGATGCAGCAGGCGCAGTGATATTACTTAGTGCCTGAAAGTGACCGGCACTAAGTTTGTGTAGATGCAGAGTTGCAGCCGGCAGAGTTGACGGCTGCGTAATATCATTGCGCCTGCTGCACCCATGGTACGGCAGCAAGGTTCCTTGATTGTTACGCCGGAATGAGAGTATAGTTCCTAGCCGTATCGGCCTATAAAATTGCAATTTTTCATTTTCCGTCAGTCTTAGTACACGATGCAACTACAGAAGAGTCAAGTTTTAAATAGGAAAAATGTTGAAACTCTTTAGTCATTTTATAGTGAGATGCTAATGGTCTAATCAGATTCAATGATTTATGCTAAGCTATGCTAAAAGTGCTACCGCCAGACCCGGCGATTGGCTGAATGGCCTCAAAAATGTTAAAACACATCTGTACTCTAGGGGAGTTGGAAAATGAACATATTTTCAAAAAAAGTGGAGTGTTCCTTTAATGTACCGGTACTAGTAAAATGAGGAATCGTACCGTTTTTAAAAGCAGGGTATCGCGATACTTTTTAAGTACCGGTATATCGTGCAACACTACTGTAAACTAAATTAATTGCTATGATCATCACTCAAAATACTGTATGCTAAAGGTCATAATTATTATCTACTGTAAAGTTACAGTAGTAATTTAGCAAACATATGTTATAAGACATTATTTTTTTTTATAATGTTTAGAGGGAGCTAGGGCACATAACAACACAACCTTTAGGACAATTAAAACCAAAAACCATGGTTACTATAGTTAAACTATGGTAACTACAAATTTTTTGGTACACTAACCATAGACTTACCATGAAATTTGTAGTAAAATTATAACTGTAAATTAATCTGCCAAAAAAACATGGTTAATTTTGCTAGGAGGAAAATGTGATTGCCATACAAAAATAGGGTTTCAGAATTTGTTGTCGGTGAATCAGATGGCCTGGATGAGTGTGAGATTTCCCGGCCTGAAATTTTGTCCCGGTCCTGTTATTTTGTATTTTTGCATTAATGTGTCAACATGACGTGAGGTCCAGTTACCAGCGTGACACTAAAACAGGCAGTAGTAATGGGTACTTTTTACTTAAGTACATGTAAGAGCTTATACTTATTTACTTTAACTTGAGTAAAAAAGTCTAGTCAGTACTTCTACTTTTACCTGAGTATTTTTAAACATGAGTATCTGTACTTCTACTTAAGTGAAGGATGTGTGTACTTTTGTCATCTCTGATCCTGTCTGATGTATTACCACATAGACAGCCAGTTAAAGTGAGTAATAACATTTTGGTCGACAAAGCCTCTTCTTCTGGACTAGCGGTTCGTCGATTATTAGGGGGCAGCCCTATTGGGTATATTTACATACCAGGGCATGTGAGAGAACTAAATATTTAGCATGCCGCAGAGTGCTGCCCTGCTGTTGCACATCAACACCAAATCAGGAAATAAGGCTCTAGCAACAAAAAATATCTTCCTTTAAAACTGTGCAAATGATTGTTTATAAATATGTGCTTATTTTTTATTTTTTTTTTTTTCTGTTTTGCAGGTTGGATCATGCAAAAATGCATGCCAAACACAAAGGCCATGAAGCTATGCATGCAGAGATGGTTCTCATTCTCATTGTCACACTCGTCATTGCCCAACTTGTCCTAGTTCAGTGGAAACAGAGACATCCCAAATCATACAATGTGAGCCAGTTATTTTCTCCTCACACACACTAACAGACACACTTAAGCATAAAATATTTATTTACATTTATTCAGCAACTATTTGCGGCTTATGCTAAAATGCTTTAATTTTTTTTAACCTATCAATCTACACTCCATCAAATCAGATTTGTCAGAATGAGATTTTTTTTTTTTTTTCTTAAAATGTGATATTTATTAATAGTATTCAGACTATTTCTTCTCTGCAAATCCTTATCCAGGCTAACAGAGTAGGGTTGGGCCAATAGACGATGCCATTGTCCATCGCCGATGGCTGATATACATCACGATGTTGAGGGCCCCCCCCATTCCCCCCGCAATCTGTTGCATCCCAATACCGTGTTCAAAAAGAAAATAAAGAAAAGAAAGTGTTCTACAGAACCTCTAAAGGCAATAAAATGAGAAATACTTTCTCTCTGTGTTATATAGTTGGGAAATTATACTGTATATAAATTGCGGGCATCATGGAGCCATTGTTAATATGCATGGCATTGAAATTTTGAATGCACGATTGCATTTTACTTTCACTTTCGAGGTTCGCGATCACACTTACTCTGTGTATACTAGAGCGGCAGTTCTTACCACACATTTTAGAAGATTAGATGCTTGTCAGTGGTGCTCAGGATCTGCAAATCATTCGCCATCATGCTCAGTCATCTCTTCTTTGTTTATGGGGTAAGTGAAATTTTATACACTTTAATGTAACAGGCTACCACTAGCAAGCAGCTAACCATATCCCTTTAGTGGCTCACGTTATTTCATTAGAACGCGTTATTTGTTTTCCGTCAATACGGACACCAACTCACCCACCCCCATCTCCGCCCCCTGCCAACGTCATCGTCCATCACGATGTTTGACTGTAGACATTGTCTGATGCCAATTAGGTAGACATTGCCCAACCCTATATACCAGGGGTGGTGAACGTCGGTCCTGGAGAGCCGCAACCCTGCAGAGTTTTGCTTCAACCCTAATCAGACGCACCTGAACAAGCTAATCAATGTTTGAAGGGTTACTAGAAAGCAACAGGCAGGTGAGTTTTAATTAGGGTTGGAGCTGAACTCTGCAGGGCTGCGGCTATCCAGGACCGGAGTTCGCCACCCCTGCTATATACACTGAGAGTTCTCATTGGGACCAAAAACAATTACCTCGGTTTTGTCTTCATTTAGGAAAAGGAAATTTTGGGCTAGCCATGATTTAAGAGGTAATGGCAGTGGAATTGGATCCAGTGAAGGCTTCTTGAGCAGAGGAGTGACCGTAGCCACTTCAAGATTGGCAGGAACAGAGCCAGTTTGGAGACACTTGTTAATAAGAGACACCAGACCTGGCCCAATCGAATCAGTAATTAATTTTAAGAATATCAGGTGGATGATATCGTTAGAACAGAATGAAGGTTTAAGCTTGTCACTTCCTTCAATGCCTGGAAATTGATAGATTCGAAAGCATCCCAAAAGGCAGAGCCAGATGATTGGAGAGACATTTTAAATTAAAGTGGTGCAGATGCTGTCTTAAGTCTTAAGTTAGTATTTTTTTTACATTTCACTAAAATATTTCAAGAAGCTTTCACAGAGGGCATCAGAAGCAACAGGCAAGGTGTTAACAGAAAGATTTGCAAAAGATTAAATAATTAAAAACAAAACATTTTGAGAGTTTTAGAATGATTAGTTTCAATTAGATTAGAAAAATATGCAGCTTTCACAGACCTAGCAGCAGTCTGGTAAGATGTAAGAGAGTCTTTAAACATTTGAAGAGAGATATGCAGCCTGTCCTTTTTCCTTTTTATGTTCTGCCTTTCTACAGTTATGTCTTAAGAGTTGGATATCAGAGTTTTACCACAGTTCAGATTTTGGTTTGAGCTTGTGAGGCTTAAGGGGGGGCAGTTGCATTTGCTACCTTAAGCCAGGCAGAATTCATGAGGCTAAGATGTTGATCAGTATCCAAGTCAGATAATGGTTGATCCAAGTGCAACTGTGAGCAAAATTCAGCAAAACACAAGTTGAAATTTGTGTTAAACTGTGGAGAGTAGAAACGAGAAAAATGAGAGAGATCTGAAAGAGTCAGTGAGAATAAAATAGGCTTATGGTCAGAGAGCAGAAAATCTGAGAGCACAATATCAGTCACGTCAAGCCCATGTGATAGTACAAGATCCAACGTATGGCCCTGAAAATGAGCCTTTGATCCACTGGGATAGATTAAAAGCGTTAATAAGATTAAGAAATTCATGCGATAAGGGGTTAGACGGACAGCAGACATGGTTATTAAAGTCTCCCACCAACAGAAAGCGTAATTAGTGGCAATATTGCCAATAAGTTCAGTGAATTGCTGTATAAAATCCTTAGTAGAGTGTGGAGGGTGGTAAATTACTTCTAAACAGACAGGACCAATCCAGTCTAAGTGAAGAAGGTGAGCTTCAAAACTGGAGAAGGCCATTACCGGGACCAACAGCATGCAGAGAGAGAGTTCTTTAAAATTGTTACTATCCCACCCCCGCAACCACTCAGACTGTACAGTCAACAGGGACCAAACCCAAGAAAGGAGTTAGATCACTAACTTTTATCCAGGATTCCGTGATAAACATAAAATCCAAGTTGTGAGATGATTAAAAGTCTTTTAATAAAAAGGTTTTGTTCACCAAAGAGCGACCATTTATTAATGCCATCTTCGGTGCAGAAATAATAACACTAGATGAGGATGCTCTTTTCAGTGAGCGCAGATTTCCGTGAGTTACTCCTTGTTGTCGCGGGCTAAGGCCGATTCGGTGGAGGCCGGCACAAGAAACAGATCTCAGGTGCAGGGGGAGAACAGGGTGAAGTCACCAGTAGGCCAAATCCAGTGGGTAGTAGAGCTGCCGTAAAACAATATTTAGGGAGGATCCGAGAGAAAGCCAGCCCGACGTATCCTCCACGGTTGCCTCGTTTTCTGAAATTTTCTAGGTGGGGCGTCACAGCCAACAATTATAGCATACATCCCGGTATGATTTATCCCAGTATAACAACAGGAAAACTATTAGGACTTAAAACATTTTAAACATGTTTTACCAAGTTCAAGACTGAGGATGATTCCCACAAAATTTTATTTTCTGCCAGCTTTTTTCAAGAAAAAATAAAACATTTTGTTTTTAATTTTAATATTATTTCACAATTGATGTATATTGTGCAACAGCAAAAGCTGTGAGGAAAAAAAAGTAAATGTTACATTTAGACCATTTTCTGTTCATTTATAAATAACAAGTCAAGCTGCTAACAGACCACTATACCAGTCGCCTTAACCCCTATATGTATCTTTATTCAGAATTATTAAACAGAGCAAAACACAAATTAAAAAAGCAAATAAAAACATTCTAAGTTTGTCGAATGTGGTGATCTGAATGCAGCTCGATATAGAGAACTAGAGATTGCATTGCAGTGCCTGCAGTTCTCAATGAGAGCACTCGGGGCGATTCTCAGCCAGACTGAAATCGCCCAAAAAGGGGTGGAACTACACAGAGCGTGCGTTGACGATGATTGGACTATATTTCCAGAGGCAGAACAAACAGTCTAGAACAGTGAAAGTTAACATAACACTGTGGTTGAATGTGATAGGAAAAATCTCTCCCTTTCGCACTTTGGCGGTGCGTCGTCCTATCACCCTGATAAAGAAACCACCCCTGCAGTCCGGGATAACCGTTTGGAACAACTCATGCGATTTATCAAAGGAGCAGTCCCCATCCGAAGTGTAAAAATTTGTGAATGTGCCTAAAACAGAGTTGCGGATATCCAAGAGTCCTTGATGGTCATTGATTACAAGTGCGCGGCAATTTAGAGACAGAGCAAACAACTAGACAAACCAACAGGAGAGCAAGAGATGGTATGCGGAATACGCAGGCACCATCTTGGACCGAGTGAGTGATGTCAAAAGAAGTACACTGCTGTGTTTCGTAATCATGCTTTACAGCTTTACAAGCTCATTTCTTCACTTTTTCAAATCTGGAGTGTGAACGACCAGTGCTGAAACGGGGGGTTTATGATACTTTAAAGCACAACAAACCTGGTGTTCTTTACAGTTTTTTTTGTTGTTGTTGTTTGTTTGTTTTTGGAGTCGTAATCACAGTTTTAACCAGATTGTGCAGCCCTAAAAAGAAAGATAATACTCACTGAACCTCTAAAAGCCACACTAGAATATATCCAATTTACCATTAGGTGAGGAGTAAACCTAGGGACAAGGGAACTCCATAAGCTTTCAGTTCTGACAGCAGTCTTAACTAAGGGGACAAAGAAAGTCCAGAGAGAGAGAACTGATCTTTTAGATTTAGAATCTGAAACCAGTGGCAGCTGGTGGAAAATTGTGGTGCCACATCCAACAATTTTGGCATATATTCCAGTATGTTTTTTTTGTTTGTTTTTTTTGTCCAGTATAACAAAGGAAAAATATTAAGACCTGAAATATTATAAATAAAGATAATTGTTTTACCAAGTTCAAGATTAAATTTCAGGATGATTCTCACAGAACAATTTTTTTCTGCAAGATAAATTAAAACATTTTTAGTTTTCATAATAAATGTCACATTCGTTTAGATCATTTTAACTGTACTATAGCTACAAGTCAAGCTGCAATACCAAACAGGACCACACGAAGATACCAACAGACCACTATACCAGTCGCCTTAACCTGAGTGTATATTAGGGAAGGTCATCTCCATAATTGAGGCTGATGCGATACACATCTCAAAACAGAACCAATGACACGATACATTAAAGATGCATATAAAGCAGCTACTGATGTGATATGATTCACCCTATTACAATCCAATGTGATCCGTTTTCTATTCAACATGATGTGGTTCAATGCAATATGATGCAATGGAAAAAAAAAATATGATGCTATGCAATTCAATTCAGATTCCTTTCCGAATTCAAATACTGTATTCGGAAAGGAAATGTGTACTACAGAACCCTAAAAAGGAATAACTAGGAGATGAGAGGCAAAAATATACAGTACTGTGGGCAAAGTCTTAGGCCACTAGTATTTTCACCAACAAAAAAATGGTTTTAAGTCAGTTATTTCTGTCCTTTGCTGTAGTGTGTCAGTAGGAAATATCAGTTTACATTTCTAAACATTCATTTTGCCATTAATTGTAATAATCCAGTGAGATTTTTGTTTGCACAGCAGCCAGTGCTCCACACAGAGATCTGATCTCACCATCATCCAGTCTGTCTGGAATAACATGAAGAAACAGAACAAACTGAGACAGACTAAATCCAGAAGAACTGTGGCAACATCTCCAAGTTGCTTTAAGAAACCTACATGCAAAGCTACCTGAAAACTTATGCGCAAATGTACCTATAGGGCAAAAGCTGTTTTAAACACAAATATGGTTTACCAAATGTTGATTTAATTTAGTTAATAGAAGTTAATTGATAAATAAAACCTATTTATGGCATTATTTTTGACAACATCCTCATTTTACAGCATTTTTACACAAGTGCCTAAAACATTTAACAGTACTTTGCAGGTAGGTTTCTTGAAGCATCTTGGAGACGTTGCCACGATTTCTGGATTTAGTCTGTCTTAGTTTGTTCTGTTTCTTCATGTCATTCCAGACAGACTGGATGATGGTCGGATCAGATCTCTGTATGGAGTACTGGCTGTTGTCAGACTCCTTGTGCAAACAAAAATCTCACTGGATTATTACAATTAATGACAAAATGAATGTTTAGAAATGTAAACTGATATTTCCTACTGGCACACTACAGCAAAAGATAGAAATAACTGACTTAAAACCATTTATTTGTTGGTGAAGATACTAATGGCCTAAGACTTTTGCACAGTACTGTATTTCAGTGCTTTTTCTCGCAGTTATATTGTTGGGTAATTACTGTATATAAATTGTGGGCATCAGGGCACCGCTATTAATATGTGGTGCATTGAAATCGATTTTGAATGCCTATTTGCTTTTTACTTTTACATTCGATTCACAATCACATGTACTTTGTTAATACTATGGCAGTGCTTACCACACATTTTACAAGATTAGATGTTTGTCAGCGGTGTTTAGGATCTGCAAATCATTCATCATTGTCCTATCAGTCATCTCTCCTTACTCTGTTTATGTAGTAAGTGAAATTATATATACTGTAATGTAACAGGCTCCCACTAGCAAGCGGCTAACCATGTCCATTTAGCGGCTCCGTATAATGCGTTAAAATGCTGGTCACAAATTGGTTACTTTCTAATACAACTAATACAACTAGAGAGCATCATCATTATACAAATCTTTATGGTGTAAATGCCACACTCAACCAGCATCTGGAAACTAATGGTTTAATCCACATCCTTCAAGGTCTAATTTGATACACTAAGTGACAAGTCCAAAACTCAGGTAGCGATCTCAGGGTGGTTTGTGCTAATGATCACTGCAGAATACAATTATTTTATGTCATAACAGGCCTGGTTCGAGAATTAAATCGCTAAGGGTGCTTCACAGTTAGTGAGGGTGCTCTAGCATTAGGGCACATCTTCCTTGACATATATTTTTTCTGCCCATGTCAGTCATTATTATTATTATTATTATAATGACCAAATCCTGCTTTTATTTGCAGATGTCATTCCCCAGACTTTGCAGTGTATACGTATCCATTGGTCCTTTTAACAGCATGAAAAACAAAACTTTTATTCAAATTCTGAAAACATTTCATATGGCTAAGAAAGTATGCAAAGACCACTCCTTTTCATATCTTTTAAAAGCTGTCAGTCATTTCAGTATATTGCAATCTCACAAATTTCTGTTATAATAAATGAATAATAAATGAATCTCTCTACACTGCACAATGAATAAAGAATAAAATATTAAAAATGTGTTTTTAAAAAATAAACCTAAAACAGAATAAACATATTTAAAGATGTATTAGGTAAAATTATATACTAAGGGTAATGCAATGTGCAGAAGAGGTAGCAACGTCCACAGATAATATAAAAAATAAGAGTGAATTTACATAGGATATACTCAATAGTATGAGTATTACACTGAGAGGCCTTGGGGAGGCATATAAATGTTCAAAAGCCGTTTTAGCTTAAAATATTCCAAGCGTTACTCGACGTAATTGCATTTTTACTAGTAACAATTCAATTAGAGAGCTCTACAATTAAATTATTACTAACAATGCCAATTACAGAGATCTCTAATTCAGTTCTTACTAGTAACAATTCCAACTAAAGAGCTTTACAAATGAATTTTTACTAGTCATATGTCTCTATTGACTTCCATTTACTTTTTCATTACAAAGCTCTACAAGTATGGCAGGCCGTTTTAGCTTAAAATATTCTAAGTGTTACTAATCGTAATTGCATTTTTACTAGTAACAATTAGATTAGAGAGCTCTCCAATTCAGTTCTTACTAGTAACAATTAGGGATGTAACGGTATGAAAATTCACGATTATAGTGACCAAAATTATCACGGTTATCAGTATTATCACGGTATTGTTAAAATGTGCTGGAAGTGTTTGAAAAGTACTGACACATAAATTACTTCAAGTTTTACATTTAAAAATCAACAAACAACAAATAAAATGACTTTTTGTTTACCTAATCAGTAAAACAATAACGGTACCAATGATGTCAGGATTTTAAATGACAACATGACTGACAACCTATATGGCATGTTCAAATATCTAAAGTAAATGATCAAAAAAAAACTTGGAAAAAGTTTCATAAAAGGCAAACCTCACATTTCAGCCTTTAAATAAAGAAAAGTGTTAAGTCAAAATAATAACTGGTTAATAAATGAGTATATGTTTGTATCTGCTCCAGAAATCTAGATAACTTATCTGAATTGTTTAAATGTGTAGAATCCACATAAGCTTGTTTTTCATCAACTGGTCAAAATATAGGCTACAGCAAGGGCATGACAATTCGGTCTGTTTTTTGGCCAGACAAAAACTGCACACAAGCTGAATGTAAATGTAAGTCCCTGTAAATCCACTGTATGTCACTAGATGGCGCTTACGGAATAGCTGAATTACAGCTGTTTCCGTGAACTTTCTGGATAAAGCAGTATTGCGATCAAGAACATTACTTTAGATGTTACATAGAGTGAAGATGAAAACAAAATGACATCGAATCTTTTCTGAAGACAATCAGAACCTTCAGAGGTACATTCGTTTAATTAATTAATTCATATATTCATTTTATTTGTATAACTCCCGATTTATGTTTCTGCCGGTGGGCAACCCCCAATTGCGAAGTGAAACGCACGGACTGCAAATACATTAGTTACCAAATACAAACATTCTTTCTATGAGGGTTGCGCTTCACTAAATAAAATGATTTAATAAATACCTGTTTACAATAAGCACTTATTCGCGCGTACACAGGACAAAGTTTGAGGGCGAATATTTAATATCGAGGAGCCATGATCACTATATATATTTGAGAGAGCAAGCCCGCTGCAATCCGAGAGATTCGTGCTGGCACCCTCTCGTATTACAATAATGCACTCTTTGCATTTGCTAATAAAATAACGCCAAAAACTGAATGAAGGATGAAAATGAGAATTAAGTCCTAAAAGCTGCAATCCATTTCTTATTGCTTAAATGAACGACTCTCGTGTTTTTCCGTGCGTGCTCGATCATTTCCGTGGGGATCGGCGCCTGTGCCATTAGCACCCTTTTGAAACATCTAAGCTTTTCCGCCTCTTTCCACACAAAACGAAACTACTGTGAGTACTGTGCGTGCCGTGCGCGCCGTGCGCAGATGAGACTCTTACTTAACTGTGCTTTATGCTGGACAGTATTTATTTATCATCAGTTGTTCAAATCGTGGTAATTGAATACGGTTTTAATGATAATTAAAATATGAAACGGTAATACTAACCGTGGGGAATTTTATCATGATTTCGTCAAACCGGTAATCGTTACATCCCTGGTAACAATTATAATTAGAGAGCTCTCTAATTCAATTATTACTAGTAACAATTCCAATTACAGAGCTCTCTAATTCAATTCTTACTCTTAACAATTATAATTAGAGAGCTCTACAAATTAATTTTAACTAGTCATATGTCTCCATTGACTTCCCTTCATTTTTAATTACAGAGCTCTACAATTGAATTCTTACTAGTAACAATTCCAATTAGAGAGCTCTCTAAATCAATTTTTACTAGTAATAATTCCAATTAGAGAGCTCTTTAATTAGATTTTTACTAGTAACAATTCTGAATAGAGAGCTCTCTAATTTAATTATTACTAGTAAAAATACAATTACAGAGCTCTATAATTCAATTTTTACTAGTTAAAAAAAACACATTAAAGATATGTTTAATTGCAGAGCTCTGTAATTAAATTAGAGAGCTCTCTAAAACAGTTCTTACTAGTAAAAATTTAATTAGAGAGCTCTCTAATTATAATTCTTACTAGTAAAAACTGAATTAGAGAGCTCTCTAATTGAATTAAAGAGCCCTCCAATTCAGTTGTTACTAGTAATAATTGCATTAAAGAGCTCTCTAATTGTAATTCTTACTAGTTAGAATTCAGTTGTAGAGCTCTCTTTCAAATGTCACTAGTAAGAATGCGATTGCAGAGCTCTCTAATTCAATTAGAGAGCTCTCCAATTCAATTGTTACTGGTGCAAATTGCATTAAAGAGCTCTCTAACTTTAATTCTTACTAGTAAAATTTGAATTAGAGAGCTCTTTAACCAAATTTTTACTAGTAAGAATGCAATTGCAGAGCTCTCTAATTCAGTTGTTACTAGTAAGAACTATGGCATGCTAATTGTGCCTCATGCATATTCATAACATGGGTGAATGTCTGTCCCGATAGGCTCCATTGATGTATAACGCCCTTGCATTATGGGTGTCCTGAATTCAAGTTTGGGCTCGTGGACCCTTCCAATCCCACACCCTTTCCCCCAGTTCACTTATACTGTCCTATCGAAATAAAAGCAAAAACCACGAGAATAAATCTTAAAAACAACAAAGTGGGAGACTACACCTCCGAGTTGTTCACTCAAGCAGTTTTTTAATGATGAGTAGCAACACTGATGCTCTAATTATCTATTTAGTAGCCCAAATCATTATGATTAAAATCATTATAAAATGATTATGCTTTACAGAGTAGAAGTATATCTATATAGCCTACTGCAAGTTATTTTTAAAGATGAATTCACGTACATAAAAGATTTTAGGCTAGGACTAATATAGTAATTGTTGACACTGAGCATGGCACTCACTTTGCCAAAAAATAAGAAATAATTAAATAATGGAAAAAAAAAAAAAAAAGTCTTGATTAATATAGCCCAAGTAAGTGAGTTACATTTTGGACACACTATTGTCAGCTTTTGCTTTGTTTCACCAACACAAATAAAACAAAGCTGGAACAGAACTGTTGCATGTCTCAGAGCAACATATTTCTTAGTTGCATGAATCTGTGTTTTAAATAATTAATTCATTTACGACAGGGTTGGGCTGCCACCTACTGGTGGTTTTAGACAGGACAAAACCAGCCATGATTCAAGGACAACTGCACACTCAGCAAAATATATCGCCTAATTAAGCTTATCGTTCCAACATAATATCACAATTTTATTTCTTTCCCAATGTCTGACCAAAAAAATTTACAAATAAATTAAAAAGTAATGAAACACATTTTATCAAGAGTGTCGACTAGCCTATTAATTAGCATATATATAGCTTATGCATGCATGTTACACTGCATAATAAACACTAAAATGAGATTAGATTTTGTCTGGTAAACTTCATCATTACCGGACATTTTGACCCACATTAGCACTTTTTTTTTTTTTTTTTAAAGAGAGAGAGCATTTGTGTGTCTTCTTTGCTTTTAAGTATTTCAAGACTATAAAGATGTAATTTAATCTAGTGATTAAATATTATTTTTCAAAAACAAAACATATCCAAGCCGGTGTAATCGCTAATCTGTTTTGCATCTAATAAATATGCATTTTTACTAGTAAGAATGCAATTGTAGAGCTCTGTAACTGGATTTCTTACTAGTAAGAATTGAAATAGAGAGCTCTGTAATTGCATTGTTACTAGCAGGAACTGAATTGTAGAGCTCTCTAATTAAATTATTACTAGTAAGAATGCATTTGCTGAGCTCTCTAAATGGCGTTGTTACTACTAAGAATTGAGTTGTAGAGCTCTCTAAATGAATTCTTACTAGTAAGAATGTAATTGCAGAGCTCTCTATTTAATTAGTGTTTTTTCCAGGTGATTTATGAAATCCAAAATCTAAATGTTTGTTTGTTTGTTTGTTTGTTTTTTCTTTTCAAGTTGGTAACCCTCTTCCAAATGTGGGTGGTTCCTCTGTACTTCACCACTAAGCTGCACTGGTGGAGGTTTCTGGTGACATGGTTCATCTTCTCTGTTGTTACAGCGTTCATCTCTTTTCGTGCTACCCGCAAACCACTGGACTGCACCACTCCAAGGTAACAAAAAAAAAAATAAATAAATAAATAAAAAAAAAAAAAAGATCATCATGATCAGTCTTTGAGCCTGATTAGCTGTGGTTGACTTTGTGTCCTGTTTTGTTACTTTTTATCAACTGTCTGTGTTTGAAGTAGGGGTGTGCAATATTGACAAAAAATTATCAAATGATCTCCATATTTTTGGGGATTTTGACAACAACATGATTTTTTTGATTTGTTAAAAATCAAATGATTCATGATACACAAGCTGTTTGGAGTTTGCATTTTGCAACGCAATGGTAACTGATTCAGAGTTTCAAATATATATATATATATACGTTTATACAACAGTTCAGTAAATAAGAAGTTGATATTGTTATATTTTAAACATTATATTATGTGTTTTTGCTCAATTTTGCAGAGAACATATTACCTTTGAAGCCATAGCAGAATTGTTGCTCTGACCAACACAGCGGTGTTTAGTTTCTGAATGAATCCCCGTTTTGAACAAATCGTATGAATGACTCATTATTTACCACCACCCGCTGGCAGATTTAGTTTCTTATTTAGAGAATCATTTCATTAAAACAATAAAATGTTGTTGTTGTTATTATTATTATTATTATTATTATTATTATTATTATTATTATAATTATATATTATAATAAAAACATTAAAGGGATAGTTCAACCCCAAAAAAAATTAAATTCAGTCATCATTTACTCACCCTTATGTTGTTTCAATCCTTTCTTTTGTGGAACATAAAAGAAGGTTTTTTGAAGATTGTTGGTAACAAAGCTGTTTTGGTTAGCAATGATTTTCATTGTTTGAACAAAAAATACTGAGATGTTTCTCAAATTATCTTCTTTTATGTTCCATAGTTCACGTTAGGCCATTGCAGCCTAATTGTACTAAATTTTATGCTCAATCAAATAAAATATTTATAACTAAAGCTACAATTTGTAATGTCTAGTTGCTACTTTGAAAAATAGCTTTAAATAATCTTTTGTGGGTATTTTCACTGTCAAATTTATTTAGCAATTAATATGTGATTAATTAGATGAATTAATCGACACATAATGTAATTAATTACATAAAAAATGTTAAATCGACTGACAGCCCTAATATATATATATACACAATATAGTGTGTGTATGCGTGTGTGTGTGTGTTTACCCAAATCATTGTATTTTGAAGAAAACTATGTGAGTGACACTTTTTTATTATTTTGAATAGTATTAGTCTTAGTGCTGTCAGTGTGAATACAGTTATATACTCATACTCATATACACACACACACACACACACACACTCAGAACACATGCAGCCAAGTGTGCGTTTCTACTGCTAATGTTTGAGGCTCCTTATAGGGAAAGAGCTATGATAGTGATGCCATGCAAAGTGATATGATTTCTGATTTAGCATGTTTTTTGTTTTTGTTTATTTAAACCTTAATTTGGTGTGTTGGTGGCTGTTAATTTAAAATACTGGTGATATTGCTTAATATAATTTGGTAGCTATATAAGACAGGGGAAAGGGGAAAGATAGCCCTCTGTATCTTGAATTTTAAGGGCATTCTACTGGTAATAAAATAGGCTGTCAACACAATAGAAGCATGCACTCTCAAGGCATGTTTTTGTTTGTTTGTTTGTTTGCAAAGCGAGTGACGTACTCAAATGTCATTAAAACCCAGATTTTGATATTATTGTAGCTGATACATATTGCACACCTCTAGCTTAAAGATTTTTTTGGGTACTTCTAAATAACAAAACAAATGCCTAAACAAACAAATACCTAATGAATATAAACATATGGACCATGCTGCTTTTCATTTTGTTGTGTTTTGTGTCTGTGTGTGATGAGGTGCGTTGGACTGAATTTTACAAAAACATGTTGAGGTAACATTTTACCCCAATACAAACAGAAATGCATAATGTAGTCAAAAAGTGACAATTAGTGGGTCAAATAGCTGAAAAAGGAACAGTAGAGATCATTAAAAAAAAAAAATGACACATTTGAAATAATAGATTTTGGTTGTGCTATTGATAGTTAAAATAATTAGCCTTTTTCACAAAAATCGGAAGTGACGTCAGCGCAGGGTAAAGTCAGTTCCGCTACAGGTCTGTGCCTATTATATTAATATGCTCTTGTCTCAAATAATGCCTTTTACCTTTTCTTTTTTGTCTGCTTTCCAAGTTGTTATATAATCAACAAAGAAACAACATTTTACTTGTTTGTAATTTATATGGGCACTCAGACCGGTACTCGTCAATATAATATATGCGCAACATAGCGCCAGCTATAGTTTCTGTTCTCCATCTCCGGTATATTTAAGCGTATTTTCTCAATTTACTCAGTCATTTCCCTCGAATCACTACATCATGGTAAATTATGACAGCGTTTATATCCAAATGCACATTTCCCCAAGAATAAATTAAACAATTCTGAGTCCGGATGATGCAGAAACTCAATACAACAAAGTAATCCAGATCCAAAAGGAATAAAGCCATTAATCGGAGTCATGTCTTATTTAGTATTATATTATTTTATTATGTATATCCCTGGGCACATTATGCAACATACATTTACACCCTAAAGTTAATAATGCAAAGGAGAGCAAGTAGAAAATACATTGCTTTCATAATAATAATAATAACAATATTAATCGCGAAAAAAAATGATGTGAAGAGTCATAATGCACAGCCAGCACCAAATAGACAGTACGGCAAAACTTAAAACTGTACTGTATTATAAGTGCTAACATTCATAATTAAATAAACATAGTATTTGTGATGACCAGACGCTGACACAAAGTTTTAGAATAAATGTTTGCTATTTTTAGAGTAAAACACCGGTATATATCATAGTATCATAGTATCTATTTTGTAAAAATAGACTTTGATTCCCGAACTTACTCTTGTTCAGTATGGCCGCTGCTGTCACCGGAAAAACGTTTACCTTGCAAGCGCCAATCCGGAAGCCAGAAACACGGAAGTGTGAAAAAGGCTAATGGTAAATGTCAACCCTGTTAAATAGTCAAAAGTTTAAAGCATGGGTGCCCAAACTCAGTTTCATCTACTTATCCCAATGTTGTTCCAAACCTGTATGCTTTTCTTGCTGCTTTGCAACGCAACAAAAAGATACATTTTTGAAGCCTGCTGTTAATGTCATTCTTCCAGATAGTTAAAGTTAAAATATGGACTGAGGCTTTTAACTTGAAAACAAATGCAAAACTGCCATAAATGTATAATACAAGTGATCCAGGTGATGCATGCTTTGTATTCTTATTTTTATTAAGTCTTCTCATGCCTGCTCTCTATTCTTATTTTTATAAAGATTTGTGTGTACTACTGACTAAAATGTTATTTGCTCAACATCGGCTCTAGCTCTCCTCAGTGGAGAAAAAGGTACTTTAATACATTTGGAAGGCACTCCTATCCAAAGCAACTTGTATTACATTCTAGTTATACTTTTTTTCCAAGTCATGCATCCCCTGAGAATTCAACCTTGCTGTTGTTAGTACCATGCTCTACTGTTTGAGGAGTCTATAGAAATATTAAAATAAAATCATAAAGTTTTGAAACGATTCAAAGTAAATTAGAACCAGATACATTTTGGGGGTAAATTACTCTGAGCAAAACACATTTTCTATTTATTTTCTCTTTTGTTTTTTGGGGGGTGATATTGGTCCCAGGCATTTCTTGGTGAGATTCATATCTTGTGAATTTACTCTGTTTTCTCTTTCTCTCCATACAGGCTTGTTTATAAATGGTTCCTCCTGTTGTACAAGATCAGCTACACCACAGGCATTGTGGGCTATACTGTAGTTATGTTCACCCTCTTTGGCATAAATCTTATATTTAGGTAAGTTTATTAAGCTTCATGTTTAAAAAGCACTGAATCAGTCAACAAAGAGTGAATTATAAAAAAAAAAAAAAAAAGTTTTTTATAAACATGAGGAACTCAGAGGCCAGATTTCCTTACTCATCCATCCCAACGAGTAAAGAATATAGTTCTGATGTGCAGAACAAGCTTTACAAAATAGAAAGTGGCTATAAAAAAAGTTAAAACATTAAAACATTGAAACCCATTTTCACCATCAGAGCAATAATTAAGAAGTTCCAATCAACTGAAGATGTTACAAATCTGCCTGGAAGGGAATGTTTGTCTATATCATCCTAATGCACAATGAGGAGGAGAGTTTAAGTGTCCAAAGACTTTTCAAGGATCCACAGCTGGAGAATTGCAGAGATTAGTTGAGTCTTGGGATCAAAAAACCTACAAAAATATATCAAACAGCCCCTACATTACCACATGTTGTTTGGGAGGGTTTAAAAAAAAATCCTCCTCACTCATCCAAAAACAAATTCCAGCATATTCAGCTGTCAGACACAACTGGAACTTCAAACGAGACTGGCTTCTATGGTCAAATGAAACTAAAAATAGAGCATTTTGGCAGCAAACCAACCAGATGGGTTTAGTGCAAACAGGGATAATAAAGACCCAATGCCCACGGTTAAATATACTACTAGATCTTTAATGTTGTGGGCCTATTTTTCTGTCGGAGGTCCTGGACATCAGATACATGGCATCATGGATTCTGTCAAATACCAACAGAAAAACAAAAATCTAAACCTGACTGCCTTTTAGAAATCTTATAATGGGGTGTGGTTGGATCTTCCATCAGGACAATGATCCAAAACAAACATTAAAATCAAAACAAAAATGTATCACTGAGCCGAAAATGAAGCTTCTGCATGGCTGTCCCAGTTTTCCTGACCTGAACGCTATAGAAAATGATTGGGGTGAACTGAAGAAAAGAAGTGCTGACACGGAACTGAAAATCTGAAGAAAAGAAGTACCGAAAAAAAAAAAGTATCGACATGGATCTGAAAATCTGAAGGATCTGGAGTGATTCTGTATGAAGGAATTGTCTCTGATCTCTTTTCAGGTGTTCTCCAAACTAGGGATGATGCCATAATTTTGGCTTCGGTATGATACCAGAATGTGATACCTCAGTATCGATACTAAATCAATACCATAGGTAGCAAATAACCAACCTCAAAAGATAAGAGAATTTAAAACAATTTAGTAAGTAATGTAACATACTAAACATGTATTAGTTCATTTATCATTTATAACTAATTATTGACCTAGATTAATAAGTGTTGTAATACTGTTAGGTCAGCTTACCAAATTAATTTTAACAAAGTTTGCTGTAAAGCAGTGGTTTTTATATTTTTATAATATAAAAAGTGGTTTTTATAGTTTTTATATTAAGTACCACCTCAGAATATATTTGGCTCTCCAAGTACCACCATAATGACCAACATTAAAATACAGTAGCGTAGTAGGCTTTACTATTCAGCTACAGCTCTGCGCAGTTAAAATACGAGGCAGTTCTATTCCTAATAAGAATATTTGTTGTTGTCAGCCACTTTAACATTGTAAATACACAGTTTGAACATTAACACTGTAAATAAAAATGTAAATAATGATTAACATAAAATGTGTTGTACCTAAAACTTAAATAAAAATGTATTATACTTAAATGTAAAAAAAATAGAAAAAAACAGTTTGAAATGCAAGTGCAAATATCATGTGATCAAAATCGAAACTGGTTCTAGCGTGTCACTCACATTTGAGCTTCCGTGTTTACTCTGTATAACATCTTAGGTCTGTGTGCTGTTCAGTTGTGAAAAAGTTAATTAAAACTGAATTTCTGAATGATGAATGATGCACTCACCTGTCAGATTTGTGTTAAAGATCAGGACAAACAAGTGACAAATGACAAATGCTTGGCAAGATTTGATGCATTGGCTCCTGTGGCAACACTTGATTTATAGCAAAGCTTGCATACAGGTGCAGTAATGTCAGCTTGTTCACCTTTATGATCTGTTTTGTATGCAAAATAATGCCATATTTCACTTGTACTGTTGTCTTTATTTACTAGTTTTGAGCGCGTTGGTGTTTCATCTGTTTGATGATCCATCGCGTTGTTCTGTTGTCACGTTTACCCGTTTCGCAGCAATTTGAGAAGCACTGCCACCTACAAAATACAGAATTGATCAAAGTGATAGTATCGAACCGTTTGAAATAAAATATATACCGGTATTTTTTCTGATTTTCCTTCAATTACCATAGTTACTAGTTTTACCCAAACCAAACATTTATAATTTTCAAACAGTGTAAAGAATCTATTAATTTTTTTAAATGATTTGTTTCATGTGCACTACGCACACTCAGTTCACACTCTCACTGGAGTTTTTTGTGATTTGTACTTACCTGTTTATTAAATATAAAGACTTCTTCCTCCGCTGAGATTCGAAGAAGAGCAATACTTAACTAAGCATGAGTTCCGTATTAGTGTCAAGTATGGTTCAAGTTTTAATCTTTTATGTTTTGTGTTTCACGGAAGCTTGTATTGTTTGGACTTCTATTTGCAATTGTTCTAGAGGGGGTCCTTTGTAGGGACCTCTACAACATGGCACAGGCATGGGTTGACCCGTAAGCATTTCATGCGGTGTTAAGTGCATGTTTTTGTTAGTTTGCTTGTGATAACCCATTAGTGCAAGAAGTAAAGCATCAATCCAGTTAAGCTCAGTACTTTCACATATTTTAATTAAGTTCAGCTAGGGCAAGAAATTGTTAACGTTTCCTTGATTAAACAATAACAAGAGTTTGATAAATGTTCGATATAATGTTTATGCAGCAAAGGCAGAACAAAAGTGCGCTAGTCAAAGCGCACCACTCGGACCAAAGTTCAAACGGTGACACGGCACATACTTACTAGAGCAGATGTGTTCACTCGCTGATGATGAGTCTTGGTCACTGCAGAGCTTGAATTCAGTGAAGAACACAAATGACTCTGATTGAAGCCAAGTGAAACAGCGCTGACAAACAGGAGAAACATTGTGTGCAACGATACAGTCAGAAGGCTTTTAATCTGCAAATCGTCATCATTTACCATAGATTTACTTTAGTAGCACTAACTGCACAGTGGTATTGCGTCAGAAATGTGGGTATATTTGTTTAATTTTATTATATTATTAATGTAGACATATAAATGTATTGGAGTAATGGAATATAATTACAGTATTATATTTTGTGATTAAGTTATAGCTTTTATGCATTTATAAAATGTATTTAGACTACTGTTTTTCATACAAATACCTAGGAACCATATTACATTTTTACCATGGTATTGAGGTGCTATATTTATGGTTTTAACCGTCATGATCTATGGATGATGCTATGGAAGAGCAATGGTTAATTAAAAAATATAAATAAATAAAATAGTGTGTCGAAATAGTGTGTCATTCTCCTCTGGCCAGACAAAATCAGCAGTTTAAATCTAGGCTGCAGCAGACTCAGATTGTGCAGAGGACTCATCTGGCTCCCGTGGTCTTGTGCCGATGACCATCTAGGAGAAGAGGTCTTCGGAGGGGATCAGTCTCTGGGGCACATCTAGTTATCCTGGTCTCCTCTGACATTCGGGGCTATAGAGGTCATCTCTGTTATGTGTAAGCCAGGTTAAAGAGTTGGGTCTTGGATGTTTAATAGGGAGCCAGTGCAGCATTGACAGAACCAGGCTAATATGTTCATACTTCCTGGTTCTAGTAAGAACTCTAGCTGCTGCATTTTGAACCAGCTGGAGTTTGTTTATTAAACGTGCAGAGCATCCACCCAATAAAGCATTACAGTAATCTAGCCTTGAGGTCATGAACGCATAAATTAGCGTTTCTGCATTAGACACTGAGAGCATAGGTCATAATTTAGATATATTTTTAAGATGGAAAAATTCAGTTTTACAAACATGTTTTCAAAGGAAAGTTTGCTATCAAGCAGCACGCCTAGGTTCCTAACTGATGACGAAGAATTGACAGAGCAGCCATCAAGTATTAGACTATTTTCTAGGTTATTACATGCAGACGTTTTTGGTCCGATAATTAACACCTTTGTTTTTTCAGGGTTTAGCAGTAAGAAATTACTAGTCATCCAGTTTTTTTTTTTATATCAACTATGCATTCCGATAATTTTGCAAATTGGGTCATTGGGTCATGAAGAAATGTAGAGCTGAGTATCATCAGCATAACTGTGAAAGCTAACACCATGTTTCCTGATGATATCTCCCAAGGGTAACATGTAAAGCGTGAAAAGTAACAGTCCTAGTACTGAGCCTTGAGGTACTCCAGACTGCACTGGTGATTGGTAAGTTACCTCTTCATTCAAAGCCACAAACTGATGGCGGTCAGATAAGAACAATTTGAACCATGTCAATGCACTTCCTCTAATGCCAGCATAATTTTTTAGTCTATTCAAAAGAATGTTGTGGTTGATAGTGTCAAATGCGGTGCTAAGATCCAGTAGCACTAGCACTAACTCTAATGAGAGCAGTCTCGGTACTATGATACGGTCTTAAACCTGACTGGAAATCTTCATTTCTTTATTCAAATCTTTATACAATTTTTCTCTAAGAATGAACAAAGTTGTGATGATGCTGTCTTTTCTAGAAATTTTGACAGAATAGGAAGATTTGAGATCGGTCTGTAATGAATTCTTTGGGGTCAAGTGGTGTTTTTTAAAGGAGAGGCTTAATAACAGCCAGTTTGAAGGTTTTGGGGGACATATCCTATTGACAATGACGTGTTAATAATATTCAGAAGAGGATCTATTACTTCTGGAAGAACCTCTTTTAGTAGTTTAGATGGAATAGGGTGTAACATATGGGTTGTTGGTTAAGTTTATACAATGCTTTATTTCCAATAGAAGAGAATGAGTGGAATTGTTCCTCAGGGGTCTATAGTGCTCTATCTGTTCATTTTTTTCAGGCTGCTCTTTTTAGGGCATGAGTGTGTTCATTATACCACGGTGTTGGACAGTTATCATTTATCTTCTTAAGCGTAAAGGAGCAACCACATCTAAAGTGCTAAAAAGTCCATAGTTTCTGTTACATCATCAAGTTGTTCTGAGCTATTGGATATGCTGAGGAATTTGTGGTCTTTTGTGGTAGAGGTGATGGTTCTACCATATTTGTAACAAAGAGTTGAATTTACAGCTTTAGCTAGTTTTATGTGTATATGTAATATACACAAAACTAGATAATGATCTGAGATATCATCACTCTGCTGCAGAGTTTCAACGCCATCAATTTCATGTGACAGTATTAAATCTAGAGTGTGAGTAGATCCTGACACATGTTGTCTAACCCCAATATAGTTTAGAATGTCTATAAATGCTGATCCCAATGCATCTTTTTCATTATCAACATGGATAATAAAATGACCAACAATTAGGACTTTATTAGGAAAATCAGCAAATTCTTTAATAAAGTCTGTATGGTGCCCTGGTGGCCTGTATACAGTAGCCAGTACAAACATCACAGGGGATTTATTGTTAACACTTGTTTCTCTGGATAACGTTATTTGAAGCACCATTACTTCAAACGAATTATACTTGAAACCCGACCTCTGAGAAATACTGAAGGTATTGCTATTAACTGTAGCAACACCTCCCCCTTTACCATTTAGATGTGTCTCATGTTTATAACAGTAATTTTGGGGGGTGCACTTGTTTAAAGACATGTAATCATCTGGTTTTATCCAGTTTATGATCGGTGATAGTTCGTAGCTTTATAATTTGTTTATCTGTGTTATGTTCTTTTTTTTTTTTTTTTTTTTTTTTTGTTGAACATCAGTTAAATTGTTACTACTTTTTTGATTGTATGTCCCACATCTTTTTCTCTCTCTCCTACCCAATAGACATTTGCTCTTGGTACTGCAATCATCATTTGAGTTTCTATTCCTTTTGTGTCGATCCACCTTATTTTTCCCATAAGAGTGGGTGCAGCCATTTGTAGTTTTTTTGTGTCTGGCTTCTGGTCTCATCCACTTCCAGCTGTTTTTAGCTGCACAAAAAGCTCATTTGGCTGCTTGATATTGCAAACTGGTGTATCTTACCATATTATTTTAATGTATTATCTTAATTATGAACACACTGGTTTGTAGTGCAAACTGTTTTACTGTTTACTGCACTTCGATGTTCTTCTCGTTATTTCCCTATGGCGGATTATGAACTGGATGTCTAACACATTACCAGAAAACAGCTTACTTCCGCATTGAAAAATAAGGTGGATATATACTCCTGGAAAAAAACAAATTTGTAGCCCCAATCTACATAATTCACCTCTTCTTAACAAATTGACACAAGTTTGATTTGATACAAGAATGGGTATGGTTACACTTTTGTGTTTAGTTTGTAGAAACACTGGAGTGGTCATTGGAATTAGCTGCATTTGTCCTGAAAATACTATTGTTTTTGCAAATTTTCCAGACAAGGGGAGATGCATAAATTTGAATTTACACAAGTATAAACAGCTCCTGTGTCTACCATCATTGGTGTAGTCTTTCCCTCTATTTTAATTAGTAGCATAGGTTATTGATCAGCATTAGTTGTTAAAATTGGAAGCTGACTCTCCCTTATAGGATTCTCTTGGCACCCATAATATCCTTGATTTGGACCTCTTCAAGGGTTTACTGGGCCTTGGGATGGACCCTGGTAGGGCTGCTGCCAACTCTCCCCCCTTCCACCCGAAGTGGCTGTTGCCATGGATTGGTGGGACAGTCATTCTTGTTATGTCCAGGTTGTCTACATCCCCAGCACACTCCTGGAGGACCAGTATAAGGCCTGCCTCTACCCCTCTGTCCTCCTTGTGCTGGCTTTCTTTTCCATCCCATTTGCCCTGGCTGAGTATAGATATTGATGATGGGTACAGTGATCTGGAGTGCATTTGGAGGGACTGCTGCAGGTGGGCCTGGCTGAATTCCTGGCAGTGGAGCATTTACTGGAGACATCACTGTCATTTGTTCTGGTTCTTCGTTCTTTGCTGCAGCTTTCTTGTTCTTTCTTGTCAGTCCTTCAAGTTGTAATTAAGTTAATTTTCTCTGTAGCTCGTTTTCTTGCTTCTTGAGCTTTTGTTCATTTTCTTTCTGTATTGCTCAACTGCATGAGATACATGGTCACAGAACTCCTTGTGTGTTTAAGAGTTTAAGCCAACCACATCCTCCAGCTCTTTACAGCTGGTGGCATGGCATCTATCACAGCATTTCTAAACAATGTTGCTATTAATGAGTCTCCTTCTGGATTCCCTCCAGATTCTTGCTCCCATCTTTTTAGCAGTCTCTGCATGGAATGCATCAAAAACATTTCCATCAATGTAATGAGAGCTGACAGCTCATTCCAGATTGGATGCTTGACGGATTTCTTCCATCTCTGCTTCTCCTGTTGTCTTTGCCAGATGTGCTTTAATGTACCCCACAGCTAAAAGTTTGCCCATAGTTTCTTCTTCAAACACCTTGATCCACTTCCCAGCCCCCTCATGGATGTCTGGGAGGCGTGTTACCAGCCTCTCAATGTCCTGTGAGGACATACTGTTCCTGTGTAGCCTTAATTAAGATTGGGAGTTGTGCAGCTAATGGCCTAAGTCTACTTTTTCTACTCCTTATTCCCATCTTCCTCCATCAAATGAAGACTCAACCCCTTTAACTTCTTCCTCGCTGCTGTCTAATAGCTTACTTCTATCTCTTACCAATTTATCTGCATTTTGTATTGTTTCTTTAATTTTCTTCCATATTTCTGCTTCTATAGCTTCTGCTTGTGCCTCAATCTCCTTATCTTTTCTTCTCACCTGCTCTAACAATTTCTCACTGGCTAATTTTCCTTCACAGTGTGTTTTCATTTCATTTTCTCTAATGCTATATGTGCCTGTTTATAATAATCTGAAGGTAAATATCTCTCGCTATTTTTATCCTTTGCTTTTTTGGTTTTACATCTAACCCTGTTTGTTTTTCTTCTAATTCTTCTTGTCCCTTCTTGTGTTTTCTTAGGAAACATATGCTCATAATAGCAGAATAACACATTGTACTTTCCTATGGGCCTCCTTATATGCAAGAGACACGTAATCATAATAGTAGATTTCATACATTGCTATATTGTTTAGTTCATATTTTTATTAATACAAATCTTCTACAGTGACTGGCTTGATTTACTGATGCATAAACAGCAGTAAATAATTTTGAAACAAAAAACATCTGACATGAATCATTACATATCAGAAACCACTGATCACAGATCAGGCATTAGAATGAACACTGCTAATTACATGTTTGTGGCATTACTGTCAGGTCTATATCTTACATTAAAAGTCTGTTTGCAAAGCTTGTGCAGAAACTGCAACCAACTGACCAGAGAGCCCAGAGTGAAATGTACTAAATAAACAAATAATGTTCTGCTGAGATATCCACAGAGTTAAAAAAAAAAAAAAAAAAAAAAAAAAAAAACACTTTCTATTAGGGGTGCAAATAAAAATAAAGAAAATAAGAACAAATAATCTAACTACAAGCAACAATACAAATAAATACAATAGAGTAAAGATAAATAAAATAAACAGTGCTTTTCAGGTTTTTAAGGTAGGTCTAACAGTAGTTCTTAGGTACAGAAATTGAATAAAGTAATCAAATGTAAAATAACATTGCATATTTGACTGTATAATTTAAAGATGAAGTTACAAAAGCTGTTCAGTCAAGAGTAGTGAGTGATTTCCTTGTTGTTGTATGATTAATATTAAGAAAGTGCTGTCACTTGAAGAGAATGTGCTGATCCAGTGCACTGATACTGTATGTTCAGCCAGCTATGTCTGCTAGGGTACTTACCAAGATGGGGTACTTACCATTTTGACATATATTTTGTGTGAATTTGTCCATTCAAACAAGGAAGCAAGGAAGGTAGGAAGTACAGGCAAGGAAAGGCTTAAATGAGTTTAGTTTAAACACAGATAGCAATGTGTGCTGCAGGTCTCACCTGCACGTGCGCTATCAGCACCTGGGTGATGACAGCACACTGCTTATATCCAGCTTACGGCACTCGCATTAAACAAAGAGTGAATGGTTTGTCCAGGTTTTTATTTTTTTTTTATTTATTTATTTATTTTTTTTACCCTTCACTGTTGTTGTAATGTATTAGCAAGCCAGAATGCGTGTCCATCAACAGAAACATACTGAACCCTGTTTGTTTTACGTGTTATTGCAAACCATATTACAGATGCATTGTCAGATTTAAGTTGACCCGCGGTCCTAGTACGCAAAACACCCTGAAGGGATAATTTACCCAGAGGTTTCAGCCACCTCAAACCCAGTGCTCCTAGCGCTGGCCAGTCCAGTGATCTCTGCTCTGCAAAATCAAATGGTCAGAGCGCTGCCCAGTCTGGTGGTTTTAGAGCTACCAAGCCTTGAGCACTGCCAAGTCAAGAGGATTCAGTGCTGGCCAGTTGGGTGGTCTTCACACAGCCAAGTCAGATGGTCACAGTGCTGCCAAATCTGGTGGTTTCGGAGAAACTTAGTCCAGTAGTCTCAACACATCAGAATCAGCTGGTCCCAGAATTGCCACCATTTTCTGCTCTATGATTGCTGTTGGCTGCTTGTGTGTTTGGGCCACACAAAATAGTTCCTCATGAAGAGGTGACGAATGCTTGTGAGCCCCTGTTTTCCCTGTAATACACGATGTGTCTGTCACGGCCAGGGGCGCTGCTAAACATAAATCTCTACTGGGGCACAGGCCCCCCCATTACTCATATCACTTTTCATTCTTGAAAACCAGTTGTGTGCAATAAGTGAACAACACAACGAACTATACAAACTTGTGTAACCCACTATTCCTACACTGCAACAAGCACTAGCGAAAGTAAATGTATACATAAAAGCCTTATGAACATTTAAGTGAATTCTTCTTCGTCCTTCACAAGAACATTCTCAATATGTATTAAAGCAATCAAGGTATATGGAAATAAAAACGGTCTGTGTTATATCTAACTTTATAAATTTAGAAGTGCTGCTTCTATAAATTAACTGTCTAGCTACTTGGTGTAAATTTAACTGCATGTTTCAAACACTCAAAACAAGCCAATATAGATGCTTTTAGTCACTAGATAATTACTACACAGCAGCCAGAGTTACTGGCAACTATTTATTTTGTGTCATAAATAAGAACTAGCAAATTAAGTATTAGGCTACACTCTTAAAAATAAAGGTGCTTTAAAGGGTTGTTCACAGCGATGCCATAGAAGAACCATTTTTGGTTCCACAAAGAACCATTCAGTCAAAGGTTCTTTAAAGAACCATCTCTTTCTTACCTTTTTATAATCTGAGGAACTTTCTTTCACCACAGTGAACCTTTCGTGAAACAGAAAGATGTTCTTCAGATGTTAAAGGTTCTTTATGGAACCATTTAGACAAAAAAGGTTCTTCTATGGCATCGTGAAGCACCTTTATTTTTTAGTGTGTAGGCAGGGATATTGATATAGCACATTTCATAAACGATAGCAACATCTGATCACTTCTGGAAGCTGGTTACAACTATGTGTGGCATAATAGCTAAAAGCAGACTCCCCTTGTTTTGATTGAACCCTTGGTATTTCTAACTGATTCAGTGAGCACATCTGCAATGTAAGCGATTGAGTGATTTAAGTAATACTGTAATACTTTACATTTGACTATTCGCTGCCATAGGCTAGTGCAATTCCATAGATTTGAGAGAGGTTTTCATGGAATTTAATGCTTTTCATCTGATGTCTGAGACCTGAATCTGATGGCTGAGAATGAAGTTTGTTAATTTAGTCTTACCTCCCTTAGAATCATCATCTCTCCTTTCTGCTTCTCTGTGACTGCTTTGTACGAAAAAAAAACAAACAAAAAAAACAACTGATGTCCATCTACTACAGGAGCCAATAATGTTTTAGTCAAAATAAGATCATCATTTGACATACTTTAGTTTTGTCCAGTGCTTAAAATGGAAATACAAAACTGACGGTACTCCCGATGTGTGAGGGAGATCGCGTTCGGAGGCTGGGAGGAAATTAGGAGGGCACTAGGCAGCATGTGAGAACTGTCAGTCCGGAACGGCAGAAAAATCATGGTATGCTAAGGGTTAAAGTATAAAAAATGCTGCTGTGGTGTACAGGTGCGTACCGGCCCACATTGAGCACTGGTTTCATCATTTTTTTCATAGCCCGCCTCAACTGCATGCCGTCACTTCTACGTTCTCAGCTGTGAATCATTTAAAACTCAAATATTTTAACTTTGTTGAAAGTATAAGAAAGAAACCCTTCTAAAATCTGTTGTAATGTTCTCAAATAAAAACACCTCATGTCAAAAATGTATTCACAAGGTTGCCTCATGTTATATTTTTGACAAAATTAATATAATCTAATACAAAAACAATCCCAGCATGATATAAATATATCACCCAGCTTTAGTCATGATAATTTTTACAAAACACTGACCAGTGACTAGTGGTATGTTTCATTGTCCTCATTGTTGATTGTATAGATGTGATAATTTATGTTGAGTCTTATGTCACCTCTCTTTTTTAGAATAAAGCCAGAAGATGCTATGGACTTTGGTGTTTCGCTTCTCTTTTATGGCCTGTACTATGGTGTACTCGGTCGGGATTTCGCAGAAATGTGTGCAGATTTTATGGCATCCACAGTTGGGGTAAGAGCTTAAATCAGTGGATAAACATTACATGGCTTTTACCTACATTTTTATTTGTCTGAGCACTCACAAGCTATTTTTACACTTTGATTTATTTTATATAACTGGTCTGATCTCACATTTGATTTCACCCCTTCACCAAGCTCACAAAACTGCCAGCTTTCACTTTTTTCCATTCTCTTCTTTTAGATTCACTATGAAATCATAACACACATAACAGCACTGCAGGCTCTCTGTAGTGCATGCAACATGTTATCAACAGCAATTTACTTTTACAAATTTAGGAAAATGGTGTCATACCAGCTGCAAAAGCTGTGTTCATTTGAAAAAAGATGAGCCAAACAGTGTAGCAAAAGCTCTAGCATAAAAGCATCCTTACATTATTGTCTGTTTTCACTCTGATTTTATTTACCAGGGTTCTTGGAAAGCTGGAAATATCCACTAATTTTAAGATTGATTTCTAAGGCTAAATTTATAGCTTCTAAAAGAAATAGAAGTTTACATTAAAATAGTGTTCTGTACTTATTTTGTAGAAATCACCAATATATTTTATTGCATCTGCTATAAATTTGTCAGGACAACTTGATTTACAGATCTGTTGTTTCAGTATTACAGTGCATCTGGAATGCCCACTAAGCACCTGTCAGATAGCATCTGTGCTGTCTGTGGTCAGCCAATCCTTGTGGATGTGAGTGAAGAGGGAATCATAGAGAACACCTACAGACTCTCCTGCAACCATGTGTATCCTTTACTGTGTTTACAGTTGTGTTTATTTGTCATGTTTGCAAGCTCCAAAGTTTGTGCAGAGTTTGAATTGAATTTTGAATATTGTCCTTGAAAATGCTTGACATTGAAAGTAACAACAGAATGAAAGTAACAACACGATGTCCATTAAAGGATGTCAGGCCCTCATGCCACCCTCATAGACTCAGTTTTTAACAGTTGCACTTCAGGAGCCTGCTGGAGTTAATTTTGTATGGCTCTGGGAGTGTTCCTCCTTTTCCTCCTTGCACAAAGGAGCAGATAGCTTTCCTGCTGTGGTCTGTTGCCCTTCTACAGCCCTGTCCAGCTCTCCTCATGTAACTGCCCATTTTCTGGTACCTTCTCAGTGCTCTTGAATTTGTGCTGTGAGAGGAACCAAACCTTCTTGAAATAGCACATAACGAAGTTCCATCCTGGAGAAGCTGGAATCTTGTTTTTTCACAACTGGTTTATAAACTTGCTTGTAAACTTGTTTATACTCATAAATTTTCCTGTGAGAGTAAACTGCTGCGCTAATAGAATCTTAAGAATGTGCAGTCAGGCATAGAGACCAATAGCCAAGTAAGGATGTTCATTAAATAAATGTTACATTTCAGTTTGTTTCTCTTGTTTGTTTTTGTGTGTGTGGGTGTGTGTGTGTGTGTGTTTTAGAAACTAATGGGAAATTTTCTTTTGCTATCGGAGCAGTTGCACACAATATTTGCTATGATCTCCCATTTATAGGGTAGACTGGGAGAAAGCGCCCCCCTAAGAATTTTTTTTTCTGTAAAACAAAAGTTAAATGTGTTCAGAAAAGTTATCATAGCTTTAGTGACAGTGACATAAATTATAAACAAAGTATGAAAATTTTCCAGAGTTTTCATAGTATTAGATTTCTAACAAAAATTTTGTTTGTACCAAACACCCCCATAGGTGGGGTAAAATGCCCCCGAAGTCTGACAAAGCTATTTGCTTTCAACATTTACAGAATAAAAGAATATAATCAGTTATAATATAATATAATATAATATAATATAATATAATATAATTTTACCCCATGGAAGCGTTTTACCCCACTCTATCAGTTTATCCTACTGTAGTTTACTTCTTAACTGTTTTTGCATATAAAGCATTTGATTGCATTGATTATTCTTTGAACACTGAGCTTTTCTTTTTTTATTTGATGATTGGTTTTCATTTTTGTTTTAGTTTCAGAAATATCTTCATTATCTGAGCATATATAAGACCATGATTCACCAAATTTGAATTGATTGTTTATCTATGCTTTTATATGCTGTTATAGTTTTATTCATGAAGTTTCAAGTTTACATTGTTACTAGTATAATGACATGTAGCAGTGTGACAAAACATTTATTTTCTTTTTTTTTTTAACCACAGACAAAAATGTTTTCCTCATCTGGCACGTACACTAGATGCACACATTTGTTTCCTTAACCTTTTTTTCTCAGATTCCATGAGTTTTGCATACGTGGCTGGTGCATTGTGGGAAAGAAGCAGACGTGTCCATACTGCAAAGAAAAAGTTGACCTTAAAAGAATGTTTAGTAACCCGTATCCTTTATTGCCCTCCAAATATTCAAATCAGTTCAGTTCAACTTTAGCAGAGCAGAAGCCTTTACAATCTACAAATCACCATCATTTACAATGGATGTACTCTAGTAACACTAACTACACCATGGTATTGGGGAAGAAATGTGGGATATTCATATCGAATTGTATTTTTATTATTATTGTAGACCTATTTTTTTAATGTACTAAAATGAATAATGGAATATAATTTCAGTATTTTTGTGATTTAAGCTATAACGTAAATGTATTTAGATTACTGTTTTTCATACAAATAGCTAGAAACCATATAGTTACATTTTTACCATAGTATTGAGGTGCTATGTGCGTGGTTTTAATTCTGGTTATCATGATCTAAATCAGGGGTGCCCAAACTCGGTCCTGGAGGGCTGGTGTCCTGCAGAGTTTAGCACCAACCCCAATTAGACACACCTGAACCAGCTAATCAAGCTCTTACTAGGCTTACTAGAAACCTCCCGGCAGTGGTGTTGAGGCAAATTGGAGCTAAACTCTGCAGGACACTGGCCCTCCAGGACCTAGTTTGGGCACCCCTGATCTAAATGTATGCTACTATGGAAGACCAATGGTTAATGTTAAAGGGGTCCCTGATTATGATACAGTTTTTTTTTTTTTTTTTTTTTTTTTATAACTTTAATTAGTGTATAATGTTTGCTGTTTGAGCATAAACAACATCTGCAAAGTTACAATGCTGAAAGTTCAGTTCAAAGGGAGATATTTTCTTTTACAGAATTTTCTTTTTAAGGCCTACAACAAACAGCTAGTAGAGACTACAACAAGCTTCTTCCTGGGTTTGTGGAACGAACCCTAAAATTTAAAACATGCAAAAAAAGGGGGGGAGGCGATATTACTGTTATAATTTACAGTTATAAATTAAACGGTTACTCTACAAAAATGCTACAATGCAATACCTTATGCTGTACTAAAGCTAAGGATAAAACCGTATATCAGAAGATAACATAAACGGTAGCCACATTTACAAATAATAGCATATCTAAAAAGTATTCTTCATTAAAATTCATCTTAAAAATTTGTTATGCATTAATTTAGATATTTGAATATTCTGCATATTCCATACTTTCAATTGTTTGTTCATTAGGGACCCAGTATCAGCAGTGTTTCTTAATCTGGGGGGTCACTAAAGATTTACAAGGGGTCGGCAAACTCACTCTAATTTGGGGGTTACAAATAGGGCAGTTACAGTTTGACCATAACCAAGATAAAATTCCCAACAGTTAGTGGTTAAATATAGGGTGACCATATGTCCTCTTTTCCCCTGACATGTCCTCTTTTTGAACCTAGAAATAATGCGTCTGGCTGGGATTTCTAATTCGCCCAAAATGTCTGGGATTCGGCTTTTGCTTTGTCACCATTCATTGAGTGCGTTTTTGTATTAAAGCCCTACGCGGGATTGTTTTCTTGATCCTGCTCGCGCTGAATTTCAGGCCGTTACCGTCTGCTCACGCAATCATTCTAATATTGAATATAATTTTGCCACATCAGGGAGCCACTATTATATGTGGAGTATTTAAATCTTTTTTGAATGAGCGGCTATTCACTTTCGATTTCGCGAATACAAGCACTCTGTATAAAGGGAGCGCATCTTACAAGATCAGATATGAGCACGTTATTTGATGTGCAGCAAATCCTCCAGCATGATTTATCAGTAGTCTCTCCTTACTCTTGTCTTGACCCATGAACAGTTAAATCAGATTCCTGCAGCTTGTTGTGTTGGATGTAGGGTTGCCAAATCCCCAAATTCGCATTTTTTGCACAGAATTTGGCTGATTTTGGTCATTGTTAATGCCATTTATTATGACGTTTTATGTTTCTGCTGTTGTTGCATATATATATATATATATATATATATATATATATATATATATATATATATATATATATATATATATATATATATATATATATATATATATATATATATATATAAAACCCTGGACCACAAAACCAGTCTTAAGTCGCTGGGGTATATTTGTAGCAATAGCCAAAAATGCATTGTATGGGTCAAAATTATTGATTTTCCTTTTATGCCAAAAATCATTAGGAAATTAAATAAAGATCATGTTCCATGAAGATATTTTGTAACATTCCTACTTTAAATATATCAAAATTAGATTTTTGATTAGTAATATTCATTATTAAGAACTTTATTTAGACAACTTTTAAGGCGATTTTCTCAATATTTTTATTTTTTTGCACCCTCAGATTCCATATATTCAAATAGTTGTATCTTGGGCAAATATTGTCCTGTCCTAACAAACCATGTATCAATGGAAAGCTTATTTATTCAACTTTCAGATGTTGTATAAATCTTAATTTCGTAAAATTGACCCTTATGTTTGGTTTTGTGGTCTTGGGTCACATACATATATATATAAACTCAGAACTGGCGAGTTTGTGATCGTGAGACCTGCGTCAGCCACGCAAGGCTCTAAGCCAGTGGTTCCAGGGGACCCTATTGCAACGTTCAAATTTTTCAACGGCCCCTACATACATGTATGTAGGGGCCGTTGAAAAATTTGAACGTTGCAATAGGGTCCCCTGGAAGAAAGTTTGGGAACCACTGGCTTAGAGCCTTGCGTGGCTGACGCAGGTCTCACGATCACAAACTCACCAGTTCTGAGTTTAGTCAGTGGATGCAGAGTGAATTATTCCTTTTAAGTCAGCTGCCACATGCTCACTCATATAAAAACTGTAGTTTCCATAGTCAAGCAGCTGCAACTTGCATCAGTGATGGACAGAAATCAAAAGGTCCCACGTGATGTCACATTCTCCATTCATTGGGCTTTCAGTTTGACCTATCCTGGAAGATTTGCAGTAATACCAGACTCCACTTAATCTACTAGTCATAATGATTTCAGAAGAGTTTAGAAGAAATCAAATATAACTTTTTATTTGTCAGGTAAAAATGTATCATGCCAATTGCATCATTAAACAATGAGAATCCAATTCAGAATTAAATTCAGTTCCAGTTCAGGTAAATGCATAACATCAGTTGCTCAAAGATGAATCTAGAGTGAGAGATACATTCCTGACAGCAAAAAGACACATAGCATCATTAGAGTTCTAGTGCAGAGCTCTTTCTCACTTCTAAGTCAACTTTTTGTGACCCAGGCCATATGCCTAGGAGGGAAAGAGGGGGAGGAGGGAAGTGGCCTTACATTACTACTTTAATTATCTAGAATAATGATTTATCACCCACATGCTCCAGTTTCTGTGAGAATGTCATTGGCATGCAAGGCATTCATTATAAGACTATGTGCTAATACTAATACTCTACCAGGGGTTAACTTTTATTCCAGCTCACAGTTTACCCACTGTTAAAAGTGAGGTTTATAGTGTCAGTCTTTGTTTAAAAAAATTCTCTGTTTATAAAATGTATCCATTTAGGTAAAAGTGATGACACTTAGTTATTTGGATCACTTTTGGACATTTTCTATGGGTTTCTATGGGCTGACACATAGTTAATTAATAAAAGAAGGAAAAATCATATTATTACAAACATTAACAAATACAAAAGATGACTAAAGTGTTATAACCTGCATAATGTTTTCTATTTTCACAGTGTAAAACAGTCTTAGTTCAGTTGTTTTTTTTTGTTTTTGTTTTTTCTTTTAAAATTTAGTACCTTAACTCAGTACTTAGATGGGAGAGACCCCATGTCATGTATGGACAGCTGCTGGACTGGCTGCGCTACCTTGTGGCCTGGCAGCCTATTATCATTGGACTGGTACAAGGCATCAATTACATTCTGGGTTTGGAGTAATAGGACCAAGCGTAGAGGGACTAGCATGCTTGACTCAGTCTGCGGCGAATACATCTTTGGATTCACTGACACAGGGACACTTTTTCAATGACTGACTCTAATGTGGTTTTGCTGTGTTAATGTCTTCAAATGAAATTCTGTGAGCAGTCTTGGTGTTTTTGTGTCAGACATTTGTTTATGGACTACTTGAAGTTTGGACCTTGAGTTATACATCAGTGGTCTAATGTATAAATGTTGCATACTGTACGTCCAATACGGGCATTGAAATTTGCCTGCACAACTTCCCAAATGCACATTTGGTTTTATAAAAATAAAAATAAAAAAGTGTGAGCTAAGTAATGAAGGAAAAAAAAAAAAAAAGAATGTTTATAAACTTTTTAATTTCATACATTTAGATTGAATATTATGCCACTTGGGAATGGACTTAAGCACTTAAAATTATGAATCATGAAATTGTTATTCGGAGGTAATAATGATTAACGATGTGCACTTCACAATGATATAGGCAGACAATATAATGACACACACTGACAGACTTGTTAGGTGGTCAAATGGTCCTTTCCCCATATTCAGTAGGTCTGATGACACACACAGATATGCTGTTGGTAGTGTTGTGTGCAGACACATTTCCCTAATGTTAACTCTTGTGGTCTTCCCAACAAGTTTTAATTTTAAATGTTCTATCAGTGGCATGCTGATGAAGTATTTTTAAAGTTCCAAAAAGAAAAAAAAAAATAGTAGTTTACTAAAGTTTTAGCCCGATTTAGCCCTGAATTTCTCCTCCCGAAAATCAGAGCAAAAATCTCGTTGAGCACCTCGATCGGTTCCAATATTCACTGCAGACTATATGGTAATGTAATTCATTCACAGTGTAACCTATTGTACGTTAGGGAATAAAGCACACGAGGCGGGTCACCATCAACTAATGTATTATTGCTAAAGAAAGATACAACAATGATAGAAAACACAATGTGTTCTTCCAGCGTATGCACACAAGTGCAGGGGCAGGGAAACCCCAAATCTGAGTCTTAAAGGGAAAAACACACAGACTATTACATCAGGGGTAGGAGAAATAGGGCTGGAAGTAGCACTAGCTCTTTGGATGGCCGTGCTGTGTGTGGGCTACTGGGCTACTGTTCACATGCATTAAAAATAAGTTCAAACATCCATTCAATATCTATTATTTCCTGAATATTACTGATGAACTGATCAAAAAGTAGGCTACTGTTCACATGCATTTTACCTCTATATAGTATAGTAATATAGTAACTATTTAGTACTTTCTCCTGTTTTGTTGTTGGTTTCCTCTTTTCTGATCATTTGGAATGAGGATAAAAAGACAAAAAAAAAAAAAAAAAAAAAAAAAAAAAAACATGCAAATAAGTTCAAACATCCATTCAATATCCTTTATTTCCTGAATATTACTGATGAACTGATCAAAAAGTAAGCTACTGTTCACATGCATTTTACTACTATATAGAATAGTGATATAGTAATCATTTAGTACTTTCTCTTGTTTTATTGTTGGTTTCCACTTTTCTGATCATTTGGAATGAGGATAAAAAGACAAAAACATGCAAATAAGTTCAAACATCCATTCAGTATTTTTATTATTTCCCGAATATTACTGATGAACTAATTAAAAAGTAGACTGCTGTTCACATGTGTTTTTACTACTATATAGTATAGTAATATAGTAATATTTAATACTTTCTCCTGTTTTTTCTGATCATTTGGAATGAGGATAAAAAGACAAAAATATTCATGATGATGACATCGTAAAATGCAAATTAGATGAGTATATTTACACCCCACATAAACTTTTGGTCATGCCCAACATTTTTCTAATTTACAATAGATCTCTATCTTTAAGCCCTTTCAAGCCACAAGCTTTTGAAATCTTGATTTCCAAAAATCACTGGCACCTAAAGGGCCACTACAATCAGGTAAGTGGTTACGGGACAGAGCATCAGGAACCCGATTTCCCACACCAGGTTTGTGCTTAATGCTGAAATCAAAATCTTGCAGCCAAAGACACCAGCGCACCAATCGACCAGAGGGATTGGGCCTCAACATCAGTCAATGTAAAATACTCTGGGTCTGTGTAGCCAGTGACATGCAGACCTTCAGTGTAGGGTTGGAAGTGCTCAAGTGCCCATATCAAATCAAATCAAATCACTTTTATTGTCACATCACCACAGCACCAGTGCCTAGGTGAGTGAAATTCTCGGGAGCATGCTGCAGACAGTGCAGAGACAATTTACATACAAACAGTATAATTACATGCCTACAGATTTATACAGATGACTGTGCACCAAACTGTAAGCTGACTTTGGCCCTTTTATCTCCATCGAAGGTTCTGATTGGTGTGATAAATTTTGACTCCTAGTGTTTCCACTTGGGTAATTGTGTGCTAATTGAGCTCAAACCTTGCAGACTTGAGTGAATAATACTGAATGCTAGTGCTTTCTTAATGATCACATGGTGTAAGCACTGAGAAATGTAGGGATTTGTGTGTAGTGGTTTGCAGTAACAGTTCACCAAATCTGATTCATGTGTTAAAGCAGGGGAATAATCTTTATAGTTCAGGGAAATGGGTGTGCTTGAAAAATGGCATTATGATTTTGAAATTTTAGTTCAAAAGATTGGTTATAGTGTTTTAGCAAACGAGAAAACTGTAATAATGTTTCATATGCATAAAAGAAATGTTATTTGCAATGCAGAAAGACACTTCTTGAAGTTTCATGCATATCAAATTTAGTTAGGGCCTCGCATTAAACGCTTAGTTATGAGCTTCTATGAACACTAATAGTGTTTTTATGCATCTCAGTTTATGAAAAGAATGCATGCTCAGAAACGCTCTAAAACGTCTTTTCTCAGTCAGAAAACGTGAGTTTATGCAATTTTATGAATAAAGCTGAGCCACATTAAAAATATTTCATATGCATGAAAGGAATGTTATTTGTAATGCAGAAATACACTTCTTGATGTGTTAGAAGTTTTATGCATGTGAAATTTAGTTTGAGCCTCCATGCATAAAACGCTTAGTTAAGGCCTTCCAGGATCACTAATAGCGGTTTTATGCATCTCAGCTTATGAAAAGAAGGCTTGCTCAGAAACGCTCTAAAACGACTTTTCTCAGTCAGAAAACGTTATTAATGCAGTTTCATGAATAAAGCTGAGCCACATTAAAAATATTTCATATGCATGAAAGGAATGTTATTTGCAATGCAGAAATACACTTCTTGATGTGTTAGAAGTTTTATGCATGTGAAATTTGGTCAGAGACTGAATGCATAAAACGCTTAGTTAAGGCCTTCTAGGATCACTAATAGCGGTTTTATGCATCTTGGCTTATGAAAAGAAGGCTTGCTCAGAAATGCTGGAAAGTGGAAAGTGGAAAGTGACCAATTAGGAGATGTAACCTTGAAGGCTAGGGAAGAGATATAAACTGGAGTGAGCCCTCCCTTCTGGGTCGCACTCTGCAGTAACCTGCTTTCTGTATGACTGTCTGACCTTCTTTGCAAAGAATAAATTATAAAAGACATTTGACTGAGTTTGTCTCTTACTTTGGTGAGAGTCGGTTTGATTTTGCCGCAACAATTTGGTGTCAGAAGTGGGATTCCTTGGATGTGCCTTTTGGACCCGAGAGCGGACGGTGATTGATCATCCTGGACTTTGAAGTCGCAGCCCTACCCCGACTAGATTAAGGGATGAGGGACCGACCGCCAGGGCCCAGGAGGGACACCACTGGAATCAGCAAACAAAACCCAGGTGGCATCAGAACTCTCTGGTAAGAGACAGATCAAAATACTCTAAAGGAAGTTGGTTTTAAAATTAGAGTTGGTATTATTAGAATTGGGGTTAATAAAAAAAAAAAAAAAAAAAAAAAAGGAAAAAAAATTGAAAAAACAGAAAAAAAAAAAAAAAAAAAAAAAGTGGACGAACCATAGTGGCTGGTCCGATTCCGTGGGCAACGTGATTAGAGAATTTCCAGGGGAAATTAGAATCACGAATACAGCACAGCGGATTGATCCTGTAGAAAAGAAAATCGTGTGAGGAAAGCAAGCTTGGTCAAAACGTTTTTAAAAAGAAATTGAAATCAGTAGATGTAAGGAGCAGGACTCGTAGGAAGCGTGTAAGATCCAATTGTGAGCTTTTATTAACAGATCGTAGTCAAGACAGGCAGGGTCGATAACCAAACAAACAGTAATATCCAGGGCAAGGCGAGAGCGTAAATCCAATAAACAGGCAGAGTCCAAAACCAGAGAGAGCAGTCCGAAAAGTAGCAAATAAACAAGGAAATGAAACCAGACAGAACTATGGCAATGAACGAGGCAGAACTGTGGCAAAAACAAAGACAAAACTATGACAAGAAACCAAACCGTGATAATCAAAAAACAGGGCAATGAAAACAGGAAAACGCTTGGTAGAGTCCGCATGAGCAAAACAATACTTCGCAAATGTCTGTTTGGAAATGGCCTCCCTTTATGGCCACCAAACAGGAAGTTACCAACGAAGCAGCAGAGGGAGCAGCAACAGTCAGTCAGTGGGTGAGGGCTCCCTCTGCTGGCGTGGCGTTACAGAATCGCCCCCCTAGGAGCGACTCCTGGCGCTCAAACAACAACAACAGTCCAGGAGGGTGGGGGAACAGAGGCAAAACAGGGGGTGAGACGGAGGGCCAGGTCCATGTAGAGGAGGTGGGCCTGGATCGTGGAGCAGGGACAGACAGTGAAGCACTGGAGGACCTGGGCCATGGAGCAGTGGCAGACAGTGAAGCACTGGAGGACCTGGACCGTGGAGCTGTGGCAGACAGTGGAACCTCGGAGGACCTGGGCCTTGGAGCAATGGCAGACAGTGGAACCTTGGAGCAAAAGTCCACCATGCTTGATTCGGAGGAGCCTGGGGCCATGGTGGAGCAGGGAGAGCCGGAAGCCATGGCGGGGCAGGCAGAGCAGGCAGAGCAGGGAGCCATGGCGGGGCAGGCAGAGCAGGGAGCCATGGCAAGGCAGGCAGAGCAGGCAGAACAGACAGGAGCAGAGATATCCACAGTGGAGCTAGTGACATCCATATCAGAGCAGTTCACGGACAATTTCCTTGGCCGTGGCATGACAGGCAGAGAGTTCATAGGAGGACGCCGCCCCCATTGGAGGATCCACAGCATAAGCTGACACCTCTGGAGGCATAGGCGTCAATTCTAGGGCAGATGTGGCAGTGAGTTCATAAATGGGCGCCACCTCCTTAGGAGGATCCACAGCTTGAGCTGACATCTCAGGAGGTATGGGCACAAACTCGTGGACAAACGAGGCCTCAGAAGCAGACTTATGGTCAGATGAGGCCTCTGGGGCAGACTCGCAGTCAGGCAAGGCCTCTGGAGCAGACTTGTGGATAGACGGGGCCTCTGGAGCAGATTCGTGGACAGACGAGGCCTCTGGACCAGACTCATGGACAGACGAGGCCTCTGAAGCAGACTCGTGGACAGATGAGGCCTCTAGAGCACAGTGTGCTGCCCACACACAGAAAATGGCGATGGCCATTACAGGCAGCGCAGTAGATAGTGGGATGTCCGTTGACCTCGAGGGTGTGGATGCTATGGACTTGTGGCTTGGGAGCGTGGGCTCTGCGTGGCTTGGGAGCGTGGGCTCTGCGTGGCTTGGGTCAGTAGATACATGAGGTTCTTGGTGGTCAGCTGAGATGTAAAGTGATTTGGGAAGGTCAGAGGGTACCTGGTTAGGTTCTGGCAGGACAACAGCTTCTTGCCTTGACTCAGGGTGGCCTGCCGTGGCCGGACTTGACTCTGGGAGGCCTGCCGTGGCTTGACATGGTTCATGAAGATCAACTGTGGCTTGGCCTGGCTCAGGAACAACAGCAGCAACTTGACTTGGCTCATGAAGAACAACCGTGGCTTGGCTTGGCTCATGGACGACAGCAGCAACTTGACTTGGCTCATGGAGATCAACTGTGGTGTGGCTTGGTTCAGGGAAGACAGCAGCAATTTGACTTGACTCGTGAAGATCTGCTGTAACTTGGCTTGGTTCATGGAAATTAGCTGTGGTTGGACATAACATAGACAACCCAGCTGTAACTTGACTTGACTCAGGAACAACATGGCTTGACTCAGGAACAACATGGCTTGACTCAGGAACAACAGCTGTAACGTGACTTGATTCAGGAACAACAGCTGTAACGTGACTTGACTCGTGGGGAACAGCTGTGACTTGGCTTGACTCGTGGGGCACAGCTGTGACTTGGCTTGACTCGTGGAGAACAACAGCTGTGTCTTGGCTTGACTCGTGGAGAACAACAGCTGTTTCTTGGCTTGACTCGTGGAGAACAACAGCTGTATCTTGGCTTGGCTCGTGGAAAACAGCTGGGACTTGGCTTGATTCATGGGGAACAGCTGCTTTGGCTTGACTTAACTCTGTTGCTTGATTTAACTCTGAAGCTTGACCGGACTCTGAAGCTTGACCGGACTCTAAAGCTTGACTGGGCTCTGAAGCTTGTCCGGGCTCTGAAGCTTGACCGGACTCTGAAGCTTGACCTGACCCTGGAACTTGACTTGACTTGGAAGCCTGACTGGACTTGGAAGCTACAGCTGTAACATGGTTTGACTCTGGAGCGGCAGCTGTAGCTTGACTTGACACAGGAGACGCAGCTGCAACTTGACCTGACTCTGAAGATGCACTGGCTTGGAGATAGCAGCCATCTTGTGAGCTGGTTGTAGGAGGGTAGCCATGACAGGTGCAGATTCTGGACGGGCGGTCATGACAGGTGCAGACTCTGGACGGGCGGCCATGACAGGTGCAGACTCTGGACGGGCAGGCATGGCGTGAGCAGGCCCTGGAGCGGCAGGCATGGCGTGAGCAGGCCCTGAAGCGGCAGGCATGGCGTGAGCAGGCTGTGGCTTGGCAGATGTGACGTGGACAGGCTGTGGCTTGGCAGACGTGATGTGAGCAGGCTGTGGCTTGGCAGACGTGACGTTAGTAGACCTTGGCTTGGTGGATGTGACTTGAGCAGGCTTTGACTTAGCAGGCATGGCGTGAACTGGCTTTGGCGTGTTGCACATGACTTGAGTAGGCTTTGGCTTGGCAGGTGTGACGTGAACTGGTTGTGGTATGGTGGCTACTGGAGGATCACGGGGTCCTTCATCCGCGACCCCCACAGTAAACGTGGATCCACTTAAAAGCAGGGCATGATCAATATATCTCTCCAGTGACCAATGAATCTTCCCCCCAGGTAGCCAAGAACGAATGGGATCGTTCAAACCCACCCGAAAAATGTCCTTCAGTGCCACATCATTAAAAAATCAACAAGGTGACACAGTTCACAAAATTCCACAACAAAATCCTCAACACATCGGGCACCTTGTCGTAGGCGGAAGAGGCGTGATGCAGGGTCCATGATGATCTGTATTCCAAAAAGCCGCTGGATCTCGGGGAGGCGAAGTATTCTGTAAGGAGCAGGACTCGTAGGAAGCGTGTAAGATCCAATTGCGAGCTTTTATTAACAGATCATAGTCAAGACAGGCAGGGTCGATAACCAAACAAACAGTAATATCCAGGGCAAGGCGAGAGCGTAAATCCAATTACCAGGCAGAGTCCAAAACCAGAGAGAGCAGTCCGAAAAGTAGCAAATAAACAAGGAAATGAAACCAGACAGAACTATGGCAATGAACGAGGCAGAACTGTGGCAAAAACAAAGACAAAACTATGACAAGAAACCAAACCATGATAATCAAAAAACAGGGCAATGAAAACAGGAAAACGCTGTTTGGAAATGGCCTCCCTTTATGGCCACCAAACAGGAAGTTACCAACGAAGCAGCAGAGGGAGCAACAACAGTCAGTCAGTGGGTGAGGGCTCCCTCTGCTGGTGTGCCGTTACAGTAGATTGGGATATTTCGGGAAATTGAGATCACGTGAGCAAGTACGACACGAGAAGTACATTTTGAAGGAATTGAAAAGGTGTGCGTGTAATTAATCGGGGTGCAGGGTGCATTCCGCCTGGCCAACTTGAGGATACAGGTCGGATCTGTTGGAGATGTCCGACAGATAGAGTATAGGCGCCGATGGGAGCCCAAGGTTGAAAAGGAAGCCATTATGGGGAAATCCCAGAGCAAGCTTGCTAAATATGATACACTGGTATTTCATCAAATGAGAAAAATATATGGCCAAAAATGCTTACAAGTTATGGATGATGTTGGTTAAATATCATGATTTTCCGAAAGGAGGTACACTAAGTGCTACAAGATTGATGGTAGTAAAGGAGTCAATTGAGGAAGGAAGTGAGAAACAGAAAGAATCGGCATGTAGACATGAGTGCGAAATGCATGTGCAGAAAATGGGATCAGACAGTGAACTGTTGGATAGAGGAGGCATATAAGAGAGAAAAGAGGGCAATGCAGAAAGAATTGGCATATAGAGATGAGAAGGGGAAGAATGGCGATGCAGAAAGAACTGGCATGTAGGGATGAAAAAGAAAAGAAAAAGGAAGAATGTGAAGAAAAAGTAACTGCAACATAGATCCACTAACCCCTTTCATGTGTGCGTTTCTCCACATGTACCACCGCCGTATCATCACTATCCTGTGGCTGAGCTGCAAACCCTAAAAGTGGACCCTGATCTCGACTGCTCTCCACCAAGAAGACCAACAGCACCACCAGCAAGACCATCAGCACTACCAGTGAGACCAGCAGTACCGTCAGCAATGCCGACAGCACCGCATCCACAGGCAGCAGCAGCTGGAGGGCAAGAGGAAGAAGAAGACCCCGAAATGATTCCCAAAACCCCCAACAAAGCAGCCGACGAGAAAAGAACTTGAAGACTTCCCCCAACAAATAAAAGAAATACAAGAAACACCGTAAAGGAAGGAAATGTGAGGATAACAGCCCCGATGGTCGAAGTTTCACGGCCTGATGGGGTGATGGCCTTCAGACCCTGGACTGCGAGTGGGAAGCTGCGAGGGGAAGATTATCGTAGAGTAAGCAGCAACTGGACTGATGAAACCAGCGCGAACTACTGTACAGCTGTTGCGGAGCTGGCTGAGGCTATAAAAGTAGCTTTTCCAGCACATGTGGACACATCAAAGATCGGCAATTGCTGCCAGACCAGAGAAGAGTCTGTTCAAGACTATTATCATCGACTGTACGAGACTTTCAACAAACACAGCGGCTTGGACGAGCCCAACGACAGGGGAAATCAACCTGGCACCTGGGAGTGCCATCTGCGAAGCTGGTTTCTGAACGGATTGAGACCAGAAATTGAGCAAGCAGTGAAGGGCAACTACACTGAATGGAAGAACGGATGTCTGACTGCTATTTTAGCACATGCTCTGCACACTGAAGAACAACAAACGACGAAGAAGGAAAGAGCGAGAGCAAAGACTGACAAAGAATTACAGCCAGCCTTAGGGCAGGCTGTGTCAGGACCGGGAGGCTATTCGGCTCCCCGAAACCAACAGACGAGGGGGGGAGAAGGAAAGGACGGGGCGGAAGACCCTCAAGCTGGACTGAAAGAAACCCAAAGCAACGGGGTTGTGTGATTTGTGGGACTGATGATCATCTGACCAGAGAGTGCAGTAAATGCAAACTGTGTAAGAAGGATGGTCACTGGGTCCGGCGATGTCCAGAGAATCAGCAAAATCAAGAAGCCGACTGAAGCAAGAGTGCAGGGAAGTACACATCTTTTAATATCACACACACACACATACACTGATATGAATACTGCTCTCTGCAATGAAGTAAATGCTTGCTTTTCTTTGTGTGTTTCTAAACTGAGTGACAAAAATACTGCTCTTTGCAATGAAGAAAAAGCTTGCTCTGGTTTGAGTGTTTCAGATTTCAACAATGAAATTTTTGATAACTGTACAATGATGTTTGAAAGTGAGGGGTTTTTAAAAATGCCAAAATACCCCATGTTAGTGGAGGTAGTATTAGTTGAATTTTTAGCAGATTCTGGGGCAACCAGATCTTGTTTACGACCATGTGACTTGTGATGTCAACCGGTACTGACTGATAACATAAATGAGTCCACTTTTGCATCAGGTTATAAAATTGTTGAAAAATTCACAGTGCCTTTAAATTGTGAAATAGAGGGAGGCCGGTTGCTAAAACATCATGGGTCGAGATTTATAATGTAAACTAAATTTAGTGCTCGTCGCAGACTCCTGGGCTAGTGGCAGGAGAGTCTGTGCCTCACTTATCTGTTTACAAGGCCGGGGATCAGTCATGGTGTGAAGTAGGGAGATTTGTGAAGAAATCTGTTGACACAACAGACTGGTGTGAGATAGGTGGGGGTATGAAACACAGAAAGAGTTTAGGGGCATTTGTGTCAGACTGCAAGTATGACATTAAAGTAGATAGAATTGTGACCCTTATTAATAAAAGCACAAAAGAAAATCATTGCATGGCAAATATTTGCACCTCAGACATACACCCTGCTTTGGCAGGGGTGCCTCCTAAATTGTGGGCAAAACACAAATATGATGTGAGTTTGATCAAGGGATGTGAACCGGTTGTAATCACTCCAAAATCTGATTACAGGCCGTGTCAACAGCAGTATCCTCTGAAGCAGAGGCAATACTGGGTATAAAACCAGTGTTTGATTCACTTTTGAAAGAGTGTATAATAATGCCATGTAATGATTCTCCAGTGCGCATTCCAATATTTAATGTGAAAATTATAAGGGATAAGGGCCAACCTACAGAATGCCGTTTTGTCCAAGAATTATAAGCAGTGAATGCAGCTGTCAGACAAAGGGCCCCATCAGTGCCAAATCCATACACAATCTTGTCACAAATTCAGCAAGATGCAACATTCTTTTCAGTGGCAGCCTTGGCGAACACATTTTTTTAGCATGCCACTGGACAAAAACAGTGGCTACTAGTCTGCATTTGAATTCAATGGGAAAAAGCTATAAATTTACGTGTTTGAGTCAGGGTTTTTCAAACACCCCTTACGACAGATAACTATGCGCTTCAAAGAAGCCTAGAAACTTTGACTCTGACAGCTGGAACTGCTTTGCTATAATATGTTAAAGGTTTATTAGTTTCTTATTAGTAGAGATGAATACACGTGTGGCTGACACTGTCTCTCTCCTGAAGCATTTGGCTCAGGAGGGCCACAAGGTCAGCCTGCCAGAACTACAGTTTGTAAAACAACAAGTAACATTTTTGTGTCATGTCATAACACCCAACAGTAAGTCCCTATCTGACAAAAGAGTACAGGCCATAAAAGATGTACTGAAGCCAATCACAAAGAAACAAATGTTGTCATTTTTGGGAATGTGTGAATGAGAAAGACATGAGAATGAGAAAGAGATCCAGGGTAAACCTGAGCCCATTTGAAATTCTCTTTGATAGACCACCATTTATGGGAATGGAAGGGGGCAAACAACAGCTTCCATCAACAGAATTGAGTAAAGCATAACATGTTGAGTTACTGCAAGGAAATGTCTTCTCTGTTGTCTAATATCTGTGTGCAGGTGACTTGCATGACATTAAATCTGGTGACTTCGTGGTGGTATAAGACCTGAGGGGAATGAGCTGGAAACAAAAAGGTGGCTGGGGCTGTTAAAGGTGCTTCTGATCACCCATACGGCTGTGAAAGAAAGAACCACGTGGATTCATGCCAGCCACTGCAGAAAAGTCCCATCTACACCCAGGAGGAGGAGCAGATGGAGTAAAGAGATTTGAGGCACATGTCAACAAATGCCAGAGTCCGGTTTAAACACAAAGTGCTTTTACTCACATGAGAATGGCCGTAAAAGAGCCTGAACAAGCAAACAATTAATGGTTTGAATGGTTAGCGAATTTGTGGGGAGAATGGGAATACGGGCTGTGTGATACTGTGTTACCAATTTTGGCAGTAGGATTATTAGGGTAATTGTACCTGCCATGCATTTTTCAGCTTGTATCCAGCTCAGTACAGAGACTGGGGAAAACTAGCATCTCCCATTAAATGGTTAAATTTGATATACATCCTAATAACATGTTTTCTGAACATGGGTGAAGATGAGCTAACGATAGTAAAAGTTACAGTGAAATGCATTCAATGACTTAATGAGACAATAATTGGTATTGAAAGTATGGGGCATTTAGTTTTGATGATAAGCCTATGAAAATGATAATCTATATATCTACTGTATATATATTGTGACGAGTCGGCTGCCTCCCCCCTAACTATCAGCTTCACCCCGTCGGTAATCGCCGCCCTTCACCAGGCTTCCGACGGGAGTGGGCGTGTGGGAGGAGGAGGGGCGCTGAAACATCCAGGTCTGGCGGCGTGTGATGAGGCACACCTGATGTGAATGAAGCCTCATCACCGCCGCTGTTAAAATGCCGAGCGCGCCTCTCCTCAGCAGACCGGTCTCTTCCCCGTGCATGCACGCTGGTGTCCTCGTGGGTCCAGGAAGGGTGCGTTGAGGGACGAGCGCCGCCGATAGGATGGACGAGCTGCCGGACCTGCGGTCCGGACGTGAGCCGCATGGAAATGGCTGCGGGCCAGGATGCCGAGCCTTCTCACCCGCCTGAGGAAGTGCCGCCGCTAAAGAATGGATGAAGCCGCTAAAGGAAGCCGCTACCCGTCATATTGCCGCGGACCCCGGCGGGGAGCAAGTGCGGCCGCCGGACTCCGCCCCTTACCTGGACCCTTCCCTCCTGAACACTGCCCCTCCTTCACGGATTCCCTTCACGTCGAGGACACCAGATCCCCCATTTATTTTGGACACTTTTTTTCCCCCCTTTTTGGACACTTTCTGTTTGTTTAATAAAAGCCTCTCCGAGGCTTGACGTCACGCCCACTGTGTCTGTCGCTTTGCTCCGCACCCGTGACAATATATTCTTTTGCTTGCAAGAAAACCAGGGCCTGTATTCACAAAAACAACCTTAGCATGTTTTCTCTTATTTCATAAATTTAAGAGGGTGATCAATTATATGAAAATCAGAAATGAAGAGTATAAAAGTGATGTGATGACTTAAATTTGCTTTGAGATTTGAAATTGTAAGTGATACTCATGTTTGGTGTCTGTGTAGTGACTGAGGGTCTGACCCATGTCAGGAATGCAATAACAGTGCTTATTCGTTTAGCCCGACTCATAGATAGTGAATGTGGTGATTTAGGATGATTCTAACCATTATTTTAATCAAACATTTTAAATTAATAGAGTGAGTAGTGATGAATTTAGTGAGTAGTTATCAATGAATGATTAAAAGGGGGAAATTGTGAAAGAAAAATTAATTTTACTCATCTATGTGCTTATGGAATATTGTGTAAGGGTCTGCTTTATTTAAACCAGCTATAAGAATGACATAAGAGAAGGGTGTTAGGGCCCTAAATATAAAGATTTGATTCTTGGGAGTATGACGTAGCAGAATGTATTTGTCTGACTCTTATTATGTGTGGAAAGTTACCAGTTAGGAGATGTAACCTTGAAGGCTAGGGAAGAGATATAAATTGAAGTGAGCCCTCCCTTCTGGGTCGCACTCTGCAGTAACCTGCTTTTCTGTATGACTGTCTGACCTTCTTTGCAAAGAATAATTTATAAAAGACATTTGACTGAGTTTGTCTCTTACTTTGGTGAGAGTCGGTTTGATTTTGCTGCAACAAAGGCTTGCTCAGAAATGCTCTAAAACGACTTTTCTCAGTCAGAAAACGTTAGTTATGCAGTTTCATGAATAAAGCTGAGCCACATTAAAAAATTTTCATATGCATGAAAGAAATGTTATTTGCAATGCAGAAATACACTTCTTGATATGTTAGAAGTTTTATGCATGTGAAATTTAGTCAGAGACTGAATGCATAAAACGCTTTAAGGACTTCTAGGATCACTAATAGCAGTTTTATGCATCTCGGCTTCTGAAAAGAAGGCTTGCTCAGAAATGCTCTAAAACGACTTTTCTCAGTCAGAAAACGTCTCAGGTTACGTATGTAACCCTGGTTCCCTGAGAAGGGAACAAGACACTGCGTCCTCTAGGGGGCGCTAGGGGGAACGGTTATACCCACGCTGCCATGCTGAGGGGAGTGCCTGACTTCGGAGAGACAGGCACTAAGTACCAACTCCCTAGGCCTTAAGGGAGTCGCCCCTGGGATAAAGTGACGGCTGTCAGTGACATATCCCCTACGGCCAGAGCTTAGGCTGCATACCCAAACTTACCTGTAGGGGCAGATACCGGCCCGGGGTAGAGCCCAAGCTTGGAAACCAAAGTATTCCTTTAAGGGGATACGGCCAGAAGCCTAGGATACCCAGGTTGGCCTGTCACACAGGAGCTACTGCAGCCCTGCACGACTCCCTCAGAAGTCGTAACACAGAACGCAAGTGGTAACTCCCTGCTCAACCCGGTTGAGCGAGCATAGAATGTGCACCGGAACTAGGGGGCGTAAAACCGTTCTTTTAGCCTGGCAGAAGCTCTGGAGATGGACCCGAGACAACCGGGTTTTAGACCACCTCGAGAAAGGGTACGGGCAATAGCGCGTGAATCTCTACCATAAAGGATTTTAGAATGGACGCAGAACACCGGTGCCTTCCATACCACAGCGTGGATTTTAGAAAAGTGCCCAAAGATTAACGTGTGCACTTACCATATACATGGATTTGAGAAAGCGCCCAAAACGTGTGGGCCTTACCATAAAAATGGATTTTAGACGTACCGTTGAGAAACGGTGGAATAAGAAGACCCTCAGGGTGAGGGGAGCACTGCCGGCTTAACAAGGCTCTAAGGGGAAGACAGTAGGGGCGCATTTAGCCGCCCAATCAGGCAATGCTCAAAGCAAAACCCTCAGGGAGAGGGGAGCAAAAAGATGCCAAGCAGACAGAGGCCGCGGCTATCTATCCACTAAAACTGCCAGGAGCCGATACACTTAGCCACACAGGATAGGGCAGTGTATCGCGACAGGCTTCTACTCCCAGGACAGGAGGAGCCACTGATCCCCCCAGGGGGACGAGCTCAGAGACCCTTTCCGTAGAAAGGGGAGCATCACCGCGCCCTGTACAGAAGCCTTGGATAAGATCTGACCCGCGAACAGTTCCCTTGGCCTGGGGGAAGGCAGTAAGGGCGAACCTCAGTTGCCCGATGGGGCAGTGCTCAAAGCAAACCCTCGATGGGAGGGGAGCACCCTATGCAGTAGCCGCAGCTAACTGTCTAATAATACTGCCCTGAAGCTGATACACGTACCAAGAAAAAGGTAGTGTATCGAGACCGGGTTCCACTCCCGAGACACGGGAGGGACACCTGATCGTTTTAGGGGAGACGAGCTCTAGCAAAACCCTTTCCGCAGAAAGGGGAGCATCGTCGCACCCTTCCCAGGAAGAGATGCGGGGATCAGAAATGACGGGGAGCCACCTCTACAAGGCTGCACAGAAAGCAGTCACATCCCCAGCCCTCAGGCTGTTCTGCGGGTAACCTCTCAAGGGGCATAAGCCCTTCTCACCCCACACAGACCTATGCTTACCACCTCGATGGAAAGCATGGGCCCTGCTCTACCAAGGCCCGCAGAACCTTGGGAGCAAGGGCCGAGAATATAGCCAAAGGCTCCTCGGAGCACTCAGAGAGTTTCCACAGAAACAACTCTGACTCGTAAGATGGTGAAACATAGCGTGAACAAGCCCACTCCTCGGAGGGGCGACCCGCTAGATCACCACATGGCATTGGAGCAGGTCTGTGTGAAAGGCGGAAAACCCAGCAACAGAAGGCCCCTCAGGGCGGGACGCAGATAGAGGGTCTCAACCAGGTGACCTCAGGTCCATGTGTCTATCCCAAGCGACCAGGAGCTCCCTGCGAAAAAGATTTCCGAAGAGCTTACCTGGAGGTAGGGCCGTAACCCTAGTTGTAGTGCTGTAGTGAGGACCTGAAAGCCAAAAGTGGCCATGATGTCTTCATGATGAAGGCAGATCCAGGACAAGCAGGCCACAACCATAGTCAAAGACCAGAGGGGGGTGCTCGAAGAGGACCTGCTTAAAAAAAACAGAGAACAGAAAACAAAAGAGACAGGTCCGAACATACAGCAAAAGGAGACTAGACACATGATAAAGGATCGTACTCACCCATCCGAGCCCTGTAAAGGAGGCCTAGGAAGAGATACGGATGAGATATAACTGGAAGTCACCTCTATAAGACTGCACAGAGAGCAGTAGCATCCCCAGCCCTCGGGCTATGTTTCAGGTATTCTCTTAAGGAGGCATAAACCATTCTCACCCCACACAGACCTGTGCTTACCATCTCAATGGAAAGCATAGGGCCCCGCTCTATCAAGGCCCACAGAACCTCGAGAACAAGGGCCACCATGTAGCCAAAAGGCTCTTTGGAGCACCAGAGTTTCCGCAGAAACGACTCTGATTCGTAAGATGGCGAAGCATAGCGTGATCAAACCCACTCCTCGGAGGGGCGACTCGCTAGATCACCAAATGGCATGAGAATAGGTCTGTATGAAAAAGGGTGGAAATCCAGAAACAGAAGGCCCTTCAGGGCGGGACGCAGATAGAGGGTCTCAGCCAGGTGGCCTAGGTCCATGTGTCTATTCAAGCATGTCCAGGAGCTTCCTGCGAGAAAGACTTCCGAAGAGCTTACCTGAAGGTAGGACCATTGCCCTAGATGCAGTGCTGTAGTGGGGACCTGAAAGTTTCCCAATCGATATGCCGAAGGCAGATCCAGGCAAGCAAACCATAACCATGGTCAAAGACCAGAGGGGGGTGCTCGAAGAGGACCTACCAAAGGAAACGCACAAGACAGGTCCCAGAAATACAGCATGGTTAGACACATAATAAGGGATCGTACTCACTCACCGTGGTTCCCACGCCTGACTCCAGTTACCAGAAAGACCTTCTTGAGAAACTGCCAGACCATCATAGTGGGTCACCTACTTATAACCCTAACAGGGGAGATAACACCATCTAGGCAGGGGCTCAGGGAGACCACTGCTTAAAAACCCTATAAGGGGAACAATCACAGAGTTAACAGAAAAGGGAAATCAACCACGATTGACCTGACCACAGAGAATGGGCTGTCTACCCACATCCCAGGCAGGGGAGACAGCACTTACCTGACTAAGAGCTCAAAGAGACCGCTACTTAGGAACCCTAGGAAGGGGAGCGATCACCGAGCTAACACCTGGCTATCCTCACATAGACAGCTCTATGAAAAGGGACAGGTTAACACACAGCTAGCCTCAGATAGCTGCACTTAACCACATAAATAACACAAAAAAGCTATAACCATCCTCAGATGGCTATACTATCTTCTTCATTTTCTGTCCATACCCTCGAGTATGGCAGAAAATTAACACCACAATCGCAACGCGCAGCATATGTTCAACCCCCTGGGGAGATGAACACGCTCCGCCCACGCGCCAGACTCCCGCGGGAATCAGGCGGAACGGAGCCGCCGCCGTGAATGCGTTGTTAATGCCCGAGAGGCCAGCACACTCATGCAAATTCGGGTATAGAGAAGATTCACCTCCCTCCTTTGCGAATGTATCGCCATGAGCACATCCAGTTTCCTCGCAAGCTGGACGTGCTGCTCCCGACCGCACACACACAGCTCGTGAGCTTCGTGCAAGCGGCTACGAGAGCACGCCAGTCCATCGCAAGAAATAAGCACTGAATGTGACGATCGCATTCAACTCCCTCGAGAGCTGAAAGCGCGGCTGACTACCGCACACACGGCCCGCGAGCCCTGTGTAAGCAGGTATGAGAGTGCGTCTGCCTCTCTCAACAAGCAATAAATGCGGTGTTCTCTCCGATATTCGCTTAATCCTCACCATATAAGGACCGTATGATAGGTGCGGGCATCAGAGCGTGCTTGTTTCTCGCAAGAGACAAGCAAAGAGCGCAATAAACTCCACGGGAGCAGAGAGCGCTTGCTCCTTACCACGCATCGTCATACGCGAGCCGTAATAAAACATTTGGTGAGAAACATACACTCAATTCCAGCTTTGCTTACAGACAAAAGGTCAGTGAAGACGAAGAAGAGACCATCCTGCTCTACCGGCGTCCTTTTATACTGTGGTCACGCCGGTAGTGACGCACCGGCAGCGACGAGTCGCGCTGGAAGTGACGTCATAGACTGTCGCCGGCCAACTCTGTTGATGTTTTTGTATTTAGACTTCAGACACGGGTCACGCAGACGGCGTTCCCCCTAGCGCCCCCTAGAGGACGCAGTTCGAGTTCCTCGAAAGGGAACGTTAGTTATGCAGTTTCATGAATAAAGCTGAGCCACATTAAAAAATTTTCATATGCATGAAAGAAATGTTATTTGCAATGCAGAAATACACACTGTAAGCCCATATACGTTGATTCAACGTAAAAAAATTATGGAAACTCGTTCCCCTAAAAAAGTTAATTTTGTCTTGTTGAACAAGCAAGAGATCTTACGTTTAAAGAACTTAACTTTTACATATAATTTTATTGAAAACTTTTAGTTATTGGAACTAACATAATCTGTTATAATAACTAAAATGTATTAGTTTAGGTAATTTAAAATACTAAATTACACTAAATTGCTTTAGTTGTCAAAATTAGTTTGTATTTTTTTTTTAGAATTTACTCTACAATGCACAATAAGCCACCAAAAAAATGCATCTTACAAGGATTTATTTGAATTTTCAAATTCAACATTTCAAAAAAGTAACTTCGCCAACTTTTCAATGCATTATTATGCATCTTTGCCAAACTCTAAATAGGCACACTATGTACTCATATATAGTTACACTATTGCATAAACATTTGCCTAACTAAAGGCAGAATATGAATTACTGCTTTACTATAAGGCATAAGCATTTGCCAAAATCTGAATAGGCACACTGTGATCACTTACACTTGAAAACTTTTACATATTGTAAAACATCAATATGTTGCATAAACATTTGCCTAATCCTGAATAGGCACAACATGTTATATTAAACAACATAAATGTACATGTAAACATTAGCCAAACTGTGAAGAGGAAAAATATACAACCTCTGAATAGGCATATAATGTACTATTAAAGTGCTTAAACATTTAACAAATAGGCATAGTTTACATGAAATGAAGACTTGAACGTCTCATATGGCGAGTTGATTTGACAGTGCCAAAATTTTGCCTTTTAGCTCCTTTTTACCCAAGCATAGCATCACCTGCTGAATGAAATGAAATGTCTTGGTCATACACTTGGGATAGTCGAGATGCAGGGCGTAGGTCAATCCAAAGAGTAGACACATAGCCTGAGGCAGATTCTCCAAATTGTCCATCACCACATTCCCTTCTAAAATAATTCCCACAGAGGATGGATGGAGGTGGAAAGACTGGAGATGCTGTGCCACAGCTTCACTTTCTTTGGTTAGGATTCCAAGTGGAACATGCGGAAACTCCTCATCAGCAGAAGACTGGATATGGAAGCAGAAATTATAAAAAATTAAATAAAAAAATTAGCCGTCTAATATTCTTTAAGATTAACTTTTAACAAACATGTGGATAAATAAAGAGAAACATGTACTGTGTAAGTGATTTGGGATGCTTTGTCAATTATGTGCATACAATTCTGTAAAGTAAATATTAATATATGTTTGTCTGTTTCTTAAAGGAACACTCCACTTTTTTTGGAAATAGGCTCATTCTCCAACTGGTCTAATAGGATTCAATGATCTATGCTAAGCTATGCTAAAAGTGATATCGCCAGAACAGGAGAACGGCTGAATGGATTTCAAAATGGTAAAACTCAACTTATTAACTCTGGGGGAGTTGGAGAATGAGCCTATTTCCCAAAAAAGTGGAGTGTTCCTTTAGTAATAATAATGTTGTATTATCAAAATATTATAAATTAATTTAAATGATATACACAGTGATGATGAGATCACTATAACTTAATGTAATTATTCTAGAGTACATTTAAGTTTTAAATGGCAGAGAAAAATAATACTTACAACGCATGTTTTGAAGAACTCTGTTGGGTCATCACCAAGTATAACAGGAAGCCCTCTTATAGCAGCGCATCTCATGTCAGCAAGGTCTGAGGTCTGAGGTACAGTAGAGGCAGAAAGATAATTGTCACAGAAAATTTCTACTAAATATTGTTCTGTCCATTTTGCTTAAAGGGATGGTTCGGAGTAGATTTGACTTCATTGCTATGCACTCCGAAGCCCATGTAAATACCCCATCCGAAGTTTTTTTTTTTACTACCTTAGTCGAACATTGAGGGAGATATCAGAGTTTTTCGAATGGCTTGCTACTGCCCTACATGGAACATGTGATGTGTCTTGTAAATTGCACCACTAAACGTGCAAGTAATCTTACCAAACTTCTACAGTAGTGTAAATAGGGTATGTACTCACAAAACGCTGCATCGGAAAATTTGTAAGTCCACCATGAGTGTTTTAAAAACCACTTTTACGCGATCCCTACTAGTCTCAAAAACTACAAATGGCGACACGTCGACGTCACTTCCCTGGTTTGGGAAAAGCACAAAAAAGTCCACCTACTATGTCTGTGTGCATGTCAACGTATTAGGTGGACTTTTACATGCTTTTCCCAAACCAGGGAAGTGACATCGACGTGTCGCCATTTGTAGTTTTTGAGACTACTAGGGATCGCGTAAAAGTTGTTTTTAAAACACTCATGGCGGACTTACAAATTTTCCGATGCAGTGTTTTGTGAGTACATACCCTATTTACACTACTGTAGAAGTTTGGTAAGATTACGTGCACGTTTAGTGGTGCAATTTACAAGACACATCACATGTTCCATGTAGGGCAGTAGCAAGCCATTCGAAAAACTCTGATATCTCCCTCAATGTTCGACTAAGGTAGTAAAAAAAAAAAAACTTCGGATGGGGTATTTACATTGGCTTCGGAGTGCATAGCAATGAAGTCAAATCTACTCCGAACCATCCCTTTAACATTCTTGAAGAAATCGTAACAGGCTGACTTAAAATGATGGTGACAAACTTAAATTTACAAACCTTGATTTGTTGAAGAAGATCACTCAAAATCTGGCCTGTGAGACCTCTCTTTGACCTGAAGATCTGAATCAATTGTGGACAGTGACGATCAAGGGAGCCGTAAAATTCCTGTTTAAGATTCTTTCCAACCACCCGGCTGAATTCTTGGTAAACCTAAAAGAGTACCCAAAAACATTTAACAACAGAAAATTCTGATGGGTTGCACTTTGTTACAATAAATAAGCATTTCACATTACCTGACTTTCTGAAATTAGTGCTGGCCAACGCTCAAGCAACTGGCTTAGAGGAGGTTTGTCGATTACAACTTCTTTTCTTCTAAAAGACAGTGTGATGTCCATCCTCTGACTGATGAAGTCTGCACTTGGTTTTTTTTTCTTCATTTCATCCACCAATTCCTGTCTGTATTTTTCAAGGCTGGAGGCATCCAGTCCATCTGGACAATCAGGAAGGTAGTTGACTTCTCCTTTCCTGGGTTTCTTAATGTTCTTGTTAGGTGGATCACGACTGGCAGAATATCTTCCTCTTTTCCCAGCATTAACCATAACATCTGTGTGCCCAAGGCTCCTCATTTTTGACCTGTAATTGCCCATTTTGTCTTTTAAACTGTGTGTCCACCCACAGTATCCAGAAGGTGATCCTGATTCTCGAAGGCATGGGTGGGCCGCCACTAATGCCTTAGCAACATCCTTTATATCAGAAGAAGTTGGGTAAGCTTTGAAGGAGTAGATGTTCTCTGCCAGCTTCTGAAGAATGTCGTGTTTCAACTCCTTGGTCATTTTTAAGGGAGTTTCATCCCTCAAGTAAATTAAATTTGCTTGACGCAGCCTATACTCCACATCAACAGAGAATTTTGGAATCATAAAGACTTCAGGCCATGGCATTTTCTGTTCCTGGGGTGATGTGGAGATCAGTATGGTATCTGCCGAACTTGCAGCATCACTCAAAGCTTCAGTTGATTCCTGTGCATCACTTGACAACACTGGCATCAGTTCAAGCTGAGGAATGATTTTCACAGTTGGTTTGTGAGGGAGCTCTGACAAATCAGTCAAATTACAAAGTTCATTATTAAAATCTGGATCTTGAAATTGCAAGGTAAAGTTATACTCTAGTGCCAGAGTATTTTTGAGACAACTTATCAAATCTTCAACTGAGCACGGCTTTGTAGTCAGTTTGATCTTCCTGATATCCGCTTCTGTCATAATAACTCTCAAAATCATAGGCGAATCCATCTAGGTGGAAATAACAGAAGATAGTTAATTTAGCAAAGAATAAAACGCTTTAATGTTACCATCAGTTTACTTTGTACACTATAGGCTGAGAGTGGAAGAATATCATTCAGGTCTTCAAGCTGAAGCACACAGAAAGATGGTGTATCTGGGCAGCAAAGCTCATATGACCGAAGGTGTTCAGAATACCATGATGTCATGACTTTGCACACAAACAGTACTTCTGTGTTCACCGCAACAATGTGAGTGATCTGCTTAAAATCTGGTAACCCTGAACATGAGCCAGCTGAAAGTATCATGTCTGATTTGTAATCAATTCCATTAATGCAGACAGATGATGCAACAAGCACTGCTTTTGTTTGAGGAATTTTCTGACTAAGTGCCACCTGAATATTCTCTGGGAAAGTGGCAACTAACACTGACGTGACATTAGTCATTTCCACACCAAGCTTAAAAAAATGACTGCAGTCTAGCTGATGGCAAAGAGCCTTCTGATGTTTTACTGCCAGTGTCATGGCCACATTCTTGAAGTTCTGGGCATCACGTATAACTTTCTTGAAGAATTTATGTTTCCCTTCAAAACGCATTGTCCAGACTTCCGTAAGTGGACCATGAACCCTTATCAAGTGAGAGTAGTGTTCAGTGTAGTGGTGTTTCGGGCGTAGCTTAAAGTCAGGAAACACTGATTGCAGAAGTTCCCTATGCTCTGCCACCTTGTAGTCAAGAATGTATAATGACTCGGCAGTAAAGTGAGGTGCAACAACTAATGCAACAATGTCCTTGAGGAGCATAAGTATTTCCCATGTGTTGTCACCACTTGGAATGTAATGACCAATAAGCAGAGGCAGAAGCCTAATTAGGCACCAGTTCTCATGACCATTTCCCCCAAGTGTGTCGCTGGAGGAGAAGCTCTTTGAAATCACCTGAGGCTTATCGGTTTTGTCAGAGAATGTGTAAGGAAATGATTTTATAGCTTCATTTAGCATATCTAAAGTGATGTATTTTTTTGCCACTAGGTCTTTGATGCAAAGAGACAACTCCACTGGTACTATTCCCTCAAAAACATCGTGCAATATGTCAGGGGGATAACCACCAATGACATGGAAATATTCCAGATTTGATGTCAGTGGGCACTGTCCCTTCACACCTGTGCTTCTACCCGCATTTGGATTCTGCAATGTTTCTTGCACCTGCCTGTTGTGTGCCGCTTTTTCTCTGAGTTGAAATGCACCAGTTCGTACCTCTTGGAGCTGTGCGTCAGTCCTGGATGCCATGCAAAATCTGCAAAATTTATCCACTCTGAAGCTCTCAAAAAATCCTGCAAGAGAGTGGGCACCAAGGTTATCTGCTGCCACAAAGAGTACGCTTCCTTTAACACTTTTACCAAGACGTTCAATGTAGACCCCATGCTGTTCAAGAGAGGTTAAATCACAAAGAAGTGGGTACAGTACTTTGTCATAACCGCACTCTTTAACGGTTTCAGTGTTGCATAGTAGAGCAAGCTGAATAGTGTTTAGTGCTGATCTGTACTTTCCAGGCAAGTTTGCAATAATCCAATAAACTGCGCACATCTTATGTTTCCTTTTAGATGTGCCTAAAGGGTTTGACACCTCAAAATCATCAATGTATAGGCCCAGAGCGATTGTGAATTCATCACAATTAAAAAGAGCATTTTCTCTAAAGCTTGAGCCATCTTGACATGTTCTATATTCATGTGGATTATATTCTTGCTGTGACATGACCTTATCCAAAATATCTTTCTTGCTCAACAGTGTTTGTAGCATCTGCAAGAGTGGGACATATGCTACTGTTTTCATTCCTTTCTCAACTACATATTCTATAGGCATTACCAGAGGAAAGTTGGACATGACATATGATGCTCTCCTTTTACTTGTTGCAAGAGATCCATTTTTTCCACAAGACTTGGTCAATATGTTGTTTTCTGCCACAGACTCAACCACATCTTTCACCACTGATTCACTTATATGTCCAAAGTGCTTCTGCAGAACAGCCTTAACATTTTTGTGCAGAAGTGGCTGTGACAAGTGAACTATTTGGCAAAGCTGTTGAATTACTTCTTGAACCGAAGTCTCTGGTATGTGAAGGGTGGTTTGCATTTTTAAAAAGAGAGCTGCTAAGTTATGCTCCAACTGTTGTGCTAAATCTTGAATTTCTGTCTCACTGGCTTCTCCACTGACATCATCTGTGACATTATCCTGGTCTAATTCTTCTGATATCATCTGATGGGAACATTGCTGAGCATCTCTAATACTGTCATCATTTTCATTACTTCCTATTCTTACTACCAACTCTGGTTTAAACATGGTCTCATTGTGATTTCTGTGATGCTTAGATTTGTGAGAACTGAAAGTAGAATATACTTTGCTCTCAAAGCTGCAGCCTTGAAATGGACACTGAACACTTTGGTGGTCTTTGAGGTGTCTACGCCGAAGGTGGGCAAAATATTCAGTATCCTGACATGGTTCAAGAAAATCACAAAGCTGGCATCGAAGCTTAACTTGAAACGGTCTTACAGACTGCTGTTCCTGTGATATTGTATGAAAACGAGACAAGTGTATTTTAAGGCTATTAAAAGACTTGAAAGTACATAAACACTCCTGGTATAGGCATGGAAAAGGTTGGCTTCTTGCATAGCTCCCATGTTTGAGTCTGTAATGTTTTAACAAATGACCTCTTTTGTCACACGAAAACACACAGTACTTACATGTCCACATTTTGCTTGTGGTTTTCTTGGAACCTGCAAAGTATATATAAAAAAAATCCACATTAGATAGGTTATATCTGGTTAACCACAAAGCAAACTGTATTTAAAATGAAAGATCGGTTTAGTTTTTTACAAACATTTTGTAAAGCTATCAAGCATGACAAGGCAGAACAGACTTATTTGTTAAGATATTTTAAGTAACTAATTATCTTGGCTAACACCATGTGGATTAGCATTAGCTTGCATTTTTTCAATATCTAACTTGAAATATTTTCCATCACATGCATGAAAAATATTGATTTGTATATATGTGTTAATACTTAACATACAAAAAGTAATGTGAAATGTTAAATAGTTCGCGCTGCATTTACTAAAACCCTTGAACGAACAATCTGGTGAAATAAATGGTTTCTGTGGTCATTCACATTTGTTAAACACAAACGCCATGCTGATGACCACGCGGTTGAACTTTCTTAATATCGAACTCTGAATATTATCAATTATGTGCATGAAAAAAGATCGAATTGTTAACTCTATTAAGTAAGTTAATAGAAGCCGTTTATGAAACTGCGCTGCATTTACAACACGAACAAAAATTAACCGGTGAACAAATGTTCAACAAGAACACAATCGAACGTTTCATCTATCATGTCCGTGCGCTTACATATATTAACCAAAAATAATTTAAATTAGTCAAAAAAAAGTTCACGCAAGCGTTGGTACAACAATGTGCAAGTCTGCACAGGCGAATTAAAAGTGATGAAACACACTGTGATGTAAATGCACCTTTAATTTATGTGTATTTAACTGTTAACTCTCAACAGAGTTTTGTTGTGAAGTAAATGTTAAACGTAAAGAAATGCAACTCACCGTGCAGCAAACGTTCAAGCAGCCATGTTGTGTTCCGTTCTGTCTCGTTTTTCAGCCTGTTGCCATTGGCAACTGATTAAAATAAGCGTATGTACGTTAATTAAACTTAAACCAATAGGTAGAATAAGAAAATGCAGGAAAATCGTGCATTTAACTAAAAAAAGCTGGTAATACAGCAAAAGTGTAAGAGTTTATGTTTATTGTCCTTAATAATTTTGAATTGAAATAACTTCAGGGATAACAGTGCACTTCTTGATGTGTTAGAAGTTTTATGCATGTGAAATTTAGTCAGAGCCTGAATGCATAAAACGCTTACTTAAGGCATTCTAGGATCACGAATAGCGGTTTTATGCATCTCGGCTTCTGAAAAGAAGGCTTGCTCAGAAATGCTCTAAAAAGTATTTTCTCAGTCAGAAAACGTTAGTTATGCAGTTTCATGAATAAAGCTGAGCCACATTAAAAAAATTTTCATATGCATGAAAGAAATGTTATTTGCAATGCAGAAATACACTTCTTGATGTGTTAGAAGTTTTATGCATGTGAAATTTAGTCAGAGCCTGATTGCATAAAACGCTCAGTTAAGGCCTTCTAGGATCACTAATAGCGGTTTTATGCATCTCGGCTTCTGAAAAGAAGGCTTGCTCAGAAATGCTCTAAAATGACTTTTCTCAGTCAGAAAACGTTAGTTATGCAGTTTCATGAATAAAGCTGAGCCACATTAAAAATATTTCATATGCATGAAAGAAATGTTATTTGCAATGCAGAAATACACTTCTTGATGTGTTAGAAGTTTTATGCATGTGAAATTTAGTCAGAGCCTGAATACATAAAACGCTTAGTTAAGGACTTCTAGGATCACTAATAGCGGTTTTATGCATCTCGGCTTCTGAAAAGAAGGCTTGCTCAGAAATGCTCTAAAACGACTTTTCTCAGTCAGAAAACGTTAGTTATGCAGTTTCATGAATAAAGCTGAGCCACATTAAAAATATTTCATATGCATGAAAGAAATGTTATTTGCAATGCAGAAATACACTTCTTGATGTGTTAGAAGTTTTATGCATGTGAAATTTAGTCAGAGCCTGAATACATAAAACGCTTAGTTAAGGCCTTCTAGGATCACTAATAGCGGTTTTATGCATCCTTGCTTCTGAAAACAAGGCTTGCTCAGAAATGCTCTAAAACAACTTTTCACAGTCAGAAAACGTTAGTTATGCAGTTTCATGAATAAAGCTGAGCCACATTAAAAAATGTTCATATGCATGAAAGAAATGTTATTTGCAATGCAGAAATACACTTCTTGATGTGTTAGAAGTTTTATGCATGTGAAATTTAGTCAGAGCCTGAATGCAAAAAAAAAACGCTCAGTTAAGGCCTTCTAGGATCACTAATAGCGGTTTTATGCACCTGGGATTCTGAAAAGAAGGCTTGCTCAGAAATGCTCTAAAACGACTTTTCTCAGTCAGAAAAAGTTAGTCATGCAGTTTCATGAATAAAGCTGAGCCACATTAAAAAAATTTCATATGCATGAAAGAAATGTTATTTGCAATGCATAAATTCACTTCTTGATGTGTTAGAAGTTTTATGCATGTGAAATTTAGTCAGAGCCTGAATGCATAAAATGCTTAGTTAAGGCCTTCTAGGATCACTAATAGCGGTTTTATGCATCTCGGCTTATGAAAAGAAGGCTTGCTCAGAAATGCTCTAAAACGACTTTTCTCAGTCAGAAAACGTTGGTTTTGCAGTTTCATGAATAAAGCTGAGCCACATTAAAAATATTTCATATGCATGAAAGAAATGTTATTTGCAATGCAGAAATACACTTCTTGATGTGTTAGAAGTTTTATGCATGTGAAATTTAGTCATAGCCTGAATACATAAAACGCTTAGTTAAGGCCTTCTAGGATCACTAATAGCGGTTTTATGCATCCTTGCTTCTGAAAAGAAGGCTTGCTCAGAAATGCTCTAAAACGGCTTTTCTCAGTCAGAAAACGTTAGTCATGCAGTTTCATGAATAAAGCTGAGCCACATTAAAAAAATTTCATATGCATGAAAGAAATGTTATTTGCAATGCAGAAATACACTTCTTGATGTGTTAGAAGTTTTATGCATGTGAAATTTAGTCAGAGCCTGAATGCATAAAACGCTTAGTTAAGGCCTTCTAGAATCACTAAT